>OZ025295.1:208077667-208477667 GCA_964019185.1 Maratus speculifer
CCACCCTCAACAGCTCGAAACTTTCTGATACATTTTCAGACTCATTTTTAAAAGTAGAAACATGAAACTTGCTGAGGGGATTTTTGAAGAGATGCATAAGATGCCGTATGACTTCATTTTTCACTCAATTCATTAGAATTTGATTTATAAACAATTACTTTCTCAGTATGACCAGTTTCTTCGTTCTCAGATCTCCCGCTTCGGAAAATTCGGTTCAGAATGTCAACTTTGATATCATTTTTTTGCAATATTTTCTGCATTTATCGAAAAATGGACAGGCACATTTTGCAGTTAATAAATAAGATAATTTGCCAATTTGATGCGTTTGAAAGCAAAAGTGAATTTAAAAATAAATCAGAAAATAAGCAGTTTAGATTGGAATACACCCTTAAGTACAATACCCTGCTTAAGTTTTTGGAATATTTTCTGCATTTATCGAAAAATTGACAAGCACGACACATTTTGTAGTTTCTAAATAAGAGAATTTGCTAGTTTGATGCGTTTGAAAGCAAAAGTGAATTTAAAAATAAATCAGAAAATAAGCAGTTTGGGTTGGAATACAACCTTATAAGTACAGTCTTAAATGTATTTTAGTGTATTTTAGCCTTAATAGTACTTTTGAAAATAAATTTCTTTAATTATTATACTTTGATTTGGCTCTATCTGCATTTTAGGTAGATTTCGTAAGAAATACTACCTATTGCAATCGCACCAGTTTATATATCTATCTATCTATCTATCTATATATATATCTCACTTTTTTATGGACACGATAACTTCTATAATTCTTAACCAATCTCCACCAAACTGGTACATAAAATCAAAGGGGATAAAATCTTGGCTAAGTTCGTTAATGGGCAAAATCGGACCAAGGGGGTCGGAATAGGGGGCGTTTTTGTGAAAACAGAAAAAACGCCATAACTTCTTAATTAAAGTAGATATCGAATCGGTTTAAAGTTTATATTACTTCTTAAAAATGAGCCAAAAGTATATGCATGACAGATTTTTGATAAATTTAGAAGTGGGCTCAAGGGGCGAAAAAAACAGGGGTTTTGAAAGAAAAAAAATTCATAACTTCGTCAATTTTCAAGATATCAAGTCCAACAGAATTTTTTGTAAATGTTCCTAAAATTATCGAAAATTTTTGTATTTACAAGTTTTTGGTAGGACCAACTTTTACCGACGAAAAAAATTAAAAACGAAAAGAAAAAGGGCGCTGAAAAAAGAGAAAAATCCATAACTCCATCAATTTTTAAGATATCAAAGCTGATTAAATTTATTTTACATCTTCTCAAAAATATCTACAACTTTTTTATTGACAAGTGTTTCATAGGACCAATTCGTATAGCAAAAAGAAATTAAACAAAAATAGGAGTTGGAGAAAAAAACCTCAAATCCAAACTGCTTATATTCTGACTCATTTTTAAATTCATTTTTGATTTTAAATGCATCCAAATGGTAGATCCTCTTATTTAGAAGCTGTATAAAGTGACGCATTGGTCAATTTTCTGATAAAGACAGAATATATTTCAAAAAAGGCTACCAAAAAGGGTATTTTGAAGAGAATTTCCGAAAGTCATCGGGACTGAAAATTGAAGGAAGTATTCAAATAAGAAATTGCGTTTTTTCTGACTCGTTTTTAAATCCATTTTTGTTCTCAAACGCATCCAATTTACAGATCCTCTTATTTAGGAACTATATAATGTGACGCATTGGTCAGTTTTTTGATAAAGACGGAATATATTTCAAAAACGGCTACCAAAAAGGGTATTTTGAACAGAATTTTCTGAAATCATCGTGACTGAAAATTTAAAGAAGTGTTCAAATAAGAAATTGCGTTTTTTTCTGACTCGTTTTTAAATCCATTTTTGCTCTCAAATGCATCCAATTTACAGATCCTCTTATTTAGGAAGTATATAATGTGATGCATTGATCGGTTTTTTGATAAAGACAAAATATATTTTGAAAAAGGCTACCAAAAAGGGTATTTTGAACAGAATTTCCCGAAGTCTTCGTGATTTGAAAATTTAAGGAAGGTTTCACATAGCAAATTGCGTTTTTTATGACTCGTTTTAAGATCCATTTTCGCTCTCAAACGCATCCAATTTACAGATCTTCTTATTTAGGAACTATATACTGTGACGCATTGGCCAGTTTTTTGATAAAGATAGAATATATTTTTTAAAATGCTGTCAAAGTGAGAATTTCGCAAAAAAATTTTCCGAAGCAATTACGATTAAAGAATTAAGGATGTATTCAAACAACAAACCGGTTATTTTATGACTCATTTTTAAATTCAATTTTTTTCTCAAATGCATTCTACTGACAGTTTTTTGTTATTTAGGAATTGTATAATGTACTGTTTTGGTCGATTTTTTAATAAATTCAGAATCTATTTAAAAATATGTTGTCAAAATGGGCATTTGAGCTGAATTTTTCTTAAGATGATTCTGATAAAACCAGTTTTTGCAGAAAAATGAAATTAAAAATTTTTCATAAACGGCCAAATGAAGTTATTAAACTGGGTTTATCTCTAATCATATATATATATATATATATATTTTTTTTTTTTTTTTTTTTTTTTGATATGAGCACTCTTTGAAATCTACCTCCGCCTATAGGCCCAGCCGACAGGGATTTTTTATCATTATTCTTTTCCCATTACAGAAACATGATGCACTAGAAACGAAGACAGACAAAAATATAATAGTTAGTTTTTATGTGATAGTTATTTACATACAACCTAGACAGGAAACTTGTTTACTGTACTTGTTTACTTGTTTGTCTATAACCTCTTTGTGCAATCAGACATCTTTTTCATTAGTCTGGATTTTTATCTGAAAAGTAGCCATCTGCCATCAAATAGTTCCCGTCGTCTTGGAATGTTAATGTTATTAATTTACAGCTTCCTGATCAGATATATTCCTACCATTTCTCTTTATAGTTAAGGGGCTGTACATAACATAACGTTATCATTTTAGGGGGAGGGGGAATCTGGCACATGATATCATAAGATATTTCTAGGTTGAGAGGTGGTTGGCTTTTGATATCGATATCATTTTTGATCCAATCAAAAAAATTTCTTTTAATTAGAAACGTGGTCTTTGGTTCAGAATAGTATGTTTTCTTTTTTATTTAGTAGATTATCTATTTTTATGAAACTACAAAGTTAATATTAATATCATTGAGTTATTATACAATTATTTGATTCTAAATTATAGAACAGCCCAACATTTGACACTCCTATTCTTCTTCATTATGTGTATGCATGCATAATCACCGTTCAAAATAGCATGTGTGTGTGTTTTTTTCTCGAAATGAGCTTGCGTTTACTAATAAATAAAAAAAGTAACAGTAAGAACTTGTCTACTTGCATTTTTGGTATTAATTTCTATCTACCCCCACCCTTAATCCGTTCAAGGCAAATTCAACAAGACTTCATTATTGTTGAATGCAGTACACTGTCACAAAAATTCGTCAATATACACTCAATTATCCTTATTTTTTTACAAATAATTTCCGTACTCTCAGAAAACATATTTGATCAATGAATTCATTCCGAACGTCTAAAAAAAAGAAGAGATTCCGTTTATTCCTAGCACGCATGCGTATAGGGTCTATTATTAATAAATTCAAATTTATTTTTAAATGAAAAACAAAAAATTCTACAGATTAAAATGTTTAATTTAGTTTAAAAAGACAAAAAAATTTTCGAATTTGAAAATAAATAACAATTAATTTCTTTATTCATTCAAAAATACTCGCATTTTATTATTTAAAGTTGAATTAGTTGACTAAAGTTAAATTTCCAAAGTCATTTATAAATAAATATTCTCATTTAAAATATATTTTAAGTGAACACATTTTAAAGCTATTTTAATTAAAACATTAAATGAAAAAAAAAATCGATATTGCTCCAAAATAATCTTATCAAATAAAAATAGAAACACCTATATTTTACCTCTAGCAATCTACATAAATAAATTTCAAATTCACATTTTTATGTTGCATTAAAACTATCGCATAAAAATTCCAGCCACAATCTCATTAAAGACGAAATCTTCCCGAAATTAACTTTGTGACGACGCCATCTTGCACGGTCAGTAAAATGAGTTTTTCGCAGGAAACGATCGAGCTAGCCTTTCGATCGACACTTAAGATCTCGCTTTCTGACCGTGGGTTCTCCGGTTCAATCTCTGCCGGGGCACATCGCCTGCATTGGTGACCTTGGACAAACGAACACGCACTTCAACATCTTCGCTCGAGACCAACAGATGGTAGCACTGAAAACACTCCCAGCATCCAAAGCCTGGGAAATGCTCGCAGCACGCAAAGCCTGTGTAACGCTCACAGCACACGACCAAAGCCTGTGAAACACTCAAATCATACGACCAAAGTCTGTGAAATGCTCACAGCACGCAAAGCCTTCCACGCCGCGAATCATCGAGGAGGCACACATGCGGTCGGCGGCAGCACGATAACGCATCATTCTGGTAACCGCCAGCTCAACACGAGTGCACATCGCTCGTCCAACGTCAACGTGACGTTCTTCTCACTGGGGATGGAGTATTGTGGTGGCGCCATCTTGCGCGGTCAGTAAATGAGTTTCTCGCAGGAAGCGATTGAGCTAGCCTTTTGCTCGGCACTTAAGATTTCGCTTTCTGACCGTGAGTTCCCCGGTTCGAACCCTGCCTGGGCACATCACCTGCATTACTCTAGCGGCGCCATCTTTGCGCGCACAGTAAAATGAGTTTCTCGCAGGAAGCAATTGAGCTAACCTTTTCCTCGGCACTTAAGATCTCGCTTTCTGACCGTGGGTTCTCCGTTTCGAACCCTGCCTGGGCACATCTCTCGCATTACTGTAGCGGCGCTGTCTTGCGCGCACAATAAAAAAAAAAAAAAAAAAAAAAAAAAAAAAAAAAAAAAAAAAACGATTGAGCCAGCCTTTTGCTCGGCAGTTAAGATATCGCTTTCTGACCGTGGGTTCTCCGGTTCGAAACCTGCCTGGGCACATCGCCTGCATTGTTGATCTTTGACAAACGAACACGCACTTCACCATCTTCGCTCTTGATCAAGAGATGGCAGCATTGAAAACACCCGCAGCATCCAAAGCCTGTGTAACGCTCACAGAACACGACCAAAGCCTGTGAAACGCTCACAGCGCGCAAAGCCTCTGACAACTCTCATAACACAAATCCTGCCACGCCGTGCATCTTCGAGGGGGCACACATGCGCTCGGCGGCAGCACGACAACGACAACACATCACTCTTGCAACTGCCAGCACAACACGAATGCACATCGCTCGTACAACGTCAACGTGACGTTCTTCTCACTGCAGGTGGGGTACTGTAGCGCCGCTACCTTGTATGGTCAGTAAAATGAGTTTCTCGCAGGAAGCGATAGAGCTAGCCTTTTGCTCGGCACTTAAGATATCGCTTTCTGACCTTGATGGGTTCTCCGGTTCGATCCCTGCCTCGGCACATCACCTGAAACTTCAAAATTAAAAGCTTTCTAACGAAATAGACCAAATCACACTCATATGACACGAACACATTTACTTCAAAGCGTTTTCATACTGTCCAACCATAGCACCGTGCTTCCAACGCTAGGGTAGGTGCCTTCGCCTTCCAACGCTAGGGTCGGTGATTCGATACCCACGTCCACCGCTTTTATCTTTTACAAACTCTTTTGAATTGATAGATATTTTAGCTCTTTTAACGAAGAAAAAAATAAACGGATATCCATCAATTTACAGAAAATTACTGGCAGCAGT
The DNA here is from genome assembly GCA_964019185.1 of Maratus speculifer. Classification (NCBI taxonomy): domain Eukaryota; kingdom Metazoa; phylum Arthropoda; class Arachnida; order Araneae; family Salticidae; genus Maratus; species Maratus speculifer. Next base: position 208,083,442 of record OZ025295.1, read on the forward strand.
GCTGCCAGTAAATTTTCTGTGAAAAGACGGAAGTTTTTTTGAGAGCGTATGTAACAAAAAACTATTATAAAATACTTTTAAATAGTAACTATTTCTTTTAAGTGTTATTTGATACAAAGTCATATTTTATTGACTTCCTTTGAGTCAATAAAATATGCAGTAAATAAATGTATTCAGTTTTCTATATCACTCCAAACAAAAGAAAATCTAAAATTAAAAAATTTTTTTACTTTGATAATAATATCATTACCGGAAGGAGGAGGGGGGTCGAGGGATGATAACATATGGTATCAAAAGGGGGTGAGGGGATCCAAAATTACGAAAAAAAGTTGATAATGTTATATTTGCACAACTCCTAATCTCATGACTTTCCTTGTTTACTCATTTTCTAAATTTGAATTCTAATTGTCATCCTAACTACATTTGATTTCTCTAATTATGGGGAGACCGGCTTAGTGCGCCCATGCCGACCCCTCTTTTCCTTTCCCTGCATCAAGTGCGCTCAGCGTTAAAGTGACCGGATATCATTGTCACCCCCGTCTCTTGTACATATGGGCATGAAGTGACAGCTTCTTTAGTTAGAAAGACTCTTTTCTATTGGCGTTAATTCGCTAAATTGGGCGCTTTAACGATAATTTCGGCTATCAATAATGTTTTTTCTTCAACTCACAAAAATTGTATGTAATAATATATAGTAAATTTTTTTGTTAAAAATAGCTATTAAATCACAGAAAAATGTACAGTATAAAAATGCATATCCGTTAACATAAAGTTCACAAACTGAAAAAAATATATAAATAAAAAAGGAAATAAATAAAAGTATGGTGATAAAAAACCCGTATACATATTTTTTCACAAGAAATTTAAATATTAGAAAAATTTTTAACTACTCGCGAAAAGAAAATTTTATGAAGAAATAATACTTGTTACCTAACAATATGATATTTTTTTTCTTCAAGCATATTATTTTTTGTTCAGAAACATATTTTTTAAATATTTGACATAGCATAATTATATATGGAAACAAATATTTTCTTCAATTTTAAACTAATTTCTCATTTATTGTACATTCAGATACTTCATTCTAAGTTTAGATGTTCATCCTAGGATTTTTTAACTGAAACTTAAATCTGTATTTTTTGATAAAATTTGATTTTTACTGAATATATAATTCTTACAATCAATCATGTTTTTCTTATGCACATGCTTACAAAAATTAATTATAAGATGATGAAGAACATTGAATCTCCTTATGAATTTAAAACTGAGAATTGCGTTCTCATTGGAAAAACATGCATCTAAAAGGGAAGTAAACAAATTTATTATCTTAAGTTGCACTTAAGATACTTCACAAATGCCCTGCTGACAACAAAAAATGTTATGACTCATTGTCTGATTCATTTTTATGCTTAAAAAGAAATGAAATTAACAGGCATATTGTAGCGATTTTTAATTAAATAGCGATTTCCATTTTCAGATAAATAAATTACTTAGAGTTATAAGTCATTCTTGTTACGTAACAATTTTTTCTTCTTTCTTGCACTGATATACCGAGAATTTGGTTCAAAACTCCAACTTTTACTGTATGTTCTGTAAAATCATATGCGTTTACCATGAAATGAGAAAGTCATTCGATTAAAATCTGAATTAGAAACCTTCTAATTTAATGTGTTTTCAAGCAAAAATGAATTCAGAAATTTGTCAGAAAATAGCTTCTTTAAATTTGAGAACAGCCTTATAAGATTGTTTTCAAACCCAAACTGGTTACATTCCAGAATTCATATTTGTTTGTATTTGGATGAGAGTGACAGATACTGTTATTTAGATAGTGTGAAATCGAACGGTATTTCCAATTTTCATTAAAAGCAATCTTTCTCAAAATGCTGTTAAAAAAGCATTTAGAAATTGAACTAAATTTCAATAAAGTACTCTAAACTGAGTTTTCAGATGATATAAAATAGTAAAATATAAAATTTTTATCGAACAACAACTGTTTATAATATGACATGTAATTCAGTTTATATAAAAATGAAAGGTTATTAAATTTTAAGTCAATTCAAAATCATGTCTGTAACTTGCTTTTGCGCTTAAAAGTGAGTATGTAAATTTCAAGGAAAACTCTCACAACATCCTTAAGGGTGTATTTGAAAAAAACGCTTTTCCACCTTCAGCAGCTCAAAATTTTCCGATACAATTTCAGACACATTTTTAAAAGTAGAAACATGAAACTTGCTGAGGTGATTTTTGAAGAGACGTGTAAGGTGCCGTGTGATGTCTTTTTATGCTCAATTCATTAGAATTTGAGTTATAAGCAATTACCTTCTGAGTATGACCCTTTTTTGAGTCCTTTGATCTCCGGCTTCGGAAAAATCGGTTCAAATTGCGGTTTTTGATTGCTTTTTTTGCAATATTTTGTGCACTTATCAAAGAATTGACCTTCACGGCACCTTGTGCACTTTCTAAATAAGAGAATCTGCGAGTTTCATGTGTTTGAGAACAAAGGTGAATTCAAAAATAAATCGGAAAACAAGCAGTTTGAATCGAAATGCACCCTTAAATCTTAAAACTTTCAACCACACTATTTTCTAATTTCGTATTAAATTAACACATCTGCTCCAAATATAATTTTAAGCTTTTATTTATCTATAAATATAAAATATCATTTTCAATAATAAATGATCTCCTATAAAAGAAAAATACATTTTAAATAATATGTTGTAATTGACTTTATGATTTTCATCTTCAAAATATTTTTTAATTAATTTTTAAGTAACTTTTTTTAAATAAAAAGTCAAATTTTTAAATAGAAATATTGGATCAGTTATTTGGTAACTCAGAAAAAAATATCGAATACATGAATAGATGAAAATAATGTGGAAAAAATAGCATATTAAGGGTGTTCTTATATCAAAAAGGACCACTTTGTGACACATGCATCAATTTATTTTTGTTTGGAAACGTATGAAAATAGCAAGTGTTGTTATTCAGAAACTGTCTAATTGCACTCAAATTTCTGTTTTTTTAAAAGCAGAATAGATTTTTCATAACAAGCCTTCAAAGTTGACCTTTTTGAGCACATTTCCCAACGAAAGCAGAAAAACCGGTCAAAAAGCAGGAGAAAAACGGGTGATCACGGGATCGAAATAGCTTAGAACTGGATAGGTAATTTAACTATCATAAAATAGAAAATTAAGTTCGATTCGAAATCCTTTCCATAATCAGGCATTCCAATTTTATATCTTTCCTTTAAAAATATATGTAATCATTTTTCAAATCAATTCTTCATAATAAAACTAAGTTTAATATTTAATATCATCTAAGGGTTAATAATTAAAATGAAATATCTATTTGAATGCAATAATAACATGAATAATAACATTTTGTTTTTTGACATTCCCATTGTTTATTCTATTAATATTTTATGTATCCCACTCATCAGAATATAAAAAATTCACTCTTCGTTACCACTTTAATTTTTAGCTTTTTTTATCGACAAGTTTAATATTTATAAATTCCTTGTCACTTTTTTGCAGTCTTTTTTTCCGTGTTACTTTTTTTTCTCTTTCCCCGCTCTCCTTTTTTTCGGTAACTTTTTCTCCGTTTACCTTAACCTTTGAGATATTTACTAAACACTGCCATTATAAATGAAAAAATTTTTTTTGTCCAAGTCACAATAAGACGTAATGCAATGCTAGATGAATGTAGACCAAGTGTTTATAAGTGTTATGACTATTGTCGCCAAGAGTTACGATGGCTCGATTTACACCCAGAAGAATTTTTAGGAACAAATCTCATTAACGCAACCCTCAATAGAATGATGCATTACTTATCTCACCCCCCTTGAGCGCACAAGATACAGATGGGAAAGAAGCTGTGAGCGCACTAGATGATCTCCTCCTACTTGTGAGCGCACTTGATGTACATCCAGTTATAGATGACTGAACTTTATGGCGGTTCAGGACACAAAAATTTTCAAATTTTCTAAAAAAAAATTGTATGGCATTTTTTTTTTTTTTTTTTTAATGCTTATAATGACATTTGTAATGACATTTATTATCAGTTTAATTTATTTTTATTTTGAAGTAAATGAATGTATTTTCAATGTTATAATTAATTTACTACTTTCAAAAAAATATTTGCATATTACAATTTACACTTACCTTATTAAAAAGAAGGAATTAGATGTGTCCCATTTTCCCCTCTAACTTCTTTTATATTAAGCTTCTTGTATGAGCTTGTAAAATTGTTGCTTTTATACATAGTGCAAATTATGGATAATATACAGTATAATGTTTCATAAATAGGGAAACTGCACTGTTAAAAATTTCTGTAAAAAAACAACAGTACTCTCTTAAAAAAATCCAGCGTTTTTAACTCCGACGGAGCTATTTTTCGCTCCTTTCCGGTTTTGAAGATGCACTTATCCTAGAGGTCTGCACGGGCCCGGGCCTGGCCCGGCCCGCGGGCCGGGCCGGGCCGGCTGAATCGTTTCGGATTTTCTAACGGGCCGGGCCGGCAGATTTAGAATAGTTTTTTCAACGGGCCGGGCCGGGCCGACAAACAACATAAACGGGCCGGGCCGGGCCGGCAAAAAAATTGAACGGGCCAGACGGGCCGGGCCGGGCCGATAAAAAAAATTTCGGGCCTGCCGGCCCGTTCTGAAGATTTAAGCAGAAACGATAAAATATGAGCTATTTTCAACGAAAATGGTTTTAACGAGAATACGTATAAATGTGGCCATACTAGTTTGACAGCGTCAGTATAAAAATGCACAGTGTATCGGCATCGGAGAATTACATTATGTGTAACCCGTTTTAATATTTTTTTAGCTGACTCATGCCGGTCCGAGATCACGCTTACATTATTTTTCTACAAATAGACTGGCCGAACCGGTGCTAGACTTAATTATTGGCAGAAAATATGATTTGTAAAATTATTAACAGCCATAAAGAACTTATGTTAGCTTAGTCTTCGGATATATACTTCTTGATGATTTTTAAATTAATTTCTCAATAATGCGAAAGTTTGACACATTTTCTGATTAATTTTAAATTGTAAAAGTATAAAAGTGACAAGCCTAACTATTGAAGGGATTTGGAATCGAATAGCGTTTTTCATTTTTGGTAAATAAAATACTTGTATAACCTTGTTGAGATATAATAGTTTCTCAAATGATTGCAGGTTTTTCTCCCTTCCCTTGCTATTGCTTCCGGAAATTCTATTCAAAACGCTAATTAAGACAGTATTTTATTTGTTTACAGTATTCTTAAATTGTTTGTATCAAAAATTGGATAACGCCATTCGATTATATAGTTTCTGAATAAAGATATCTGCTAATCTTATGCGTTTCTGAGGAAAAAAAAAATGAATTTAGAAATGTATCAGAAAGGAGCTTCTTTGAATTTAAGAGTGAATTTGGATTTGAAATCTATAATAAAATAATATAGAAATATATTTATAAATCTTCTTTAATTAAACAGCTTCAAAATTAACGATGTTTTTAGCTTTCTTTCTTTTTTCTTTTATTCTAAGCCATATTAATTTTTTAATGAATCTTTCTTTATTCGAATGTTGAAAGCCTAAGAATCTAAGTAATCATTAATGTTGTTAATGTGTATTTGCTGTAAAATATACTGTAAAATCATTCCACAGGTATGTATGCATATTCTTTAAAGAAATCTTTGTTATATGATAAAAATCTGAATTTTTTAGAAATCGTAGAAATTGTAACGGGCCAAAACGGGCCGGGCCGGGCCTGTTTTCGCTGATTTTTGTACGGGCCGGGCCGGGCCTAAAATACAAAAATTTAAACGGGCCGGGCCGGGCCCGGGCCGAACTTTTGAGTTTTACAACGGGCCGGGCCGGGCCGAAATAACTTTCCTACGGGCCGGGCCGGGCCGGGCCTGAAAATTCCGGCCCTTGCAGACCTCTAACTTATCCTATAGGAGTGAATTTCATTCATCTTGCGGAGTGTTTAATTTCATTCTTTTTTGATAAGCGATTTCACTCCTTTTTGATAAGCTATTTTTAGTCTTTTTTGGACTAAACTAATCGACAGAAGGAGTAATTGTACTCCTTTTTGAGAAGCTATTTATTCACTCCTTTTTGACTAAATCACAATTACCAAAGGAGTGTTTTAGTATTATTTTTAGAAATTAGTACTTTTTATTTTATTTTTTAATATATTCAATACAAAAAAAAGAATTTTTTTCTTTAATAACCCTTTTTTTAATAAATAATTTTTTTATTAGTTTTAGATAGTTTTTTTATTGGAATTAGTTTTAGATATTTCATTGATTTTTTTAAATTTCAAGTTAATTTTTAGTTTTTTCTATTTATATACGTATAAATGTAACAATTGGAGAGAAATTTTAGAAACGATTTCATCCATTGAGATATAACATATATATATGATACTACTAAAATTCATATTTAATGGTAAAAATTTTTAATTTTCTGTTTTACATATTAGTTTATAAAAGCTAAATCTTGAATTATTAAAATATATAACTAAACTTACTTATATCATGTCAGACACTATGTTTTAGCAGATCACTGTTTCTATTAAACTTCACCCAAATCCACATTTTGCCCCCCCCCCCCTCCCACCCTGCGCGCGTACAGAATTGTTTTTCAAAACCCTTCATTTTTTTAAAAATCTAATCATAATGCAGATTTTTTTTTTTTTTTTTTTTTTATGATAAACTGGAAAACAAAATCTTCAAATCAAGACAAGATTTTTCTCCTAACTTAGAATCATAAGATACATTGTTTTTCTGTTATCTTTTTTATAATGAGATATTTTGTTGTATTTATACTACATTATATATATAATTTTAGCGTTACTTGGCGTTATTACTTTTAATATAAAAATAATAATTTCTTGTATGTTTCTTATATCGTTTTGTGTTTCTTATATTTATTTCACTTTATGATACTGAAAAATATTTGTGGAATGTAGAATATATAAAAATAAAAACTTTTTATTGTTATTATTTATTTAGGATATATGTTTTACGTTTATTAAAATATTCAAACCATACAGGTATTTAATAACTTATGCTCATTTAGATATATACAAAGATGCATATCTATAATTTATTTTTAAGTAAAGTTTACCACTGTCAGGAGAAGGTGGTTATTTTCTATTTAAACGAACATTTGCAAATGCTTAAATGTAGAATTCAGCTTTTAGTGCACATCTAGGGGAATATAATTTAATAAATACTTTTATACTATTTAATGAAATATTTTTACAAAAATAGAGCGCATATCCGATTAAAATAAATAAATAAATAAATAATAAAAATTATTATGGATCTATGTTCCACAAATATTTCTCTGTGTGATTAGCAAAATACTTTAATAAATAATAATGTAAATGCTTAACTTTATGTAAAAATTTGTTTACATAAAGTAAATTTCAACATAATTATGCAGCTTGAATATAAGAAAATAATATTTTCAAGAGTATTTTATAGATCACCGTAAATTGTTCCGAATTTTCCAAATGTAATTATACTAAAACAAAATGTGAAATTTAGAAAATATTTTAGAATGCATTTATATATATATATATATATATATATATATATATATATATATATATATATATATATAAAAGGAAAAAAATCATAGTGATTAACATTTTCTGTTTAAAAGTAATAAAATTAACGCCAAAATAATATATACAATGTAAAAGTCTAATACAACAAAATTACCTCTTAATCGTATGCTCGGGAATCTCTGAAAATATCGCAGGAGAAAAATCCTCATTTTCTAAAATCGGTCATCTTCCATCTTGTTTTCTGCTATTAGGCTTGTATTATCGTGTGAAAGGATAAACTCTCCTTATTATTGTTATTATTAATATTTGCGGGTAAAGTATGATCATTTCTATTCTTTATGGATGCAGGATTTGGATCCTTTTGGCCATTAATATATGCAGCTAGAATTAACGTCAAAGCGTCAAACATCTCATTCACTTTTTAAAACATGGCGATAACGAAGGCCAAGGCCAAACAATGTATCACGTGACCCGGTTACAACCAATGACATTCATCTCAGGTCGCGTTACTTGTAATTCTCTCAAAAAGGAGTTTTTCTGCGTGTGCTGCCATAATGACGGTTTATCAAGCGAGTTTTTTCTGCAAAACACCCCTTTTCGATAGCCTTTCTCTCAAGAAGGAATGAAAGTCTTGATAAAATATTTCGCTCCTTTATTGAGTGCGAAATTCGCTCTTTTGAATTAAGAGTGTAGTTCTTGGTTAAATGAATTCAATTGAAGGGGCCGTCTATGTTAGAAGTGACTAGGTATTTTGAAACTTCTTACGCTTCCTATAATCTAGCAGTCTTCAATGACTGCTTGAGAGGTTCCTAAGATGCCTTGATCAAGAAGGGAGTTCTCTCGATCAAAAATCTAGTACAAAACTTCAATTTGGATACAGGCCCTAAAATATGCTCGTTTTAAAATTTCTCGGAAACTTATCATTACGAATTCAATAAAAATTTGTTTTTAGGCAAATTAAAGGGTGTATAGTTCATGTGTGCTATCGGGTACTGCTATTGAAAAAAAAAAGTTAGAGATCGTTTTAATATGTATATATTCTCTTAAGTAAATTTTATATACATCATTTAAAAGTATACTTTATTTCTAATCGTTTAGTATCAGTAACTTTTTTCTACGATAATTTTTTGCAAAATTAGTAGGGAGCGGTTACTTTTTTTTTCACGACTGTACTTTAGAAAATAAATAAATAGAATGCTAAATTCATCTTTTAAAAAAATTATAATTTATCATCCTAGAATCAATAGAAATTATACCAAAGATATTGTTTGTAATAATGTTTTATCCCACAACATACCCAGAATAACCATACCTTTGGATTACAACCACACATTTAGAATAGTTTGCTTAAAGAATTATAAAACAAGTAATATTCCATTTTCCTAAATATCTATATTTTATTTTCCCAATGTTTTCCGGATCTAAATATTGATTTTCACTTTCACTCCATTTTGACAAAAACTATGTGAAATTTAAAAAATAAGATGTTAATAGCAGTATTTTTGTATTCTCTGACGAAGGCTCTGTTGACAGTTGAAAATAGCACTAAGAATTAAAGTAATTTAACACTGCTCTCTCTCGCTTATTTCTCAATCTGAATATCACAATATATTTGGATCATACAAAAATCATATTCCCAACATTTAATTGTATTTTGAATCCATAATCAGAGAATCTATAGAAATCCTATGCAAAAACAATCCAGTATGTAACGACGCCCTATTCTACAATTTACAATATGTTTAACATCCTGAAAATAAATCCTGACAATTTGATAAAAAATGACGTATTAAAATTTCTAATATAACAGTTAAATATTTCTTTTCGTCCTTTTTTTTTCCATCTCAAACATTACTAATTCAATCTGCAAGCCACGCAATTAAAAAGGAAAAGTGACAAATGAACACAGAGTGGAATAATAAAGTAAATGGACTGCAATTAATAATAATATATATCTTTTCTCATTAAATTTAATCCAAAAAACTACTTCTACTTTCAACTGTAGTAATTATTGGCTGGCTCATTTTCAAAACGAAATAATGTATTTGTATAAATAAACAAAAATATTTATCTGAGAAATAGCCTGATCAAGGCTTGACAGTACTAAGATATTTTAAATAAAATTAACATCTTTTTTTGAATATTTTAATCGCCTTTTAAGGTTGTTCTTAAATCAAAAAGGGCAACTTTGTGACATATGCTTTAATTTATTTTTGTTCGGAAATGCATGAAAATACTAGGCGCGTTGTTATTCAGAAACTGTCTAATTGCACTCATTTTTCTGTTTTTTTTTTTTTTTTTTTTTTTTTTTTTTTTTTTTTAACGCAATAGATTTTTTATAACAAGCCTTCAAAGTTGACGTTTTGGAACACATTTCCCGACGACAGCAGAAAAACCGGTCGAAAAGCAGGAGAAAAACGAGTAATCACGTGATCGAAATCGCTTAGAACTGGACAGGTAATTTAATTATCATAAAATAGAAAAATAAGTTCGATTCGAAATCGCTTCAGGCATTCTGATTTTATATCTTTCCGTTAAAAAATGAATTTGTAAATGTGTCAAAACATTTTGAGATTGTTGAGCGAAGCAGTTGAGAACAACACCCTTAAGTAAATCTGAACATTTTAAAGTTAATATTATTTATTTTAATTTACCATCTTTTTAAATATTTTTTGTCATTTTTTTAAAAATAATTTACATCTAGGGTAATTTTAAGTTTACGACTGAACTTACTTATACCTTAATGCCGGAAATGCGAAAAGGAAACTTAGGAAGACAAAACTTCATTATTTATATTTTAATTCAGACACAGCCTAGACATGACTTGTTTACTATAACTTCCTTCTGTAATCAGACGTCGATAGCATCGTTTATGTTTTTATTTGTCTGAAAAGTAAGCATCTGCCATAACATTATCTCGAGATGGAACGCAGTATAAAAAAATATTAATTTATAACTTTTTGGTCATCATTCTTTTATTATCTATGTTTTTAAGATGTTCAATGGAGATATTAGGATTATATTTAGCCCTTTCGGGTCTGGTGTTCTATTAATAGTACACGTCTTTTAATGGAGTATCATTTTGTTTTAATAAATATTTTTGCTGCTGTTTACATTTAGTAGTGTTAGTATATGCCTATGCAGTGACGCCAACTTTTGAGTTGGCTCAAAAATGTTGGGTGGGCTCAAAAATATTTTGGTAAACGGTACGACGAGTTTGTTCTTCTTTGAAGGGTGGGCAGGTGATGAAAGATGAGAATTTTAAGTCAAGCTACAGTGAAACCTCTAAATAAGGGACACCAATGGGACAGGAAATTTTGTCCCTTAAATAGAGGTGTCCCTTATTCGGAGTTTTTATTACAGTGAAACGACAGCTATGGGACCAGAACTTTTGTCCCTTAAATAGAGGTGTCCCTTATTCGGAGCGTCCCTTATTTGGAGGTTTCACTGTATTATGTTTTAATAAAGTTGCAGTTTTATTAAATTATATTCTCATGCAATTTTCCTTATGAAGACAGTAATATTTATTGCAAAATCATCATGTAATGAACATGACTACAAACTGAAATAACAAAAAGTTAAACATGGAGAATTCAATTATTTGGGACTTATGCGAGTCAGTTGAAAAATTAAAACACATGGACAAAATAAATTTTGTTCTAGGGAGAAAGATATAAAAAAAAAAAATAATAATGTAATAAATAACTAAGTAGAACAGTGAAAATGTGTCATGCTTGGATTCGAAAATATTGGGTGGGCTCGGGCCCCATGGGCCCATATAAGTTGGTTCCACTGTGTCTATGCATTTACTATATGACTTAATTTATGTTTAGGCATTTAGTAATAATAATAAATATTATTATTTGCTTAATTTTCTTTGCGCCGTTTGCGATTCTTTTACTTTAAATATATATTTCATTTTTAAATTTCAAATTAAAGTTAGTTTCCGGAAACAATTATGCGTAATAATGCGAAAAAGTATTAGTGTAATATAAATTAAATCTTGTTGCAATACAATATTTTCTATGCATTTCCAAAAATTCTTCCTCAGCCTATTTTCATATGAATATTAATTGGATAGCATGCAAAACAAGATCGCATTCGTTATCTTTGAAACAATGAAATATTTGTTAAACACTAATTAATCTATTTAGATAGCTAGTGTTAATATTATTAACATGAAAGTAATTTTTTCGAAAAATTGAAAAAAAAAATAATAAAAAAAAAATAAAGCTTAATGAAAGGGCTAAAGGATCTTCATAAATCCGAGCTCGCTGTTCTAAGACTCATTCATGATTTTATATTCTTTTTTTTAAACCTCAAAAACATTAATTTTTAAATTATATAACATATATATATTTTTTAATTCTTAAAATACATTTATAATACATTACTTTTACAATGCATTAATATTTTAATTCTTAAATACATAAAACTTGCATTTTATCTGGGCTGTTTTTAAACCCAAAACCGATTAATTTTTGACACATTTTTAAATTTATTTTTGTTTGAATGTCATAAATACACGAAAATGGCAAGTGCTCTTCAAAAACTGGTAATCAAACAGTTTTTTTTTTTTTTTTTTTTTTTTTTTTTTTTTTTTTTTTTGTAAAGATAGAATTTTTTTTAGAAAATACTTTAAAATTGGCGTTTTAAACCGAATTTAGAGACTCAACAATGCATGGGAAAGGTAAAAAACACCCATCATGTGACCGCGAACGCTTATAACTCAAGATAATTACTCATTGTTCAATAACCCATTTACCGAAAAATGATGAAAAATTGGATCACAAAACATTTCAGTAATCATACCCGAAAGTGTTATGCTTTTACGTTTATAGATGATGTTTTAAATGTCAAAAATTTTATGTTATTGTGTAGGGGGAAATATATTTGCAAGAACCGAATTATATTTCTGCAAGAACCGACTTACGCTGTTTTCAAATTCAAATATGCAAAATTCTAGTGCATTTTTTAAAATTATTTTTGTTTTAAAACACATGAGTTTGTTAGGTGCTCTTATTAAAAGACTACGCAATCGAACAACTTTTCAATTTTTTGGTAAAAGCAGCAGATTTTTTTTCAGATTTGTACAAAGGGAGGTAGAGGGGAAACCAGTAAAAATTACCACATCCAGTGGCGTAGCTAGGGGGGGGGGGCAAGGGGGGCGGTCGCCCCGGGCGCCGAGGTCAAGGAGCGCCAAATTGAGAGAGGTTTAAATTGAAATTATCTCATATACTTTGACAATAAATTAAAAAAAATATTTTTTTATGTGTGTCGGGAGTATGAAAATTTTCTTTAGTTAGATACTTTATATATCCAAATAATGAAGAACGAAATGTTTCTAAAGGGATGGCTGAACGCACTTTGTATTTAAGATCTGTATCTGAATTCAGGCGCAAAAGGGTTAAGCTGGCGCCAAATTCAGAGGAGCTTTAAACCGAAATTATTTCACATATTTTGAAAATAAATAAAAATTGTCGATTTTTTCTTTTGTGCGTGTGCGTGTGTATGTAAATGTTTTGAAGGAATTCGATGAATGTGTGGGAAATGGAGCGATTCTTAATTGTTATTTATTGGTGAAGATTTTTAACTGTTTAGCCTCCAATAAGGGCCTATTGGTAACTTGTAGTCATATTTTTAATATGAAAAGAATATTTTTCATATATTTACTAGTCACCACACCGATGATTTTTCCAAATGAACCGCGAATGTTTAAAACCTCTATTCATAATGAAATTAAAAAACAAACAAAAAAATGAAGAAATGAGCCTCTCAGTAATGAATTTCTGGTATGTATCCCCACTGTCTTCGGCAGCGTACACTGTAAAGAAATAAAAGGACGATTTTGCGGAAACTTTACTGGAAATCTGGACGCCAGTGCAATTTGCTGCTTTTTAACGGAATTTTTGAATTTTTTTTTTTTCTGAAATTTACAGAAATGTCTCCGTTAAAAAACAGTAAATTGTATTGGCATCCCGATTACCAGTACAATTTTCCGTTTTTTTTTTTTTTTTTTTTTTTTTTTTTTTTTTACAGTGTAAATCTGGCGCGCTACGCACACATTTGTAACCACTAAAAACATTCATTCAAATTTATCTCTTTCAAACTGAATCTCTTGCACTGGCCCTTGCTGCCTACGTTAGGGGTTTGCATGGTCGGAATTTCCTTGCTCTGTCCTTGCCTCGTCTGAAAGAAAGTTATTTTGGCCCGGCGAGGCCCGATGTAAAATTCAAAAATTCCATCCGAGCCTGACCCAGCGCGTTTATATTTTTACATTTTTAGACCGACCTCGTCCAACACAATTTCTACTATTTCGAAAAAATTCAGAGTTTTATCACATGATTAAATAAAAAAAAAAAAAAAAAAAATACTGCATACAACGAAAAAATAAAGCAGGACGCCTTTCGTGCCACAACAATAACAGCTCTTCATCAGTTGAACCAACACGAGTTTGTAAGGGTACAGAATAGCTCGAAACGTACCCTGCTTCGTTTTTTCGTTTAATGGTGATTTTTACAAAGTGTATTATTTTGATTATTATTTATCGCCAGTGTTATCGGGGTTTTTTCACTACTTTTATTATACAGTTTCAAGAGTTACGATGTTTTTAACTTTCTTTTTTTTTCCTTTTATTCTAAACCATATTAATTTTTTAATGAATCTTTGTTTGAATGTTGGAAGTCTAAAAATCTAAGTAATCATCAATGTTGCTAATGTGTATTTCCTGTAAAATGTAATGTTAAACAATTCCATAGATATGTATGCAGTATTCTTTAAAGAAATCTTAATTATAAAATAAAAATCTGATTTTTTTAGAAATAGTAAAAATTGTGTCGGGCCATAACGGGCCGAGCCGGACCCGAGCCGAACTTTTTTGTTTTACAACGGGCCGGGCCGATAAAACTTTCCTACAAGCCCGGGCCTGGAAATTCCGGCCCGCGCAGATCTCTAATTCCAATAAAGATTCAATAAAGAATGAATATGGCTTAGAATTTAAAAAAAAGTTAAAAATATTATAACTTTTGCAACTGTACAGTAAAAAGTAGATTTATAAAAATATTTCTATATCATTTTGTTAAAGATTTTCTCAAAACCAAAGATCTACTTTCTAAAACATTTCTGAATTCATTTTGTTTCAAAAATGCATAAGATTAGCAAGTATTTTTATTCATAAACTATGTAATCGAATGATGTTGTCGGACGTTCCCCTCAGTCCACACAACTTTGAAGAATGTCCGTGGTAGATATAGCTGCCACCACCGATATTACTAGGTGATATCGGTCACCCACTGTGAGATTGGTGTAAATGAAGACTTACGCTAGTAACCGAATTATCAGTTTATTAAGAATATATGTACACACAAAATACGCTATTTACAAATATATACAACTACAACTCGGATATAGGTGATCCGGTTCAACATTACATTAGATACCGTAAAGATTGGTTGTGTACTATTCCAATTACACTTTCCACCTCACACTCAATACACGTTAAATTCACTTTTTTGGAGCTCAACCTTGAGTCTCCCAACACAAGTATACTGGGCCTGCACTTCTTAGCCCAGAGCACTAAACACCAGGACGTCTGTGTCCTTTGCGCACCAGAAAACGCACACTTATGCTCTTCCACACAGAGCAACCTCTAGGTACGAAACCTAGGTACCGAATCAATGATCTGAGGCAAACTTGCCCTCTCCAAATCACTGCTTTCCCCCACATAAACCCCTTTGGAGCCTCCTTATCGGACACATATTCCATTCTTTTCTTGCTTAGTGACATGCTGCTAATCTGCTCACCATCCGCATACTTCACTGGCAGGTGGACATGCCTCTCAGCTATCTCTTTTCTCTAACACCGCACCTGTAAAGGATTATCTGGCAATTCCCCTTTCCACAAAGAAGGAATGTCACCTTGGAAATTCTGTACACAACCATACAATAAAAGATATTCAAATAGAGAAAGAGTAGACATTACATTCTTTAGCACAGGTGCTATCAGATCCTGACACCCCCCACCTTAGCGAAAAATATGCCTTTTAGTGGCTAATTTTCCCCAAACATATAATAATATCGCAGAAGAGTTCAATAGTCTCTTTACAGATTTCTTCATTATGCTTATTACATAGGTATTTTCAGGTGTCTGAACACTATCTACTGACATCTCTACTGAACCTTTACTAATATTATTATTACATAGACAATACACATGTTAATACAATATTATAAACAAAAAAAAAATCAAAAAAATATTTACACACACACAGAAAAAAAAATTAAATGTGTGACGGCATCCCTTTAAGGTTGTCCACTATTGGGTCGTTGATGTTGATGGGCTAACAACTGGTTGTTCTTCCCAGCTCTTTCTATGTAGCCTGGAAATTGCGTCAGCATTTAAATGTTGGGCTCCTGGACGATGAGAAATACTCAGGTTCCAGCGTTGCAAGGCAAGAGCCCATCTAGTAAGTTTGGGTGATCTTGGGGTTGTCTCGGTGAGAAATTTTAATGGATTATGATCCGTAATGATCTCAATTTGAGATCCATAGGTCCATTTTTCAAACTTTCGCAACCCAAAGAGCACACTCCAAGCCTCTTTCTCTATACTCGGCCAAGCACGCTGAGCCCCTGACAATTTCTGACTGGCAAAAGCTATTGGCTTAAACTGAACCTTTTCATCTTTTTGAGTAAGACAACATCCTACTGCCAGGTCGGAAGCATCTGCGTGGAGCTGATATTCCCGGCCTACGATAGGTGTAGCCAAACTCGTCACTTTACATAACTCATCTTTAAGAGTATTAAATGCTTTTTCTGCCCTTTCACCCCATGGTACAGTATTTTTAACCTTCCCTTTTGTCAATTCGGTTAAAGGTATAGCAATTTCGGCATAATTTGGAATATAAGATCGGTAAAATCCCATTAATCCCAAAACAGATCTGACTTCTTTTTTAGTTTTTGGTCTCTTTAGATCCCTTATTGCTCCTATTTTTTCCTCATCGGGTGCATGCGTTCCACCCCCAATTACATGACCTAAAAACTTAGTTAATTTCTCTCCAAATTTACATTTGTCTAGCCTAATCGTAAAATTTCTCTTTTTCAACTCTTCAATGACAGCCCTAACATGTTCACAATGCTCTTCCCAGGTGTCGGAGAAAATGATGACATCATCAATATATGCTTCCGCATACCTCCGATGACCTTGAAGAACTTCATTCATATCTTTCTGAAACGTGGCAGCCGCCCCTGATAATCCAAAAGGCATTGTACGCCACTGATAAGTTCCATTATGCGTTGTAAAAGCTGTCAAATGTTTACATTCCTCAGCCATTTTAATCTGCCAATAACCTCTCAATAAATCAATCGATAATAAATACTTAGCCGCCCCTGCGGTATACATGATTTCTTGTGAATCTTTCATCGGAAAGGTTGGCACCTGAGTTACCGAATTTAACGCTCTATAGTCTATACAAAGTCTAACAGTTGCGTCTTTTTTCGCCACACAAACAATTGGATGACTAATTTCAGCATTTGACACTTCGATTAGATTTAATTCTAATAACTTCTGAATCTGTCTATCTACTTCCTTTTTGTAAGCTACTGGTACACTATATAACTTTGGCTTTTTCCTTTCCACCCCCGGTTTAAGATCAATACGGTGTTCTCCTACATCCGCGGGTCGTACAGAACCCATAAACACCTCTTTATTCTCCCTCAAAATAGACTTTAAATCTTTAACTTGATTGTTAGATAACCCTTTTATTTCGAACCTCTCTGTATCTCGTTCTACCTCCTGATCCCGGTTCAAAATAGGAATTTCCCCAACTTCTCCAAATTCCTCATCACCCTCGAAAACAATATTAACTATATTACATTTAGCAGTAAATTCTCTTATTTTATTTTGGTGCACATGCTTCCTACTCCCGTCGGCTAACTCAACTATAAACGAATGCTGATTTCGTTTTTCGACTATGGTTGCCGGCCCTTGCCACCTAGAATATAACTTATTAGTTGAATCGGGAATTAACAGTATTACTTTATCGCCTACTTCAAACGTTTTTTCTTTTGACCTTAAGTTATAATGATACGCCATTCTATTTTGTTGCATCTCAGACGATAATTTTGCCTGATATGCGGCTCTTTCTAAGCGTCCCCTAAGTTTATTCAAATACTCATGAATCGGCGTAGTATCTAACTGCGCCCCCTTATTTTCTCCTGCCCAGGATGACTTGAGAATCCATAAACGACCCTCCGGCGCTCTACCATATAATAATTGGAAAGGTGCGATTCCCGTCGTAGAATTTGGGACTTCCCTATACGCCCATAATTCAAATGGTATTTTTTCATGCCACTTTTTTCCTTCTTCTCTAATATTATGATGTAACATACGTTTAAGAGTCTGATTAAATCGTTCCACGAGCCCGTTAGACTGATGATACTGTGGTGTCGAATGTGGTGATGAAAATAAACACCTCCTACTAGGTACGCAATCGTGACGTGGTTAGTACGAAGACAAATGAAAATAATATCCCTTCGGCGTTGTGAACGAAGATCGGATATTATTAATTACTGAAATTAATTCCTTAATATCATACTTAAAATTAACATTTTGCAATAACATTAGGATCGCCTTATTTAACGTATGAATTTGTGAAAATTGGGATTGATGAGTCAATAAAAAAACTTGAGATATTAATCTACAAATTTAAATGTTAACATTCCCTAATCTGCATCTAGAAATTACCTTAAAATACATAAAGGGAGAAAACTGGAATAAAGACAAGAATAGGTACATATATACAAAATTTTATTAAAACACATAAATTGGCATCATGCAAACACTATAAAATATAATATGCATGGCAATAACTACTGAAATATGGTTATAGTGAAATATCCAAAATATTTTATTTCATTTCTTTTTTTTGTTGTTGTTGTTTGTTTATTTATTCATTTCCTATTATTCTGCTATCCTCGCAGCACATAACACTTTAGTTCACGACACAACTTATAGGCAAAGCCCTAAATTTTCATATTTTATAAAATCGAGTGCTTCATTCTTATTTTTCGTATTATTTTACTGGTATTATTAATTTATTTATTTATTCATTTTACTATTAATTAAGTTTGCATTAAATTCTGATAATTTTGAGCCCCAAAGATAATAATAATTTTAAAATTTTAAAATAATCAAATTTTAAATAATCAAATTTTAAAAACCAAAATTTTAACACAACATTATATCAGTAAAATAAATTGGCCAGTCACATGAACAATGAAATTTTCTCACCTTACAAGTATGTTGCTGGTATTGGTCGACGTTGGCTTATAGCTGTCCATACAGTTCGTCAGTACACAACATAAATCCGAATGCCAAGTTCCAAGGCATTTTGTTTTTAATTAACACAAATAGTTAGCAACTTTCTAATTTCACGCACTTTCCAATCATCAGATGAATAAATAGTCCGCTCGGCAAAACTCAGGTATTCCTTTTTGTTTTAGAAATCAGTCGATGATTAGTTCTCTGTGTGCAGAGCATAGCTTCGCTTTTCATCGCTCCAATCATCAGATGAATAAATAGTCCGCTCGGCAAAACTCAGGTATTCCTTTTTTGTATTAGAAATCAGTCGATGATTAGTTCTCTGTGTGCAGAGCATAGCTTCGCTTCTCATCGCTCCAATCATCAGATGAATAAATAGTCCGCTCGGCAAAACTCAGGTATTCCTTTTTTGTATTAGAAATCAGTCGATGATTAGTTCTCTGTGTGCAGAGCATAGCTTCGCTTCTCATCGCTTCATCCCGGAGGCCTAAGATCACATCTCCCGATTTTCGAAGTTGCCTTATTTCATAATTTCTTCTTTTCCCCTCTCATCTTAGCGGGAAACTCACAGCAGAGAGAAGAGAAAAAATCTTTTTCTTACTTCACACTTTCAATTCTAAAACTGGACTGACACGTGTGGCGTTTTCCTTCCGGATCCTGTACGCCCCTTTTGACCCCATTGAGTATTATATTCGGACTCCAATTGGCTTTGAATATATTTCATTGTCCATTGGTCAGGTAAAAGAAACGGGGTTGTATTTTTAGACATTATTCCTCCATTATTTATTGCCGGAGCTACAATTCCGAACCTGCCACCCCGAGTAGACCACACACGAGAGTAATAAATTTGATTGTAAATCTTTCATTGTTGCTTGTGTACGTTAACGTCACAAATGGCGACTCTAGGTTTTATTGCTTCTCGTAAACATTTGTTCCTTTTATAACTAATGGTGAGAAAATCCTTCGCTCATGTGATTTTGCTATTCCCAGGCTTTGACTAAAAGAGAGCTTATAGTATAATAAAACTTCCAAACAAACAACACATATTATTGTTATCATTTCTTGTTTACGAAAGCTAAAATAAAAATTTATTTTAATACTTTTATATACATTAATATTATTTCATTTTCTATCTCTTTCTAGATTATTTATTTATTTATTTATTTATTTATTTATTTATTTATTTTTATTATTATTCTTTCTCTCTCTTTGTTTTTTTCTTTTCTTTTCTTTTCTTTTCTTTTATTTTATTCTAAGCGATGTCGTGACATTTCTTTACGACATCGAAAATCTTGGACTAGCACCTAACCTTTTCTCAAATTCTTTTGTTAAGTCGGCAGTGAAATTGGTTCCATTATCGCAGGCGATTATATTTGGAATTCCTGTCCTCATAAATATTTGAAGTAGCGCATCCCACGCGGTTTTAGCACTTAAACTTTTTAGAGGGATCGCATCCGCCCACCTGGTATGTTGATCAATTAAAGTTAGTATATACTGATGCCCTTGGGAACTTTTAGGATCAATAGGCCCAATTAAATGGACATTAACTACCTGAAATGGAAGTTCCGGACGCGACACTGGGGAAATAGGAGCGCTATCATTTACTTTAACCCCTCTAGTCAAGTGGCACTCTAAACATGACTCACAAAATTGTTTAGTTTCTTTCGCCATCCCCTCCCAATAAAATGAATACCTGATTCTCTGTAAAGTTTTCTTGTCTGCATGATGCCCTCCAAATACCGAACTATGCGCTAATTTTAGGATTTCTTCCCTTCTTACATTGGGTACTACTAATTGCGCTATAGTCTCGACTAACAATTTCTCTTTGTGATATAATAAGCCATTTACAATATAATAATCCCCCTTATCCATTTTAGCTAAATCCCAAGCTTTCTCTAACTCTTTACAATCTAAGTGGGATTCCTTAAACATCTCGGAATTGCTAACAATAGCTTTATTACCTTTCTCCACTTCCGTTTTTTCCGTATTCTGAGTTTGTATATTTTGCGAACTCGCTTCTATTGCGTAAACATTACAACTATCGTTATTCATACCTTCCCTTTCACTCAAGTTATCAAGAATAAATTCCGAATTTTCTAATTCTTGGGCCTCTAGCAATGGCTCCTCGCGATTGACACCTGACAACTCATTAATCACGTCGGGATGTAAAATTACTTGCTCATTAATATTATCAGTCACTGCGCAAAGTACTTCCTGATGAATTATATTAGTTTGTCCGAATTGCGGAATAGCCAGCGGTAGTTTAACCAACGGCGATTTAACTGCTTCACCGAATAACCCTTGTAAATAAATACTACCCGCTCCTTTTAATTTCTCTTCCGGTACCAAATCTTTATGAACAACATTAATTTCACATCCAGAATCAACCAATCCCTTTGCTTTTTGCCCATTTACACTAACTTCAATTTTCTCGAGTTTATTTAATTTCTCACCAATAATGTTAGTTCTCTGTTCGGCCTTTGCCGATATTCTCGCCACAATAGCTCCATTAGGTAACTCTTTGCTTTCTTTTACCACAATCTTATGTACACCCGCTTTCGTATCTCGTCCTTTATTACCATTATTTCCCTCATTACCCACTTTATTACAAAAACGTTGGTAATGACCTCTCAAACCACATTTAAAGCATTTAGGAGCTGAAGCATCAATAGGCTTCTTAAAATCTATTTTCCTATCCGAAAAAGAATTAGTCTCATTACTCCCGTTTTGCCTCCAATTATTACTAACTTTGTTATCATCCCTCGGTCTCATTTTTTTCATTGTTTACGTGCCTATCTTTACCTTTAAAACTTTTATACGTAACGGCGTAAGACTTATGTTTAGCGTCAAAATAATTGTCACATTCTTTAGCAATTTTAGAAGTTTCTAACCATTTACCTTGATGAGTTAACCCAATATATGACGCGGTATCCTCATCTAACGTACTTACTAATTTATCAGTAACTATTAACTGGTTGACCTTTTCATAAGATTCAGCACCTCTAATCTTACAATAATTTTCCCATGTCGCTATTAAACGCGATACAAATAATACATGAGTTTCGTTCTGGTTTCTCTTAGCCTTCTTAAAATTTTCCAAACACGCCTTTGGTGTCGGCTCATGTTCCCTTAGAACTAACTCCTTTAACTCCTCATAATTCTCCATTTGTTCCGTAGTGGTATAAATTAACAAATTATCCGCCTTATCTCCTAACATATTTAGTAGAATTTCGGCCTACTGGTTTTCCGGTACATTTTTAGTTTTGAATGCCCTTTCTAAACTGTTGAAAAATAAATTCCATCCCTCAGTCCCTTCCGGTAC
The DNA here is from genome assembly GCA_964019185.1 of Maratus speculifer. Classification (NCBI taxonomy): domain Eukaryota; kingdom Metazoa; phylum Arthropoda; class Arachnida; order Araneae; family Salticidae; genus Maratus; species Maratus speculifer. Next base: position 208,105,647 of record OZ025295.1, read on the forward strand.
TTTGATAGATAGAGTTTTTACGCTTTTGATCAATTTTTCTATATTACTTTCATTATTAGATTCCCTAGACCCCATTAAAATTATTTGCCGATCCTTGAACCCTTAGCCTTTCCATTTCTAATTCATGTTCCATTCTTAATTTTTTCATTTCTAACTTTTCCTGTTTTTCTAACTTTTCACGTTCTAATTTTTCCTGTTTTTCTAACTTTTCACGTTCTAATTTTTCCTGTTTTTCTAACTTTTCGAGTTCTAACCTTTCGCGTTCTAATTTTTCCTGTTTTTCTTCACGCTCTAACCTTTCCTGTTTTTCTAACTTTTCACGTTCTAATTTTTCGTGTTCTAATCGTTCTGCAACAATAGCGTCAGATAATTCCTTAATAACCCCCTCGTCATACTCATCACTGTCCATTATCTTTTTCTTAAGCTGAATTCTGGTATCATCTTCCGCGAATTCAACACCTAATTCTTCAGCTATCACCTGAAGATCAACCTTTTTTAGTTTCAATAAGAAAGCCATACCTTCACCGATTGTTATAACCACCCTACAATAATATTTAAACCTACCAAATTAATATTTCCTAAATTTTTAACTTAGTACAGTTATATCCCATATATTATACTAAATAATACCCTTCAGATAATCAATACATTTCATTTCTAATTAACCTACTGAATACTCTTATTTTCCTCAACCATTGCTATCACACAATACACTTCCAATAAAACAAAAGGTAAAACAGTAATTCGATTTGATTACTATGCAATACAGATTTCAATTTATACACTTAGATAACAACATACAATTTATATAATAATACTGATACGTTGAAATTGAATAGAAGTATTGATGTCAATCAAGAAATCCACATAAAGAAAAATTGTAAACATGCATATATAAATTTCTACAATTATCCTCACTAAAATATTTCCGAATTCAATACTGGTTCTTACCCTTAAAACAAATATACCGAAAATCTTTACTTTTATTTTTCCTCACTATGGCTCTCTTTTGAGCCTCTTTTTTTTTTTTTTTTTTTTTTTCACAATGGCTCTCTTTTGGGCCTTTTTTTTTTCTTCACTATGGCTCTCTTTTGAGCCTTTTTTTTTTTTCATTCTCACTACTATTGGCCAATTAAAATCCTAAACAAATGTTATTCTACACTCTTCAAACTTAAAAAAATGTTGCTTCATTTAAATATTACTTTAACAATAATTTAACTTTAAGTAAATTTAATTATTTCTTCCAACTACTATTACCACAATTAGTAAAAAAAAATTGTAGACAATCAATACTAGCTCAAGTTATTATGACCTTTCCTTAAAACAATAGCCAATATGGTTATTAACACTTTATAGGTAAGGAGTATTGATAAAACACATAAATGATATAGACAATTTACTTAAATTACTATTAATTATACAACAACAAATTTTGGTTCGAGATGTCAGCAGAAAGATATGATCAAAACACCTTACCTTATACTTTCTTTGCTGGATTACTTTTCCAATCACAGGTAGTTCCACGATGTAGCGGTAATATGGCACAATAGTTCAGTTTAGTTCTTTCTAATAAAGATACGCACAACACTTTAGTCCACACTAGACGATATGGCACAACACTTTATCACACACTCGACGATCCGGCACGATACTTTAGCACACGCTCGACGATATGGCACGACCAGACAAGAATTCCACTGGATACTCCGGCATTAACAGACTGCAACACGGCTCGCTGGTCACTGGTTTCAGGCGATTCTATCCCACCGCTGCCACCAATTTGTCGGACGTTCCCCTCAGTCCACACAACTTTGAAGAATGTCCGTGGTAGATTAGCTGCCACCACCGATATTACTAGGTGATATCGGTCACCCACTGTGAGATTGGTGTAAATGAAGACTTACGCTAGTAACCGAATTATCAGTTTATTAAGAATATATGTACACACAAAATACGCTATTTACAAATATATACAACTACAACTCGGATATAGGTGATCCGGTTCAACATTACATTAGATACCGTAAAGATTGGTTGTGTACTATTCCAATTACACTTTCCATCTCACACTCAATACACGTTAAATTCACTTTTTTGGAGCTCAACCTTGAGTCTCCCAACACAAGTATACTGGGCCTGCACTTCTTAGCCCAGAACACTAAACACCAGGACGTCTGTGTCCTTTGCGCACCAGAAAACGCACACTTATGCTCTTCCACACAGAGCAACCTCTAGGTACGAAACCTAGGTACCGAATCAATGATCTGAGGCAAACTTGCCCTCTCCAAATCACTGCTTTCCCCCACATAAACCCCTTTGGAGCCTCCTCATCGGACACATATTCCATTCTTTTCTTGCTTAGTGACATGCTGCTAATCTGCTCACCATCCGCATACTTCACTGACAGGTGGGCATGCCTCTCAGCTATCTCTTTTCTCTAACACCCCACCTGTAAAGGATTATCTGGCAATTCCCCTTTCCACAAAGAAGGAATGTCACCTTGGAAATTCTGTACACAACCATACAATAAAAGATATTCAAATAGAGAAAGAGTAGACATTACATTCTTTAGCACAGGTGCTATCAGATCCTGACAGATGTTATCCATTTTTTTTAATAGAAGCAATTTAAGAAAGTTAGCGTTTTGTGTCGAATTTCCCAAAACGATAGCATGGGAAAGGTGAAAAATGTACAACCACGTGAGAAGAGTCACTTATATCTGTACAAGTATATACAAGTATCTTATTTACCAAAAATGGAAAACACTATTCAGGTTCCAAATCCCTTCAATAGTCAGGCTTGTCAATTTTATACCTTTACAATTAAAAATTATTCAGAAAATGTGTCAAACTTTCGCGTTGTTGAGCAGCGAATTTAAGAACCACCAAAAAGTAAATTTCCAAATATTACGTTAACATAAGCTCTTTATCGCTATCAGTACTTGTACAAATCATATTATCAGACGCCCTACACATTTTATGAACAATTAAATCTAATTCCGGCTCGGCTCGACTATGTGTAGGAAAACGATTCAAGCCTGATCTCGGCCCAGCACAAGTCTGCCAAAAAGATATTACGGCTAGATTAAACACAAAGTTTCATTTCTGTATTGATATTGTCATACTAGGATCGGCTGGTGATGTACATTTATACTTATTTTGGTTAAAGCCATTCGTTGGAAAAAGCTTATATTTCATCGTCTTTTCTTAAATTTTTATAAAGGGGCTGGTAAACCTGTTAAATTTTTTTATCAGCTCAACCCGGCCTGTTAGAAAATTCAGAACCATTTCTCCGGGTTGCGTCCATGCCCGGTCCCGTGCAGACCTCTGTCCTACGTCCCCATATAGAAGGCGTGCTGCACACGCTCCGAAAAATCTGCAAAGAATCGAAGGTGAGTTGACAGAAACAGTGTTGTCAGTGGGTTACATTTTTTAATTCGGATTTCTTGATTGCCACCACTTCTTTGAAATTGTAAAATTCGTCTTACTTAATAACATGCTTATTAAGGCGAAAACGAAGGGAATTTTACTATTTGAAAAAATTGGTGTCAATTAAGAAATCTGAATTTTGAAAAAATAGCCCATTGGCAACTCTGCCCAGAAATCGGACCCATGAAACTTCAGATAAAAATACTCCCTGGCTTTAAAGGAAGAATTAAAAATTGCACGACAATTCAAAATCAAGTTGGATGAACAAAGCCCATTTGAAATTGGGTCTGAAAATATTAGTGCTCTCGATTATACGTTTATACGCATATACGTATAATACGTATTATACGAAATACGGATCAACTATACGTATAATACGGCATCGGCGGTTATACGTATTGCGCAAAACAACATATACGGTACATCGTATATACGGATCTTATCCAAGCGGTTAAACGTATAAACGTTTAAACGTTTTTCATTCAAGATATGAAATTTGATGTTTCAATGCTTTTCTGCGGATTACAGACATTGAGAAATATCCGGTTGAGTATCCCCATCGCGATTCTCTGTTTAAAAAACTACGATGCGTTTACTTAACTACTACTTGTTATGCAGGTACCTAAAAAATCTGAATACGTTTCTCAGTTTAAATTTTGGTTTCTTTCCCAAAAAACTAAGTTATTTATTATAAATTGTCTTACATTAGTTGTGGATAGAATCAAACTAATCTTTGGAAGAGCTGTGGCTCAGTACTTAGTTTTTTTATATTTTCTTGTATCTTAACAAGAAGAAAGTAATGGATTCGAGAAATCTTTCGACTGGTTTACACTTTTTAAGGGTAAGATAGTCCGAAAAATATGTTTTTACAAAATATCTGTCTGTGACTTTGTCTATATGTGGCATGAATTTTGTTCCACCAGTTGCACAGAATGAGTTTACAGCAATATCATCATCACATAGCAGGCAGTAGGCTCTGTCATTCTTTTTCTCAGCGTACCGCCACACCCAGCTTTTTCTATTCATTTCTAATTGTAATCTAAGCAGAACTGTGTCTATAAATGCTCGTTCTTCTACTCTACGAGATACTTATACTAAGTGTCTGCGTCACGTGACACAATGGTTTTATTTTTCACCATATGTAAATTGTCTTACCGCGGAGGAATTTTAAAATAATTTACATATTTGGTAATTTTTATTAGTTTCTTTTTTAAATAATTTAATTATTTTGTCCTCCCAGAATATTTTATGACTTATTTAATGAAAATTAGAAGAAACATAATTAAACATTGAGTATGTTTAGAGTAACTTACCGGTCACTTACCGAAGTGACCAATGTTACCAACCGATTGTAGGGTAGTATGAAATGAAAATCAAGGCGAACTGTGACGTAAGCTACAGTTCAACAGGATAGTTTTCATTGGTGCCACATTTCGGTTTCGTACTGCCCTACAATCGATAGGTACAGTGGCGTAGCTAAGGGGGGGGCAGGGGGGCGTCCGCCCCGGGCGCCGAGGCCTAGGGGCGCCAAATTGAGAGAAATTGTTATATATCTATATTGGGGTGGGGGCGCAAAATTTCTTGCTGGCCCCGGGCGCCAAAAAACATAGCTACGCCACTGGATAGGTAACATGGGTCACTTCGGTAAATTGCACTGAACATGTATGTTGATTAAAATATTTATAAAGGGAAATACCAAGATCTTGGTTGGAATCCAGATAGTAGATATTTCACTGTTAGTGAAGCGAGATTAGCCAATCAGGAGTCTGATCTTTTGTGAACTTTTTGCAAACCGTTTTAAAAAATATACGGTTTTCATTGCTTGATCTCGTATGTATAAGACATACTATCAGGGCCGTAGCTAGAAGTGAACCATAGGGGGGGAGGGGGGGGGGCTCGAAAGAATGTAGGGGGGCTCATAATTTTTTTTTCTCTTTCTGACGCAGAAAGATAAATTAATAACTATTCACATTGTAGGTATTATGTTTCTAATTAAACTGTTGTACTAACTTCATTTTATGCTAAGAAAAGTATAGGATGATGAAAATTTTGATTGTATAACTGGTGCAAAATGAAACATTATGTTAACTTCATATGTACATATAAAATGAGGGAGTGTTGACACACTTATTTTAGATACAATTTAGTAACTCTGCAAAACTGTGAAAGGGTCTCAAAACTAAATTAGATTTTTGAACAGAATTTCATATGAATTTTTGGAACAGAAATTAATTGAGTGACCTTGGAATCTTTTCCAGGGGGGGGGACTCAAAATATTCTAGGGGGGGGGCTGAGCCGCCCATAGCGCCCTCTTAGCTACGGGCCTGCATACTATGCGGATTTCTGTCGTAACGCTACCGATTTCCAAATTATTCTCCATTCAGCGACATAAGACTGGTGAAGTCCGCTATTTAAATTAGATACGATACGGCGAATATACGTATACATTAAATATACGTATTCTTAAATATACGTTTAGTTGATACGCCTTATACGTATCCGGATACGTTTAAACGTATATTCGAAAGTATCCGTATAGCAGAAAAACGTATTATACGGATATACGTATATCGTTTAATCGTATACCTGCTATACGTATCCTATCGCGAGCACTAGAAAATATGTATTGGAAGGAAACTTGTACTGGAAGATGAACTAAACACATGAAAGAAAATCATATGCCAATGAATGAATCAATCCTCGTTGAAATCTGGCCCACAAAATTCGAGAAAAGAACTCGACGTTACTTTTAATTAACATAAATAAAATTCGTCGTTAACAGAACACACTAATAATCTTCGATTAAATTGATAAAATGCTTTTAAATTATGTTTATAGTCTTCATTTTATAAATGAAAAAGCCTGTTTGGTTACTTGGAGTCACATTTCTAATATCGAACGAACATCTTTAATTTGTATACTAGCTGACTCGTCTGTTGATTTTTCCAAACGAAATGATTAAATAGGGGGTGCCAAATTGAGAGGAGCTTTAAACCGAAGTTATTTCATATATTTTGACAATAAATAAGAATTGTTGACCTTTTCTGTTGTGTATGTGCAACGTTTAATAATTCAGTCGATTACTTATATGTCATATAATGTCTGATCCACCAATTTTTGGAAATAAGATTTTTGGAAAATCCATTACTTTTTTACTTTTGTCAATTTTCTATTGATTTTATTAGCACTGTAATAAAATGTAGGCGACTTAGTCCCTAATTTTCATTTCTTAAATCATATAAAAAAGAAAGTAGGACTTTTCAGCCTTCTCAGTACAACCAGTACAAATGGCTGTTTCCGTCATGTTAGAAGTTAAATATATTTGATATACACTTACACTTTAATTTAGCGCATATGCCTTAGAAAATACTATTTCTATATCTATCTATGTAAGGAATAACTGGGAAAATAATGGATGAAAATAATTTTTCTCGGGAACCTCTATGATTACCGAACTCGTTTATTTCGTTGCTGCATCTTAAAGTCATCTTTGCAAGTTCGATCGGAGGTCCCACGAACCATTTACGTGAATCTCGGGACCTACATGGTCATAGGTTGCGCATTGGGCATGCATCTCAAATGGGCAAAATCTAATTTTTTTCGTGCGAGTTCTTGTCAATATGTTCGGGAATGTAATACAGTAAAACCTCGTTATAACAATATTTTAGGGACCAACTAAATATATTGTTGTAGAGGGGTTATTGCTATATCGATGGCCTACATATTTTGGGCATTTAATAAGGAATTTTTTTAGAAGGATATTTAGAAGAAAATAGTTGGCAGAGTGTTAATAGTAATAGTTAAATAATTTAAAATAAATAAAAAAAATTCTGAAAATGAGCAAAGAAATATTCATATACTTGAAAACTATTTTTATTGAAAATAATCCAATATTTTGCTGTGTTTATTATTTTTTAACAATTAAGTCAACGAAAAAGTTAGGCATGGAGTCTGGTACACGAAAATGATCTTCATTTGTCGACTAAAGGCTTTCCACGCTAATTCCAAATTTTTGCCACTTCTTTTATCAAGTTAGGATAAAGATTTGTGGATGTTCAAAACACATTCTTTATCATATGAAAGATCTCATTCAATGAAATTTTCATCGCAGTCAGATTTTTTTTTATCTTCATGACAAAAACTGACATTTTTCCAAAATTACGATTATATTTCTCTGTTACTTCCCTCCAGCTTCCAGCAATATTGTCGCATGCTTTCTTCACATTTCAGCTTTAAAAGGGTTTTCTATTTTATTTTCAAAATGTACAAGTATCAATTCTGCCAACCGTTTTCTGTAATATCCCTTAAAACACTTAATTATACCCATATCCCGAGTCTGCAAAATTGAAGTACAATTCACAAAGAAAAAATAATAATTTCTACATTTTGCAATTTTCGAAATGGGGCATGAGCGCAGCAATTATCTACCAACAAAACAATTCTTTTTTCTCTTCTTCATTTCTTTCTATAATTTTTGTAACCATTCAGAAATTTTTTTTTTTGAATTTATCCAAGACTTTTTATTGACTTTATATTCCACAGAACGAATTTTCAAGTTCTTAAAGCATCTTGAATTCTATGTGTTGAGTACACAGAAGAACAGTAAGTTTCTGTTTCTATTTCTTCCCTCCATAAAATGTTTACCTTTTGAATGCCTGTGTCCAATTGGGTAGAAGTTGGAAAAACAGCCCAGGTTCATCTGCGTTAAAAACTTCGTCTGGAGCATTTTTTATAAGATTTTTTTCATCTTGTTTTGCCGTTATTCAGATGCATAATTAATCGTGGTAGACTCTAAAGACTCTACAATATTCCAACTCTGCACACCTTCTAAAAGCTTAGAATTCTTTTTTTTTTTTTTTTTTAGAACGTCGCTTATAAATACATCATTTTCCTCTTCTTCTAGCAATGAGAAGACGACAAACCAAACGATTTGGCACATGTTCCGTGACAACGGTTATGTTTTTTTCCCATTTATTTCCAAGAAGGGCTTTTACATGGTCCCTACCATCTAAATCTGAACAAAAGCCAATCTTACATTATGAAGATATGTTGAAAATCAACAATGAGTCTTCTGAAAAAAAAAAAAAAAAAAAAAAAAAAAAAAAAAAAAAAAACGAAAAAGTGACAAAGGTGATGACCAACAAAGTTTTTTTCTCAGTATTCAAAAACCAAAATATCGCTATAAAGGGAGAAAATAACATTGAATTTTTAAAAGAAAAATCGTTTTACAGGGGTTTTTGTTCTAGAGAATATCGTAATATTGAGGGGATGCTAACATTATTTTATATGTAAGTTCACCGGGACCAGGAAATATTAATGTAGTACAGGGAGTTATTGTTGTATCGGATATCGTTGTAGCGAGAGTTTACTGTATTTGTTTCTATCTGGGCACGAATGTGTCAATTCGGCAGGACCATTTAGTTTAATTAGTTAATTAGCTCTTGATTGGTCCAGAATGGCACAAGCTCCGGGATCTGTGATGTACAAGGTTTACCGATTGAATAATCGTGCTATAAATTAATCTAATATAATTTTGTATGTATCATTTTCTGCAGTTCTATATATTAACCTTCTATTTATTCTGTTGATTTGATTCAAAATATCAGACCAGATTGTATGATCGTTAAGGTTGGTTAGATGAATGAGTCCTCCAATATTCGTCCGGGAAGGCTCAGTTGGAAGAGCATTGGCGGCTTTAGCCAATAAATCCCTGGTTCGAATCGATGCCCAGACTTTTATCACCCACATGGAAAATTTAGATTCTGCGAAAATTATAAACCTTTAATAATCGGGTTTCACACATTTTAATTTCGTATGTTTGTGTAATCAGCAGCTAATCAGCTGAATTGTTAAAAACAAGGAAGAGTGAAGACTCTTTACAAGCCCAAAAAAGGTATTTTCTACTCTCAAGGGAAAATAATGAAAATATTTTCTTTTTTTCTGGCAGGGGGGGGGGGGCGCAAAATTTCTCCCCTGCACCGGGCTCCAAAATACGTAGCTACGCCACTGACCACATCCCGGCTTCAATCCTAGTTTGAAAAAAAAAACTTGAAAAAGTAAACTCGCATCCTTTTTTTCGTCCAAATTTTAAATCAAAATAACTAACAAATAATAAAATTCTAAAGTCAGAATTTCTTAGAATGTCTTTACGGACCAGACTCAGGGCCCATACTCTTGTTTATGTATCAAATATTTGAAAGTTCATTTGATATTAAGAAAGCTTTGAAACGGTGCTACCGTTTTCATAATGTGGCTAATTTCAGACACAGGAATCAAAGAGAAAATTGGGTAATGTCAGAATTTAAGGTTAAAAAATTTCATTTATTTTAATACTTTTCAAAATTAATTAGTAAATTCAATAAAAATTTAATTATGTTTCAATATTTTAAATTTTTATTTAAAATCCCTAGATGAAAAGTGTTACAAATTCATCGTAAACTTCAATATTGAAAAAGAAATGTAATAAAATTGTAAGCAAAGGCATGACAAACTGTAATTGTAACAATATAAAAGAAATATTATAAGAAAATATTATAAGAAAATTATGCAATATAGATTTTTAAGAGAGATACTATTCAGAAAATTTATTTTCTAACATAGTAAAACCTGTTTACAACAAAATCTTGTTATAAACGAAAAAAAAAAAAAAAAAAAAAAAAAAAAACATGGTCTAGTTTTTTCAAAGATATTTTGCAACTATATTTTATTAAGATTAAAAAAAAAAACTTGTACTAAACGGAATTTTTATTGGTAGTTTGCATTTCTGCCCGAGCTAGTTTTATTGTACTACATACTTAAGGCTCCTGTCCTCGCAAGTGATACATTTTAAGCGTACTATTTTTCTTTTTTTTTTTCACGTATTAATCAAATTTGATTAATTAATATTTTTTAAACATTGAATTAGCTTTATTTAGGTTTTGATCACGATTTGTATTTAAATTTTATTAGTCCTACGTAGGTATTATCTTTTCGACCTTTTCAAGTCAAATAAACGAATTTTCAACCAGAAATTTTATTGAATAAAAAAATTCAAATTACTACCAAGTAATAATAAACAAACCACATTTTATTAACTAAATTATTTGGTTCAAAATATGTCTAATTGACATGAAAAAACCGGAAATTTCACGACTATGATTATACGTTTAATATTCAGAGACAACTAGACATAAACTTGTTTACTATAATTTTCTTGTTTAATCAGACATCAGTAGCATCTTTTGTGCTTTTATTAGTCTCATATTTATATTAAAATTTACCACCTGCCCTAAGATACCTCCAGACGGGGCGGAGTATAGTTTAACTATTATTATTCATTTAAAGCTTCCTAGTCAGAGACATGTGCTGGTCATTCTCTTATAATCTATCTAGTTAAGACATTCTCTGCAGCGCTTAATAGCTTAAAAAAGACATAAGTCGTCTGAAAGCAAGTCTAGACTAAGCTACGATTAGCCAGAAGGGACATCCTTTAAAATGACATGGGGTTAAACATGTCTCAAAGACTTCTGAAATTTTTCTTCTCGGAGAAAAATAATAGGGTTACAGCTTTTTAACTAATCTCAAATTCAAATGACTGGCGCAAAAGACAGAAAGAATATTCTAATATAATTAATATGTTTTCTTTTGAACTCGAGGTGAATGTCTTCATTGAAATGTGTTTCTCTCGAAATAATCATTCACATGCGTGTTTAACCATTCAATGCTCATTATTAATGCACGTGGTTAACCTTTATCAAAATTTATAATAACTAAATTTTAATCCTTTCCGGCACGGACAAATTTTATTAGTATAATGAGAAATTATTGGTTGACACCGGAATTCCCAAACGCCTTTTTTAGTAATTAACAGCTCCTTAATTAATGCTTTCATTGTAAAAGCAAAATTTTATTAAAATATCCTTGGTGCTATTTGCAAGTTAGGCATTAAAATTAAATGTGCCCGGACTGGCATAGTATGCCGGAAAGGGTTAAGGGTGTTCTCAAATACAAAAGGACTATTTTATGACATAAGTTTTTAGTTATTTTTGTTCGGAAATGCATGAAACTAGCATGTGTGGTTGTTCAGAAATTATCTAATCGTACTGTTTTTCCCGCTTTCTTGCAAACGCAATAGATCATTCGGACAATTATGTCGAGATGAGCGTTTTTAACCAAATTTCCGCACGAAAAAAGAATAGCCACTCAAGGAAGAGTGAAAAATGTCTTTTTCACGCGATCAAAATCGCTCATAACTCAATAAGTAAATTTATTGATCAAAACACAGTTCGATTTGAAATCGCTTCTATAGTCAGGCTTACTAATTTTGTATCTTTCCGTTCAAAAATGAATTTGTAAATGTGTCAAAACGTTTTGAGCGTGTTCAGAAGAGCAGTTGAAAACAACCTTAACTGTTACTAAAAATGTATTTTTTTAGTAAGGCTTATACATTAATATTTTAGATTTTTAGAAAAACCTTTTTCCTCTGCATCTAATCACTCAACCAGTTTTATTCTGTATCTACACGTATGATTATAAAATAAATTCTTAATCAAAATAACTATTTATTTATATTTATTTGCTTATTTATTAGTGGTTACAAAATTTATTCAACGTTTATTTATTAGTGGTTACAAAATGCATTGATTACCTATGATTTTGCTTTGTTTACGTAATTAGCTGTTACCAACATTTATCAATAAACAAAAAAAAAAAAAAATATTTGTACAATTTGAAATGCACTTCCAGGAATTACAGACAATCAGAATCGTAGGAATCGTAGGGAATCGTAGACAGTTTTGTAAACGAATTCTTTTGTATGCCCTGTAAAGGAAGACAAATGCATGAACATCATGCTGTGCAATACGCATTTTGTCTACCTCCGAGATTTATTTTAATTTCAAGATGTTTGATATAACGTAGCATCATAAAATGCACTTAAAATCATTTTTCCTATATCATAACGTAATGGGGTTATTTTGAACTTCCATTTAAATTGGTACACATTTTATTTCTAAGAAATAATCTTATTGTACAGTACGCAGCTTGTTTACCTAGACCAATAAAATGTATACTTTACACATACACATGAACACATAAATAAGCTAACATTTAAAAAAGGTAATAATAATAATAATAATAATAATAATAATAATAATAATAATAATAATAATAATAATAATAATAATAATAATAATAATAAATCCCTGATTCTTCTCTAGCTACTTTCTCTAGAACTATCTTATTCTCAGGTGACGCGATGTTAATCGCATATTTTTTATTTTATTTTATTTTTTATTCGTAATTGTTCTTGTTCCCCCCCCCCTCCACTATGTGGCGCATTCACTAACCCGTCCACACCTTTAAAGAATAATTTATTTTAGTTTATTTTGCTATTTCAAAAAAGTTAGACCTGGAAATGCATGATTCTCTGATAATGATCCATTTATAATTGATTTTAACAGAGCATTATGTCGTACAGTCCTAAAAAATATTATATAAGCAGCTAATAATAAACTGATGAACATTTTTATCCTCGTATAACATCAGCTTCTACGATCCAAGAACATATAAATAAGCTAACATTTCAAAAGAGCTTTAACTGAAACATATTGCAACAGTCCAAATACTTTCTCTACTCGTTAAACTAATCCCTGTGTTATTCGATATCTCTGAAAAATCTCCCTGTTTTTTACGTAAAAAAAAAAATACATCCCTGTCATCTTCAGCCGCGCATCAGTCCCCATTTAAAGCCGCCTGTTCTCTTTTCCATCCCCATAAGTCATCCCGAGAAATGTTTTTTCCATTCGGGCCACCCCTCATGTTTTTCTACAACTTGGTTCATAAAAAAGAGGTGAAAAATATTCGACACTTAGTGATCATTTATCATAGGATTTTCGGGAATTAGAAGTGTTGTCAGGCCAAACTGGCAAACCGTAAATGTTTTAGCAGATGCCAGTTGTCAAAATTGATATAAAAAGGGAAGAAGAGAAAAAAATGGCAGTGGAACTAACGTTAAACAGAAATTTATATTTAAAAAAAAGGGGGCTTCGAAGGTTAACATGTATTATTTTATTTTACGCTGGTTTTATTTGCTTCTGAATTGTAATCTTAATTAGCATATCCAATATTTTCGTTTGGATACCATTATATATATATATTTTTAATTATGACTAGCAGGGATGACCGAGTTTAGCTCGGTCAAAATTAACTTTGTGTTCCACTCGTTATAATATTCTCACTGTATAATTCCTCTATATTATTGCTATAAAGCATGTTATTTATAAAAGTATTATTTAAAAAAAAAAAAAAAACAGTTAATATGAAAACTACGTATATACGGAATCTAGGAAAAAAAGTGACCGGAAAAAAGTTATCGGAAAAAAAGTGACATAAACTACAAAAGCGGAAAAAAAGTGATGCGGAAAAAAGTGACAAGGAAAAAAAGTTACCGGAAAAAAAGTGACAAAGAATTGATTTTGGGGATTTCTTATTGATTTTGGGGATTCATTGCTTAAGTATGAAAGGGGGATCGGGGAGGGGGGCTCATAGTTTAGGTAAATGGGTTTTTCATGCTGAATTAACTGTTTTGGTTCAATTTTTGGATATACGTTCATCCTGAAAAGACGGTTGCCTGATTAGTTTTGGGAAGGTACGATTACCCCCCCCCCCATCCGTCCTCAATTAGATGAATGGGTTTTTATGCAGAATTGTCCAACGCGTGTCAAATTTGCATATAGGTTCTTTTCGATAAGGCTTATATATAGTATATAATGCCTGGTGAGATTTAGGAGTTCTAATGGTTAAGGAACGGGAGATAACCTTTCTAAAATTAAATTAACAACTTTTTACGCATAATTATCCGATTTCCTTAGAATTTTGGACATAGGTTCATTATGATAAGACGGGGTTGCGGACATAATCCCCGCGGACAAAATCCCCACGGACAAAATACCCGCGGACAAAATACCCACTGGACAAAATCCCCACGGACAAAATCCCCACGTGTATTTAGAATTGTAATACTATCTTATAAAACATAATTTTATTGATAAAGATTTTAATAAAAGTAAAATTAGTCTAACTGAAGAATTTTGCGCATCTTACAGAATTTTTTTTTTTTTAATATAAAAAGAAATGTAATTGCATTCATAAATAACATAGTAGATAACTCAGGGAGTAATCCCCCGTAGTTTGATGGTCACAAAATTGAGCAACTGAAACCTCAGGATTTAATCAACTATGTTATATAATAATAATAATAACTTTAAGATATATGATGCATTTGTATGCATGATTGTCTTTTAATTTATCATGAATCTTTAGGATAGAATTTTTACATTATTTTTTAAAATGTAGAGATAGATATTTTCACACTTTTTCATTCATTTATTGTTTTAATTGTAACTCACCGTGTTGGAGTTTTTAATAACTCGTTAATTCTGCGTTGACATTGTCGTAAGCAGTAAATAGTCGCAGCTTTAGAGCTATTACAGCGAATATACAACTTATATACTGTATGTGCTCATAAGAAGCCATACCATTCACGCAAAATACCCATTTGCTAATGTTAATTCTATGTAGAAATTTTTTTTTTTCTATGAAGATTTTTTTTAATTTTAATTTTTATTTATTGAGTTAAAATTTTGATTTTTTTTTTAAATTAATTATATAATTTGTAAACAAAATCACATGATGAAACTTCTCATAAATATTATATATATATTCAAATTATGGGGTAAAATGAAATCGTTATAAATATTATTTGCAGAATTTCAATTTTTTTTTTCACTCAAATAAATAGGAATATAAACGCTTTAATTTTCATTCAGCATTTTTGGAAATACTGATTTAAATAAAAATTAAAAATACTTAAATTAAAAATATGAAAAAAAATAAAACTTAAAAAAACGTCATATTTTTAAAAGTAACTATTTTTTTAATTATTTGTTGAATCAAAATTACTGTAAAAGAATTAAGAAAGACATATTTCAAGTTTGAACCATTTATCTGTAACGATTCTTGACTTATAGCGGTTTATCTAAGAGAAATTGTGAATAAACCCATCATGAAGAAAATTGCACTTTCGTTGTTTCCATATCAATCTTTGCTGGAAAGTGCTAGATTTTGAAAACAAACCAAAACATAAAATTTAATATTTCCTTTTCCAATTAAGATAGAAACATGATTATTATTATTATTATTACACTGTTTATTTTATTTATTTATTTATTTATTTTTTAGGAAAATTTGAAAGTTTTCGCGTCTTGAATTCAAGCTGGTTTTAATACTGTTTACGAAACTATTGCAAAATCAGTATGCATGTTTCGAAGGGAAAATTATAAAAAACAAATACTAGTTATTCCGACTTTTTTTTCTTTCAGGTATGGATATTTTATTTTCCGCTGTGTGTCGATCTATCTAACTGCATTTTCGAATGATTTTTTTTTTTTTTTTTTTTTTTTTTTTATCATTGTTATTATTCCTCGATCCAAAATGGGCTGTTATCTTTTTTCAACTTAATTCTTTATTTTTTACTCGGAATTTTTTGAGAATTTTTAAAAATAGGCTTCTTATCCACAATTAAAAAAAAAAAAAATCACATTTTTAGTTACAATAAAATAAACACACATGCACAGACACAGGGTGACTCATATTTTTCGAAACAATAGGCTATCTCTTTAAATATTGTCCCTAGGCACAATACTTAGAGTTGCAAAGTTTCTCTTTTTTTTTCTTACTTATTTATTGCCTAAGTGGGGCAGAATCAGATAAGGCTGCAAATTTTGATAAAATAAGTTGCAATTACACAGGGGGACTATTTAGGGAAATACAAAAATTAAATTTTTATACGGCCCTGGTTGGTTACAATTTCCCCTTGGGAAGTTTTTCCTTATCCTTTTTTAATTAAAAAAAAAAAAAAAAAATCTATTTTGATTCTTGCGAAATTCAGAGAGTTATGTCTATTTTAATAATTCGCGGTGTTTCAGACACAAATGGAAATGCGCGTTATTTAATGCGCAATGTTACGGTAAAAATATCAAGGAAACATTAATTTTTCTTTTATTTATTTATAGAGTTAGAATTTTGAAAGCTTTGAGATGGTTAACCATATAATTTATAAACAGAATCACATCATAAAGCTTCTTTTAAAAATAAAAATTCATTAAAGAGTAATTTAAAATTGTTATCAATCAAAGTTTCATTCGTCGAATTGATTTTTTTTCTTTTGATTAAGTATCTTATTTTTTATTTTGATTTAGCATTTTAAATATTATTTATTTAAAAAAAAATAAAATATTTAAAATAGCAATTTAAAACTAATCGGATGTGGCAATCCCAAAATTTCTGTCTCATGCAAGTGAATATTTCAAAAAGCGCTACCAATGCGCGAAAATAAAATAACAAACTATGCTCATCATGAGGATTCTAAGGACATGAAATTCCATGCATTATTTCTTGAAATAGGACAGTTGCAATATTGGAAAAAATGCAACATAAAAAGCGCCACTTGTTGGGCAACTTATACCAAAACATAAAGTGCAATAATATTTATCAAGCTATACCTGAATCTGAAATTTGGTGAAGAAATTCATGTATTAGCTCTTGGATTAGAACCATTGAAGGAATCGGGAAAAAATCAGCATAGCAGCATCACCTATTGGATTATTGACACTAAAATATAAACAGAGCTAGTTTATATCACGGATTTACTAAATCTGAAGTTTAATGAAAATCCGCATATTAGTCATTGAGATAGAGCTCTTGCAAAAATCGTAAAATAATAAAACATAGCAGTGCCACCTGTTGAATGATTTACAACAATAATGTTTCAATGTATATCAAGAACTATCTGAATATGCATTTTTATTAAACTCCGTGCATTACTTCTTGAAATAGAGCTATTGCAAAAATCCTGAAAAATGCAGCATAGCAGCGCCACATGTTAAGCAATTCACATCGAAATGTAAACAAAACTATATCATATCATGGGTTTACTGAATCTGAAGTTTAGGGGAAATCCTAATGAGATATAGATGTTGCATAAATTGTAAGGAAAAAAAAAAATGCAGTATAGCAGCGCCATTTGTTGAGAAATTTACACCAAAAACAAATCAGCAACAATTTATATCAGGGATTACCTGAATATAAATGTTTAGCAAATTCAGTGCTTTAATTCTTGAGGTACAGCTTATGTCACAGACAGAGCCATAGACTAATAAACAGACATTTTGTAAAAAAAAAAAAAAAAAAAAAAAAAAAAAAAAAAAAAAAAAAAAATGTTTTTTGGAATTTCTGATTTTTAAAACGTAAAAAACTGGAATTCGAAAATTTTCATGAATCCAATACTTTCTTCATATAAAAATAAAAGAAAGTAAAAACATTAATTATGAACAATTTGAAATATTTTCTTTTAGACATCTTACAAAACGCACATAGATAAGCAAAATAGATGTTGCAAAGAAATATTCGTATCTACCAATGTATCACTTTTCTTATTATTATCCTTCTAGTAATTTTTCTTGAAGATGTGGCCATTTTTGTGATACTCTGCATATAAATGTGAGTAGTACTGGGTGCATAATTTATGCATACATATAATACATATGAAGTTTAGCACTAGCCACTTCCACATTATTCACAAAAAATTCTATCATTCATCATGGGAGATCATTCCAAAATATTCATTGCCCCCCCCCCCCCTCTCCTTATCCCCGTCATAGCCGTACTCGGACCCTGTTTCCTTTATATTTAACAAGATACTTTGCATTTAACATTTCATGGCTAAGACTGTGGTAAACTCAGTAGTACATTTTTCCACCCCCTCCCCCACCCTCCGCAGAGTACCAAGAATGCCGAAATAAATTAAAAATCATCATCAGGTGATATTATTTACTAAAAATATGCATTTTCTAAAATTGATCCAGAAAGTATCTTATAGATTGTATACTCCCTCCTCGGTGAATGAAAGGGGGACAAATTAAAACAATCATTACATCTTTGAAAAAGAAAAAGAAAAAAAAACTTATAATTTTAAAAATATTAATATTTGTATAAACGAGATCTAAAATTTAAACTAAATTCGAAGCATTAGACAGACTTTAATACATTTAAAAAGCAATTAAATTTAAAAAATATATATATCAATTAAGAAAATAATCAATTTTAAAAATTGTTTCATATTTAGTGTAAATAGTCTTTTATTTCAGACTTTAAAATGTACATGTATATTTAAGAAATATAAAATATCTATCACATAACTTATAACTTCCAACTGTCACTTTCATTTGTCAAATAAGCTTAAAACATTTTTTAAATGTTTAGAGATCCTTTTTGAAAAAGAAACTTGGTCAAAATAAAGCTTTTATTCAGCAAAGAGGGTGTTTTGTCCGGTGGAGTTTTTGTCCGGTGGGGATTTTGTCCGGTGGTGATTTTGACCGCGGGGATTTTGTCCGTGGGGATTTTGTCCGCGGGGATTTTGTCCTGGACTCGATAAGACGTATCTCTGATTAGTTATGGGGTTCTTCTGCTTATTATAAAGGGGGGCGAGCAATTATATCCCCCTTAAACTAGAAAAATAGGTTTTTATGCAGAATTATCCCATGTATTTCAAATTTTAAATATAGGTTCTTTCTGATAAGGTGGATCTCTGAATAGTTTTAAGGATTTAATGTCTAAGTATAGAAGGGGAATAGAATATAACCCACCTTAAATTAAATTACTTTTTACGCAGAATTATCAGATTTGCTTCAAATTTTGGATTATAGAACCATTATGATAAGGCGTATCCCTGATTACATATGGGGTTATTTTGCCAATTAAAAATTGGGGCGGGTGATTATCCCCCTCCCCTTTTAAATTAGATAAATTGTTTTTTATGCTCACTTATCCGATATATTTCATTTTTGGATATATGTTCTTTCTCATAAAGGGAATCCCGGAATAATTTTAAAGGTTTAATGGCTAAGTAAACACTGGGGGAACGGATGATTACCCCCCCCCCCTTAAATTAATAAATGGCTTTTTACGCAGAATTATCTGATTTGATTCAAATTTTGATTGGGCGTTCATTATGATAAGGCGAAGTCCTGATTAATTGTGTGTTATCCCCCGTTCATCGCTCTGTACTTAGCCATTAAACCCTTAAAACTATTCAGGGACTCACTTTATCAGGAAGAACCTATATCCAAAATTTGAAATACGTTGAATAGTTGTGAAAGAAAAAAACAATTTATTTTATTTAAAGAGTGGAGGATTAATCGCCCGCTTCCCCTATTTAATTATCAAAAGAACCCCATAATTAATCAGAGATTCGCCTTCTTATAATGAATATACATCCAAAATTTGAAGCAAATCGGATGATTCTGCGTAAAAAGCCATTTATTTAATTTAAGGGGGTTAATCTCCCGTTCCCCTCTATACATAGCCATTAAACCCATAAAACTATTCAGGAATTCACTTTGTGAGAAAGATCCTATATCCAAAATTTGAAATACATCGGATAAGTGTGCATAATTTCTTAAAATCTAATTTAAGGTGTGTATATTAATCACCCGCCCTCCTTTTTAATTACCAATAGAACCCCATAACTAATCAGAAATACGTCTTATCATAATGAACCCATGTCCAAAATTCGAAGTAAATCGGATAATTCTGCATAAAAAGCCATTTATTTAATTTAAGAGGGGTTTCCTCCATCTCCCCTTTATACTTAGCCATTAAATCCTTAGAATTATTCCTAATTCACCTTACCAGAAAGAACCTACATTTAAAATTGAAATACATGGGATAATTCTGCATAAAAACATATTTATCTAGTTTGAGGGGGAGAATTGCTCGTCCCCTCCCCCTTTATAATAAGCAGAAGAACCCATAACTAATCTAAGATACGTCTTATCATAATGAACTTATGTCCAAAATTTTAAGCAAATCGGATAATTATGCGTAAAAAGCCATTAATTTAATTTAAGAAAGGTTATCCCCCGTTCCCCCTCTATACTTAACCCTTAAACTCCTAGAATCTCTTCAGGCATTTTATACTGTACATAAGCCTTATCGAAAAGATCCTATATGCAAATTTGGCACACGTGGGATAATTCTGCGTAAAAAACCATTCATCTAATTGAGGACGGATGGGGGGGGGGGGTAATCGTCCCTTTTCAAAACTAATCAGGCAAGCGTCTTTTCAGGATGAACGTATATCCAAAAATTGAACCAAAACAGTTAATTCAGCATGAAAAACCCATTTACCTAAACTATAAGCCCCCCCCCCGATCCCCCTTTCATACTTAACCAATGAATCCCCAAAATCAATAATAAATTCCCAAAATCAATTCCTTGTCACTTTTTTTCCGGTAACTTTTTTCCTTGTCACTTTTTTCCGCGTCACTTTTTTTCCGTGTCACTTTTTTCCGCTTTTGTAGTTTATGTCACTTTTTTTCCGATAACTTTTTTTCCGGTCACTTTTTTTCCGTTTACCGTATATATGTACATGATTATAAATTTTACATTATTAACACATGTAACAAAAGGATATCAATCCAAATCATATTTTTAGGTCATCTCTGATTGATTTAATCATGTATCTCGATTACTGTTAAGAATGTCTTATTTTTCCACATTCTGGAAGCATTTTTTTCCCTAATATAGTCAAATACGTGTTTTGGCATTCTAAACTTGAAAATCAATTTTCAGCCAAATTTCGAAAATATTGTGTCAAATATTGCCAAATGGCTGTTGCAATCTTCTCGGCTTCCTGACATTTACAAGTATTAGCCAAAATTACACACTAATCAAATTCGTTCAAACATTTGACTCAGCTCAACGGTTTTCTGTAATGAAAAATGGTAGAATATAAAATTTAGTCAAAAATATCAAAAAGGGAATCTTTGTGACATATGCTTTCATTTATTTTTGTTCGGAAATGCATGAAAATAGCAGATGTTATTATTCAGAAACTGTCCAATTGCACTCAATTTTCTGTTTTTTTTAAAAACACAATAGATCTTTCACAACAAGCTTTTAATGTTGACGTTTTTGAACACATTTCCTGACGAAAGCAAAAAAAAAAAAAAAAAAAAAAAAAAAAAAAGGTCGAAAAGCAGGAGAAAAACGGGTGATCACATGATCGAAATAGCTTAGAACTGGACAGGTAATTTAATGGTCACAAAATGGAAAATTAAATTCGATTCGAAATCGCTTCCAGTCAGACATTCCAATTTTATATCTCCCCGTTAAAAAATGAATTTGTAAATGTGCCATAACGTTTTGCGCTTGTTGAGCGAAGCAGTTGAGAACATCCTTAAGTCGTTTCGTATATAAAATTATCTTTATCCGCAGTAAATCGCAAAATGATCCAATAATATAATTTTATCGTACATGGGATCCAGCCCAGCGGTCTTTTCAAAAGGTTGAAAACGGTGAAATACGAAATTCAGTTAAAAATTGTCTAAGCTGCATTCTAGATAAAATTAAATTGACCCTTAGTGTCCCAAGAATAACACAGATCGAAATTTCTCAAACATGCAATCTTGCCCAGAGATTTTATCGTGCCGGAAAATGATATAATACAAAATTTTATCATTATCATTTGAGTTGTTTGTTAGATACAATTAGCTTGGCCCGCACCCATAGTAATCCAAATATATATCGGCTAATCGATTTTTCTCGAAGATGAACTTAACCAAATGGACTTTTCGAGATCAAAGGTAATAGAATACAAAATTTAATCAAATTTGTTAGCACTGTTTTCCAGATAAAATTTGATTGACCAGTAGTGAACCAAAATTGACCCACTAAACTGTTATTTCTCGACCATGTGATCTAGGCCGCTGATTTTCCATTTCTCGAAAACGGCACAACATAAAATTTTCTCAATATCGTTTCAGACTTTTTTTAGATATAATACAATGCTGTATATTTTACATACATATAAACATATTTTTATACAATTATAATTAGATTTTTAATAAAATGCATATTTTACATATATACATACATATTTATAAGTATATATGATATAGTTTAATATAATGTAATTATCCGTAAAACCGAAAAAACAGGAAAATAATTTATAAATACACTCTTGTGAAAAGGAATGTGTCATGCACATTCACTGTAAGTTTAGTACAAATTACTTAAAATAGAAAACTCATCTTAAAATAATATTTTAGGAATTACCTGAGAAAAGCATAATATCGATTGGCTTTAAAATTGCCCGTAGAAGACAATTTATTTTCATTTTCCTGAATGTATTCTCTAGTGAAAACAACTTTGCAATTACAATGGTGTTTTTTTTTTTTTTTCTTTCCGAAATAGGAGAATAGCTACCGTATTCGTCCGGAGTCAGCCATCTTGTTTCTTTGTTGGTCACTTATAGCCACTTTATGCTTAATTTTTGAAAAATTCAGAAATTAAACATAAACGACAACAAACTTTTAAACAGAAAATCAGCATTACAAACATTATTTTTAAAAAAGAAAAAAAACGTAGGGAGGGAATTCATATTTAGCAAATGGTAAGTACATAAATTTTAAGACAATTAAATATAGCAAATATTCATTTAAAAATATATATATTCTGTAATTAGAGCTAAAAGAATTTCAGAGATTAAGTATTTTTTTTAAAAGAGAACAACAAATATAAATAAATAACTCCAAACGCAAAAATTTAAAATAGACCCGGAAAAAAAAAAAAAAAAAAAAGAAAAAAGGCCATCTCTGGGCGAATAGAGCTGGATAGCCAAAATAACTCCCAAATACCTTTAAATATAACATAATTGAAATTAAGAGAGTGATACACAAAGAAACGATCATTTGGCTGAAACTTTAATAAATCCATTTACGTATGGTAATTTTTTATTTTATTTTATTTATTTATTTGAAAAATTGTTTGTTTTTAATGTTTTTTACAAATCGTCGTATTACCCTCGTGTGTCTGAAAAAGTTCATTCAATCAAAATTCTGTTACGAAATGTTAAAAATAGCTTCCGTGCGCTCCGATTCCTTTCGCTGGAAAAGTAGATTTACAGGTATAGAAACCCTGTATTATTGCATGATCTTCGACATCAATGTAACTTTTCTTTTTTTAGGAAATTAGTAAAAGACATTTTGAATACTTTCTACATATTTGAAACGTATTTATGAATTAGGTTTGTCTGTCTGTCCATCGTCTGCTCGTGCTCTAAAGCTCTTAAATATTGTCATATTAATGAAATTGATATGTGATAATTGTTGCTTTTTTGCGGCATATTTTTATTGAAACTGAATTACGTAGCATTTATTCTGCGTTTACAACCGAAAAATTTTTTACCTTTATCGGGAGAAATCGTTTTTGGTGTATTTTAATATCATTATCTTTTAAACATGTTGAAATTTACATGTTTTACTGTTGTGTGATACAAGGCGCTTACTTTAGAATAGAGTGTCATAGAAATTATAGTTCATTTAGAGGGACACATAAAAGAATTGACAATTGTAATTGCTAAAAGTGCGTTTTCAGTTATTGTACATGTTTTTAAATTTAACTATTTTTCTCAATGTTACTTGGTGTGTAGATTTTATACAGGACTGCGCAAAAGCTCTCAAATACGTGGGTGGTTCAAAAATTATTATTGTCCCTAATGCATATAAAATATTTGTACTGCGATTATTAATGTGGAGTATCGAAGCCTAATGTCTTAGATCCACGGTCGGCATCGGCAACAGGTGGTCCACATCCGAACCGCGGAATGTCAAAGCCTGGACGGACAACACAATAACATTAACGCTAGCTTCCTAAATGGATTAATTAGTATTTAACAAATATTTAATTGTTTGAAAGATGACGAATGTTGTTGTTTTGTGCAGGGGAAGATGGGGATACTTGAGCCACTTTTTAAATTTTAATTTTTTTTAATTTTTTATAATTTCTTAGAACAAAATAAAATATTAAAAATGAAAATTTGATAATTTTTCTCCAACTAAAAACCACTTTCAATTAATTTTGAACTATTTTTCTATGTATAATTAATTTTTACTTTTTTTTACATCGTGGCTCAAGTATCCCCATAGAGGGGATACTTGAGCCATGGTGAAGGGATACTTGAGCCAGTACGGAAAAATACCTACAAAGTAATTTTTTTTTGCTTTATTTTTGCTCAAATATTTTACAGAATGATAAATTATGATGCATAATGTCCTTTAAAACCAATTGAGATTAGAATTTAGATGTTTCAGCTCTTTGGCAACATGTATGAAGAACAAACTCAAAATGGTTGTTAAACCACACATCTTTTTTCTTTTACCTACATGGTAACTCAGTAGTGGCTCTGTTGGGGACAATAGAAGTCATTTCTTTGATTTAAAAGAAAAGTTACAGTAACAGAGGTTACAATTTCAATATAAAATATTAATCTTAATATATTATATTAAAAAATAAATATTTAATATGTTGGACCTAACTAATTAAAGTATTAGAGATTATTTTACATTTATCTAGACAGGCTAATTTGTTAGTCAAAATGAAAAATAAAAAACATATTTTCATTTTAAAAAATATATTTTTAAACATTTTTTTCTAAGTCATTATTTTTTTAAGGAAAAAAAAAATAAAAAATTATGCTCCTTTTTATCCCGAAAAAAATCTATTAGTGAATATAAGGACGTAATTTTATTTTTTGTTTATTTTACCCATGTCTAATTTCCTAGTGGGGATGGTTGAGCCATGGCTCAAGTATCCCCAATCTCACTGGCTCAAGTATCCCCATTACCACTATTTTTGTTATCAGAGTTTTACTAAGGGCTAGTTCCATGGGTTTTGTAGTGTAAGTCACATAACCTTATAATCGCTATGCTTGTTTGCCACCGTTATTTTCGAAAAGTCTGCTTGGCTTTATTCAATTAATGAGAATGTGCCGATAAAATAAATCACATTTTTTCGTACTAAAATACTGGTAGCCAAAAATCGTAGCCTGTGACTTACACTACAAGTACTCATGGAAATAGCCCTAAGTAAAGCATGCAGCTATTTGAGCTATTTTAGATTCAAAATACAATTGAGATTATATTTATTAAATTTATATATATTGTTGCAACTTTAAACGAAACTTTGATATAAAAAAAAAAAAAAAAAAAAAAAAAAAAAAAAAAAAAAAAAACATGCACCTAAATATTTACTTTAGATAGGGAAAAACAACTATTAATCACCATACTTTCAAAATGGTACCAAGGT
Organism: Maratus speculifer; assembly: GCA_964019185.1. NCBI lineage: Eukaryota > Metazoa > Arthropoda > Arachnida > Araneae > Salticidae > Maratus > Maratus speculifer. Next base: position 208,131,260 of record OZ025295.1, read on the forward strand.
ATGTGATTTCTTTTTTGCATGTTCAGAACTATAAATATGTTACCATATTGCCAGTTTTAGAAAGAAAAATTAACCAACTGAAGAAATAATAGGAGTGGCTCAAGTATCCCCTATGCTCAAGTATCCCCACTCTCCCCTACTATTCAATTGATATTCATATGACAATAGACTAAAAAGAATTTTTGGAGATGTTTAGAAAATATTATATTACAATAAAATTTAGCTGATATTACAACTTTCTAACAATTTTTGCGCTTTATTACACATAATTCTTTCAGGAAAGTATCCTTAAATTTAAATTAAAAGAGTGAACTACATGTTTAAAGTAAAAGAATCTCAAACGGCTCATGCATTATTAATAGAACACCAAACCCAAAACAGTTATAGATATTTTTATCGTTGTTAAAACTTATAATTCAAAACACGCACTTATAAAATAAGTTGCAATTTTATTAGAAATATTAAAAAAGAAAATTCAGTTTTTTTTTCTTTTTTAAGTTAAAAAAAATTTTAAAATGGAAGAATTATAATCTAATTGTTAGTGGGAATTTTTGTCGATTTTTCTCCGCTGAGTCATAAAAAACATATTTTGAACAAAACAACAAAAGCTCCTATAGCTCTGTCAGTATTGTGTTCTTCCACACTCAAGTGGTCTCTGGTTCAAACACCAGGATGGCTATAAACAAATTGTGTAAAAAATAAATGATACAGCAATTCAAAATTACTCGAAAAATTCTTTCAGGCTCACTGAAGATTAGGTGGTGGTGTATTGGTGTATTTTTGTCGGCCGATTATCTACGCTATGGGATATAGGCCCTATCGGGTGGGTTGCCCTCCGTGGGGGTCTTTCTAAGGGAACCTAACCCGTATTTACGCAAGGTTCGAAGAAAACCACGGAAAACTTCGAACGGTTAGGCCGACGGTCGCGATTGGGTTCGAACCCAGCACCTACCGTCTACCAGCTTGGAGGTCAGAACCTCGCGGCCACTGGTGGGGCCACTGAAGATTAGGTGATTTACTGATTTTGAAAACTGAATTAAATTATTATTAAAAATAAATTTACAGCGTCTTGTGTATTTTTAACGATGCTAATCTATACAGTCTATTATCAACTTACCGTATAATTTAACAGAATCTTTGATTATCTAATATCTAAGATGATGGATTATCCGTAGATTTTCTGTCACTTCACAGAAAATTTTTTAACATTAAATAGCAAAACATGCTTGAGATCTTATAAAAATTGTTCAAGGAAATGGATTAACACAACCTTGAATAAAATGTAAAAATTAAAAGATACCTCCTGAATAAATGGCTCATAAATCTACCATACCATCTACAGTTTGCAACGCTTTGTTGTATTCTTATTGTCATCTGTCTTCTAAAGCAAATAAATGTTAATAAGATCTTATGACCTTTCGACCTCAGATTGCTTTCGTGACTATAGGCAACCATTTTCAACATACAGTTGCCATATGGCACGTGCTACATCGAGCTGCTTACGAGCTGTTGCCACTAGTCACTTGTCAACTTGTTCTTTTATCTTTCTTCAATCGAGCGTGCACGGAATCCGATTTCGTACAATAAGAACAGAGAAGAAGTTGAGCCATAGCAACAACTCCAAGGCATCGGGTCTAAATTGCTATAAAATAACTTTCAAGGACAAACTTGCTCGAAACCTTTGCGAATGTGTCATTCTGTCAATGGTATTGAATTTCTTACTTGTCCAAGTTAGGCTGATAAATGGAATAGTAAGTTTATGTAAGTTTTTATCTTGCCTTACTGCGTTTCCTTTTGTACATGATTTTGGAAATTCTAGAACTCCGAGTCTTTGAAAATTGGAAACCATCCACACCTTTATTACCCTAGTGTTTCAAACCAAAGTAATCTGTAGATACATTTGCAGATACAATTTCAGTTTCAAGATTAAATCATCAGCTTTATATTTTATTGAATTGTTTTGTGTTATCACATAGTTTGTTGCTTTTATCAAATCAAAATTCGCTATTTTTGATCAGATTCACGATGTTTTTATTGTTATTCAAACTCGGAAGAAACATAATGCTTTATAATTTTTCTATAAAAATGAAAAATATTTCTATAAGCGTCATCAAAGTTATGTTTTAAAGTTGTAACGTTTTGAACGAAATTTCAGTGTGTGGAAGTAAATGATAAGCGACAATGATATGATTGTTTTTTATTACAGTAGGCTCGCTTAAATCCGCGAACGCCAGAAATCCGCGCATTTTTTCAGCTGTAAACAATGAAATTAAAGACGGCGGCTCATTTCAAGTCAGCGGCTAACGCAATACAAATATCTATTTTCAAATCATTTTCAGATTCTTCCTTTTTTATTAATGTCTTTCAATTTAAATTCTGCGATGTTAAATAATATGTTTCTTAGATTACGATAATCGATATTTAATCGAAATAATCATTATCGTATCGTAATTGCAGCGTAATATAACTTTCAGTGGTCGTTTGGTAGTGTTTGTAATTCGCGTGGCAGGATAATTTTTGCTACATAAAATTATTATTTTATTGTTTTATTACTATTTTCTTATCCCTGCTCGTTACGAAACGAATTTGGGATCTACATCCAGTTTACTAATTAGGATGATCAATATTTAATCAAAATTACTATTATCGTATCGTAATCCCAGCGTAATGTAACTTTCAATGGCCATTTGGTAGTGTTTGTAATTCGAGGGGCAGGATAAATTTTGTTCTATAAAATGAAAATTTTAAAATTAAGCAAACTTTTTTGTTTATTAAGAAAGGCAAATATTTTTCTTTATAAAAAAAAGATGGATTTTTCCTCATCTTTATTTATATTTAGTATAGTATCTTAATTATCTACTTTATTTTAATATTTTTCTATAATTTTATTTTACTTAACTTTTTTTTTTTTTTTTTTTTTTTTTTGTAATAATTACTTGCTTTTTAACTATTTATTTATTTAAATATTTTACTTAATTATTTCAATGTTTGAATTTATTATATGCATTCATTATAAAGCATAAGTACCAATTAAATTAATGTTTCAAAAATGTAAACAAATCAATGCCCAGAAATCCGTAAAATTCTAAAATCCGCAAAACTCCTGGTCCCAGGCTTTGCAATTTGAGGGAGTTTACTGTATTTGAATATAATGATCAGTGCTTATCGACTCTTTTCAAGTTGATTCAATACTTTGTTTCTCTCAATAAGAATTGAATCAATATAATAAATATTGATAATTGAACGAATTTTCGGTATATGATAATAATAAATTGTAAGATCTAAAAAAAACTACGTCTTCAAAATTGAGTAAATATATATATATATATATATATGTATATATATATATATATATATACTAGCGGACCCGACAGACGTTGTCCTGTCACCGGCAGACGTTTTTCTTCTTGGCACCGACTCTAGAAAATCAAATAAATGTACGTAAATATTGTAATACGCACGATAAACACTACGCTCTTAATTTAATTTCTTATTACAATTATGTAAGGAAATTATATTTCACTCTTCAGTATTTTTTGAAGTCGGTACAATTTTTGATAGAAAAGTTTATTTTTCTCTTTTTAGTTAAAAGTTAACGATTGTCTGAAGTCGGTTAATCAAAATTATAATACAGGAAATATTATTGTAAAGCATACACGTTTGTCAGGAGTGGGGTTCGATAACGCGATCTCTTTCTTCAAAAAGCTGAGCTTAAATCTGGCGCCTTAGACCCCTCGGATATTCCGTCCGCATTCTATTCATCTTACTTATTCAACACATTTAATTAGCGAAAAATCACTAACTATTAGTTTTTGCCTAATTACTAAAAAAGTACTGAATCATTTTCGATGAAATGTGAATCTAAACCATTCTCGAGTGCACTAAAACACACACACAAAATTTCATTAAAATCGGTCCAGTCGTTTAGGAAGAGTCCAGTGACATACACACGCACACAAGATTTGTATATATAAAGATAAGCATTGAAAATTTCAGGTTTTTGCGCCGAAGACATCGCCAAATTAGGAAAATGTGAATTATATCACGAACTACTGGATTTAAACGAATTTGCTTAGCACCATTCGATTCAGGATGAAACAGTACATTAAAATATGTTATCAGTTGAAAAATAACTACAAAAGTCGATTTTTAAGGAATTTTTTTAAGTTTGTTCTTTTTTCTACTCATCTTAGGGGTGGAATTTTCGAAAATCCCTTCTTAGCGGCACTCGATGTTATAAGAAATATTTTTACCCTAATTTTCAAAATTTTTGGTTCGGTAGATTTTTTCGTGCTGTGATTAATATGAAATCCAGACTTTCTTTTATATATATAAAGATAAGGATCCAAAATTTCAGGTTTTGCGCCGAAGACATCGCCAAATTATGAAAATGAGAATTATCTCACGAACTACTGGATTTAAACGAATTTGCTTAGTATTCGATTCGATTCGAGTATTCGATTTAGAATGAAAAATGCACTAAAATATGTTATCAGTTGAAAAATAACTACAAAAGCCGATTTTTAAGGAATTTTTTAAAAGTTCGTTCTTTTTTTTACCCTCCTTAGGGGGGTATTTTCGAAAATTCCTTCTTAGCAGTTAATACGAAATCCTGACTTTCTTTTATATATATAGATAAGGATTGAAAATTTCAGGTTTTTGCGCCGAAGACATCGCCAAATTAGGAAAATGTGAATTATCTCACGAACTACTGGATTTAAAGGAATTTGCTTAGTACCATTCGATTCAGAATGAAAAAATACACTAAAATATGTTATCAGTTAAAAAATATCTACAAAAGCTGGTTTTAAAGGATTTTTTTTTAAGTTCGTTCTTTTTTTTACTCTCCTTAGGGGGGGAATTTTCGAAAATCCCTTCTTAGCGGCACTCGATGTTATAAGTATTTTTACAACAATTTTCAAGATTTTTGGTTCGGTAGATTTTTTTGTGTTGTGATTAATACGAAATCCAGATTTTCTTTTATATTTATAGCACTTTTAATTAGCCAAAAATCACTAACTATTAGTTTTTGCCTAATTACTAAAAAAGTACTGAATCAATTTCGATGAAATGTGAATCTAAACCATTCTCGAATCCACTGGAACGCACACACAAAATTTCATTAAAATCGGTCCAGTCGTTTAGGAGGAGTTCAGTTACATACACACGCACAGAAGATTTTTATATATAAAGATATTCAAATCTGAATATGTCGCATAATCAAAATCGATACGAATCAAAATTATTCAAGTTTGAAATATGTATATACTCATTTTTAAAAAGACTTACATAATAATCAAATATGAGCATATGACAATATATTTACGACGTTTGTTCATGATTGTACATTATGTTTGTACTTATAAATTGTTGATGGTTGTCAAATTCCACTGAGAAGTCTTTACTTTACGAATTTATCCATTCTTCGATTTCGAAAGACAAAGAATAAAATTTACGCTTCCGAAATTATATTTCAATGGCTTTTAAGTGTTTTTCTGCGAACACCATAAAAAATTAGCTCGCAACATTTCATGTTGTAAACTGTTACTGAAAGGAGCGTTTCGATCAAAATCATTAGGATGAGCGAAGCGAATCCTCTACTAGGCCACTCAACTGACACTTTGTCGTACACTTTACAAAAAAACTATTCAATACTTTAACTTCAAATTAAACACAAAAATTAATTATGATCTGTAGATTTGCAGAATATAATTTTTTTTTACAGTAAAACGTTAAAAAAATTATTATTTTAATTAATTTATTTTACATGCATTTCCAATACGGACGCATTTTAGCAAATAAATAAAAAATGAAACGCGTATATTTTCAGAAAAAAAAAGTTTAAATCATGGAGTAAATAATTATAGATAGAATCATGAATAATTTAATAAATAAAATATGTTTTCATTATTGAGCAAAATCGTTTGCACAGATGACACTTAAACATTAAAAAAAATTGTATTGTGGATTTTTTTTTTTTTTTTTTTTGTAAAGTGGCAACAAAAGAATTGTAAACAAATAAAATTAATTGTTTAATTTGTTATATAAATGAAGAATTTAAAAAAATTGAAGCGTGAAGTTGTTGCCTCGATTCAAGCTCTTTATAAATGTACTAAAGTAAAGTTGGCCGATTCAGAAACGACAAATTGACTTTAACCATTTCTTACTTTATCATTTGGATCTAAAGTAATGTTACGTTCTTATTTGTGGACCGAAAAAGGTTTAGTGAACGGGACTTTAGACTTTGTTGCACGTAATAAAGAAAATCACAAGCCACCAGACTAGATATAGCGAATAATCATGGATAAATTTGAATATTACAATAATTTAACTTATAAGAATTGGTGCGTACCAATTCCCCCAATAATTAAATTCTGGAAAAATGGAAGCATAAATTGCTCAAGGAAAGAATTTCTTCTGCAGTTAGCTTTTGCTGTTACAATTCATAAATCCCAAGGTTTAACATTAGATGAAGCAGTTGTAGATATTGAGGATATATAGACACTAGTTGGCTTAAAAACGTACGTAACGTTGTCGAGAGTGAAAATCCTTCAAAATTAAGCATTCAATAGAAATTTTCCTTACGAAAAATTCTACAATATCAAAAATTCTGATACGCTAACATGTATAAAAACGAAGAAATTTGAAAAAAAAGTTTTACAGTTAAAAATTCATAGTATCAACGTGAGCAGATTTCAAATGTTTTTCCAGAAAATAGGATTTTGACGAAGTAACATTCTTCAAGCTCTCTTCAATCAAATACATTATTCTAAAATAGCTATCAAAGATTATTTGATGTTAATTACAAAGATTGGAAACATGCATATTTCAAACAACTTTAAAAAACACCAGTGGTTACTGGAAATTTAAAAAAAATTTTAAAAGAGCTTTTAGTTGAAAATTTAAAAATATTTTGTAAAAGTTTGCTTCGAAAATATTTTATTATGCCAGTCTTACATCATAAATAAAAAATTAAAATGCGCCAAAATATAAAATAACGTTTTTGTTTAATAAAGATGCAAAAATAATATTAAAAAATATTTTTATTTTCAAATATCTGTTTTATAAAATAATGCTTCGCGAATCCAAACAAAGCATGGCTTTTGCTAGTAATAAATGAAATAATATTAATAAATTCAACTAGCCTGGTAAAATTTACTACGTTTAACGAATGAAAAGTAATTTTGTTGAAACTGAGTATTTCAGAATTGAAAGCGTTCAGTCGTCATATTTGAAACAAAAAGCTTCATAACAAAATGAAAATGTCAATTTACTCAGATTTGAAAGTGCAATTTCAGTAAACTCAAAGATATTTTAGTCGCTTGTCCCCATTGATATCTCGGTTATATTTATTCAATATGTCCCCGAGATGACAGATCTCCAGTTCATTACCGATGGTATCATAAATGTATGAAACGAGTCTCTTAAGGGCGTTCTTAACTGCTCCGCTCAACAAGCGAAAAACGTTTTGACACATTTACAACTTCATTTTTTAACAGAAAGACATAAAATTTAAATGCCTGACTATGGATGCGATTTCGAATTGAACTTATTTTTCCATTTTATGATAATTAAATTACTTATCGAGTTATAAGCTATTTCGATGATGCGATCACCCGTTTTTCTTCTCCTTTTCGACCGGTTTTTCTGCTTTCGTCGGGAAATATGCTCAAAAGTGTCAACTTTGAAGGCTTGTTATGAAAAATCTATTGTGTTTTTTTAAAAAACAAAAGAATGAGTGCAATTAGATAGTTTTTGAATAACAACACCTGCTATTTTCATGCATTTCCGAACAAAAATAATTTAATGCATGTGTCACAAAGTTGCACTTTTTGATTTAAGAACACCCTTAAAGGTGTTCTCAACTACTCCGCTCAACAGGCGAAAAACGTTTTGAAACATTTACAAATTCAATTTTTAACAAAAAGTTATAAAAATTGAATACCTGACTACGGAAGCGATTTCGAATTGAACGGAATTTTCCGTTTTATGATAATTAAATTACCTATACAATTCTAAGCTATTTCGATAACGTAATCACCCGTTTTTCTCCTCTTTTTCGACCAGTTTTTCTGCTTTCGTCGGGAAATGTGCTCAAAAGCGTCATCTTTGAAGGCTTGTTATGAAAGATCTATTGTGTTTTTTAAAAAACAAAAGATTGAGTGCAATTAAGCAGTTTCTGAATAACAACACCTGCTACTTTCATGCATTTCCGAACAAAAATAAACTAAAGCATGTGTCACAAAGTTGCCTTTTTTGATTTAAGAACACCCTTAAGAATTATTACAAAGTGATGTTACAAAAACCTTAGAATCATCAAACAGCTAATTTTTTTTTTTTTTTTTTTTTTTTTTTTTTTTTTTTTGTCTCGACCACTTTTTGTGTTTGCCAAGATTTCTCGTTGTTGATAGAAATTTTTTCCTTTCAGTAATTTATAGATACTGGTTTTCTCTTGTATTTCTTCTCTTCCCAAGAGAGACTGAACAAGAAATTTTCGAAAAAATGTAATTTTTACTATGACCTCTCTCGAGACCCATAATCGTATAAAACTTCATAATCTAATGTACTGGTTCATTGCGAAATCTGGCCATAAGTCAATAACTTTTCTAATTCTAAATAAAAAAGTAAAATCAGTCTTTAAGTTGTTTAAGTTTCCAGTAAATGTTCTGAAAGAAAAAAAAGTAATACATTTTTAGATCAAAAACAATTTTGAATTTTTAGCAATTTTGAAAGTTTTTTTTTTTTTTTTTTTTTTTTTTTTTTTTTAAACAGGAATTTGCTGCAATTTCCCTCACTCATCATCAAATTCCTATTCTGAATACACTCTAACCCTTTCGCTACTGGTCCATGATCAAGGACATACTTTTTAGAATTCTTTTTTAATGAATTGTAATTTAATTTAAAGTAATTTTACAATTTTTGTCTGCATTTTTAATCATTTCCCTACTAAAAGCACAAATATTTAGAAATCAAACCAGTAGATTGCAGCACCTAGGAATATTTGTATCAAGATGGATAGAAACACGAACTCTCGTCCCGGTAAGCCTTTTTAGTATCATATTATTTTGATGTAATTTTATATAAGCAGCAGCTAAATATATTTATTATTGTGTTAAGAAATCTAGAAACTTTGATTTAAGCTTATTTTGGAAGTTCTAAGTATTTACAATTTTGTTATAAGAATTATTTAAAAACATGTGTCCATGATCATGGACTAATGTTTTCAAACGGTGTATGTACCACTATACTCTCACTTTATGATAGTGTTTGCTTTCGTTTAGTTTTTATTGTATATTGTTCATTTAGAGTACTCTATGTTTTATTTCCGTTGTTGTTATTTCTATAAAAAAAAATTATAAAAGGTAATATGAATAAAATATCGGCATCTATAAAATTTTCAACACGTGTTCCAAAACGCCGTTTTTTCTTTCTTTTTTTCCCTCTATAATGAAATGATAATAAATTATCTGTATAAAATCACACATTTAGAATTACTCTTATCAAAACTATTTTTTGGGGTCCATCGATGGATTTTTCATCTTATTCTTTGTTGCAGATTTTGAAAAGTCATAAAATATTAGCAGCTTGCACAGCAAGAGTAAGAGTGAATAGATTTGGAAATCCACCATTCATTCCGGAAAAAGCAGCAAAAAAAAAAAAAAAAAAAAAATAATAATAATAATAATAATAATGGAAGGGGTTTTGTAGAACAGCTATATAGTAAGGACAGCGATATTGTACTTGTTAGATGGTATGATAACAAAAGTGTGTATATTGCAAGTAACTTTTTGGGTAAAGGCAACACTGATGTTGCTAAACGATGGGACAAAAATTTTAAGCAATACACTGATGTGATTCGACCAGAAGTTGTGAAGAAATATAATGAATTAATGGGAGGAGTTGATAAGATGGATTTTCTAATTGGCTTGTACAGAATTTTTATTCGATCAAGAAAATGGACATTTCGCCTTATATTTCATGCAGTAGACCTGGCTATATGTAATAGTCGGCTTGAATATAAAAGAGATGCTACTAAGTGTAATATTCCAAAAACAGAAATTATGGATTTGTTACACTTCAGAATGACAATAACGAACTATCTATTGAAAGCTGGAAAACCATCAGTATCAAGAACACGTGGTAGACCATATAAAACCGAAGACATGCCAGAAAATTCCCAACACGATATTTCGTGCAAAAGCACAGAAGACCATATAAGGCAATACAACTCAATGCAGTAGATCATATCCCTATCCATAAAGGCTGCAAGGAAGCAGGCCGCTGTAAAAGAAAACAGTGCAAGGGAAAATCACATTTTAGGTGTGAAATATGCCAAATTCATCTATGTTTGTGTAAAGAACGCAATTGTTTCAAAAAATTCCACTTAAACACATAATTATCACAGCATTTGAAATTTAAACAGTATTTTGTAACAATATTATTCTAAAACAGCATTTTGTAACAATAAAGTAAAATTTGTTTTTCCACCAACAGTGTCTTTTCATTATAATCTACCTTACACCCATTGAATACAAATGTCCTTGATCAAGGACATTCTCTAATTAAAAAAATTATGGTCATGAAATTTTTTATGTGGTTTTTAGCTTATTAGGACCTTTATTAACAATACGTAAAAACTTCATAATTTTTATTCATTTTTAAAGTGTTGGTACTGAAAGGGCTAAGTTTTAAAGATATGTAAGTCACCAAGTTTCAGTGATGCAATCAATTTAAGCAATCGCATTTTTCTCGATTGCAGTTCTTAGTATGATTGGTTACCCAATTACTACCAATGATGTTTCCAACTAAATGAAAATATGTCATCCTATACAATACTGTATAGTTTCAATTTATTTGTCAAAATTAGTTTCCAGGCCCTTATATTAGGTCAGTATCCATGATAACAGCTCATTTGACCGATTGATCGCTCTACTTTTCTTCATGATAACGAAGGTATGAAGTGGAAGAACGAATGTCCTTGAGAAGCTAATTTAAATTACATAGATTATAAGTATCAAAATTCACTCAGACGACAATTTAGTAATGATAACAGATTAAATGGTTGTCTGAGAGAATTGCGTTGGTAGAGTTGTCTTCCAAATAGCTCAATTGGTAGAACTTTGGCAATCAAATTTAAAAAGATCTGAGTTCAAATTCAGGTCTCGATATATTTTCACTCAGTTGAAAAATTGCTACTCGTATATAGTTCATTGACCGAATAGTTCGGTTGCATTAAGGATGTATTTGAAAGAATATTTTCCCACCCACAGCAGCTCGAAATTTTCTAATACATTTTCAGACTCATTTTTAAAAGTAAAAACATGAAACTTGCTGAGATGATTTTTGCAGTGATGTATAAGATGCCGTGTGATTTCATTTTTTCGCTCAATTCACCGGATTTTGACTTATAAACAATTATTTTCTAAGTATGGCCATTTTCTTCGTTCCCAGATTTTCCGCTTCGGAAAATTCGGCTCAAAACGCCAACTTTGAGAACTTTTTTTTTATTTTTTATTACTGCATTTATCAAAAAAATTGATAAGCACGACACATTCTGTAGTTAATAAATAAGAGAATTCGCCAGTTTGATGCGTTTGAGAGCAAAAATAAATCGGAAAATAAGCAGTTTGGATTGTAATATACCCTTAAAATAATAAAAGCGTACATATGAAAATTATTTCAGCATTTAAACGCTGGATATTTTTTTTTCTTTCATGTGTAGCAAATATTTAAATTTCTCCATTCTTTCTTATTTTTTTCTGCTGACGAATCCGGAATTAAAAAATGGCTGAACGAACAACTGACATTCATCAAATCTCGCCAAAGATAAAAGGAGAGAGGGAGGCAAAGCCGACAGCTTCTAAATAGAATGACAAATCCCCGATGAGGGTGGTCTTGGACGTTCTCTGCAGGCGATTCACGTTCTCGTTTTTAATCCGGCACGATTCTCTCCAATTGATGGAATATTACGAAGCAGGGGGTTCGAATAATGTCTAATACTACATGCACTGTGAGTCACATTTTTGTTTTTTCCCTCTTTTCACGCATACATTAATTACAAAGTAAAATACAGTTAAAATGAAATTAAAAAAAGAAAAAAAAAAAAAAAAAAAATCCGAGGAAAAAGAAAATTTTGGTTATTCTGGAAAATTAGATTCCATCAAACATTTTTCTTCTTCTTCTTCTCGGAAAAAAGTAAAATAAAATTATTTTCTTTTTAACAATTTAAGAGTGTTCTTAAATCAAAAAGGGCAAATTTGTGACACATACTTTAATTTATTTTTGCTCGGAAATGCATGACAATAGCAGATGTTATTATTCAGAAATTGTCTAATTGTACTCAATTTTCTGTTTTTTTTTAAAAACACAATAGATTTTTCATAACAAGCCTCGAAAGTTGACACTTTTGAGCACATTTCCCGACGAGAGCAGAAAAACCGGTCGAAAAGCAGGAGAAAAACGGGTGATCAGGTGATCGAAATAGCTTATAACTCGGAAGGTAATTTAATTATCTTAAAATGGAAAAATAAGTTCAATTCAAAATCGCATCCATAATCAGGCATTCAAATTTTAAAACTTTCTGTTTAAAAATGAATTTGTAAATGTGTCAAAACGTTTTGCGCTTGTTCAGCGGATCAGTTAAGAACACCCTTAACTGATTCTTTTTTTTTTTTTTTTTTTTTTTTTTTTAAAGGTGTTCTTAAATCAAAAAGGGCAACTTTGTGGCACATGCTTTAATTTATTTTTGTTCAGAAATGCATGAAAATAGCAGGTGTTGTTCTTCAGAAACACTCTAATTGCACTCAATTTTCAGTTTTTTTTTTTAAACACAATAGATCTTTCATAACAAGCCTTCAAAGTGGACGTTTTTGAGTCAATTTCCTGACGAGGGCAGAAAAACCGGTCGAAAAGCAGGAGAAAAAACGGGTGATCACGTGATCGAAATAGCTTAGAACAGGACAGGTAATTTAATTATCATAAAATGGAAAATTAAGTTAGATTCGAAATCGCTTCCATAGTCAGGCATTCCAATTTTATATCTTTCTGTTAAAAAATGAATTTGTAAATGTGTCAAAACGTTTTGCGCTTGTTCAGCGGAGCAGTTGAGAACAAACACTCTCAAAGAAAATAAAGAAAAAAAGCTGTTATTGGCATGCACTGTTAAAAATTCGAAAATTTGCTGCATCGTCACTCCACCGCTTTTATAGAACATAGCAATTTCGACCAACGAGAATGCTCCATAATAAAGTGAAGTAATAGTTTTCTATAAAAGCGATGGAGTGACGATGCACAGCAAAAGTTTCAAACTTTAACAATGTACGTAAAAGTACAGAAATATGCCATATTTAATGGTCATGTTTTATAAATAAAAAGAAGCATTCTTTATATGATGTCGCATTTCAAAAGTAAAACTAATCAGATGTGTCAATCTGAAAAATTCCTTCTATCTCATACACGATTAAAAAAAAAAATAAATAAAATAAAATAAATCGTTAATATACATAAAGTTTTCCTTAAAATTTCACGGAATAGTTTCATTTTTACGGTAGAACAGTAAAATTTACGTAACTAACATTTTAAGATATAATCCATTTCCATAATCCATCCATCCACAATTTAAGATATATCCATATAAATCCAGTAAGTTTTCCGTCAAATTTTCGGAATATTTCTATATTGCTCTCAAAACAGTACAAGATCAGTAAATGATGTTAAGAAATAGTTGTTTTATTAGGAAGGCGAAGTAATTGTTGTAATACTTACAGTGATAGTACTTTCAATGAAACCTCTATATATTAGCTAAATATGGTTCTATGTTGAATTCATTCCAATCATTTCCAAATATTTACTAAACAGTTTTGATGTTAAATTGGTATTTTAACCGATAAATATCATGGCGTCATCTATAACAGGAATAGAAAAATATTATAGTGAGTTGTTTATGAAACAACTCGCTATAATATTTTTTTCCATTTCTTTCTGTTTTAATAATAAAAAGCTAATATATTTTTTATGATATAAAAAAAATAATAAATAATAATAAAATTTTATTAATTATTTTTAAGTTTGAGATAATTGAAAAGGAAAGTTAGTTTTTATTTTTCATTATGATTCAAAAATAATGTTTAACTTATTTATAGCATATTTTTAAAAAGTGTGTAAGATATTTTAAAATGGAAAAAAAATTCTACTTTTAATTTTAATGTATATTTTTTAATTAATTCACTTCAAGAAGTTCGCACATAAAATTTAAAATATATCTGAAACGAAATTATTTTAATATTGACGATTATCTAAGTTATAAAAAGTGATAAAGGAAATTTATTTTAATAAACCGTAGTAATTATCTTTATAGAGGTTACAGTAGATCGCTATACGAGTTAAAATACATATTTCTTAAAAATATATGTTAGTATCATTTAAAAAATAAATATAATAAATATGAATAATATTACAATAAAATTTTAAAATTCTTCCAAAAAAGAATGAAAAAAACTCTTAATACATTCTTTCATGCATGTAATATTTCAAAGGCTAAAATTTACTTTTTATACAGCTGAAATAAAAAAACTAAATATCCGAAATTATGGAAAGAAAAACTGTAAAACATTTAGAGTTGTACGCTCAATAGAAAAATAGCTCAAATAGTAAATAGAAGTACGCTCAATAGTCATTTTTATAGATTATCTCTATAAAAATGAATCCCGTGTTCATCATCTTGCATTTGCTTTATAAAATACATCGGAAACAAGTAAAGATATTTGAAAGTGTGGTTTGTGTAACCGTGGCGCAACAGTATTACAATGCAAGCTGCTAGAGGACAGTTCTCAGGTTCGATCCCCATGGAAGATAAGTGATATTTCTTTACTTATGTTTGAGTTGAACGTACTTGTTTTGTCCCTGATATTAAGCTGTTCTTTTAAGGGTGTTCTTAACTGATCCGCTCAACAAGCGAAAAAAGGTTTTGACACATTTACAAATTCATTTTTTAACAGAAAGTTATAAAATTTTAATGCCTGACTATGAAAGCGATTTCGAATTAAACTTATTTTTCCATTTTATGGTAATTAAATTACTTATCGAGTTATAAGCTATTTCGATGACGCAATCACCCGTTTTTCTCCACCTTTTCGACCGGTTTTTCTGCTTTCTTCGGGAAATATGCTAAAAAGTGTTAACTTTGAAGGCTTGTTATCAAAAATCTATTTTGTTTTTTAAAAAACAAAAGAATGAGTGCAATTAGACAGTTTCTGAATAACAACACCTGCTATTTTCATGCATTTCCGTACAAAAATAAATTAATGCATGTGTCACAAAGTTGCCCTTTTTGATTTAAGAACACCCTTAAAGTAAAGAATGAAAATCATAAAAATGTCACTTTCTCCTTGAAAAATTCTTTTTTGTCTTATTTGTCTTACTTTTGTCGAAAATTTTTATATAAGGAAATATTAAAACAAACGGAAATATCTTGTGAAAAAAAAAATGGAAATATTTCTGGAATTTACGGAAATTTTTCCCGTTAAAATACGGAAATAGTACTCGAGTTTAGATTACCAGTACAATAATTTTTTCCATTAAAATAGGGAAATTCCATAAACACCATTAACCCTTTGCGGCGCAATGGTTTCATAGATATATCATTCAATTTTAATTTCCAAACGCCACATTCGCACCGGAATTAAAAATTTTCGTTTTAAAAAAAATCATGGTTTATTGAATGCGTGAAATATAGCGTTTTCTTATTAACAAATAAAGTTGTTCTCAAATTCCGGTGTCAGTCATTTATTTCAACACTTAAGCAATGATTTTGCCCTGCGCCGCAAAGGGTTAAGAAAGAGAAAATTTGTAATTTTTTCCTAACTACATGAATAAAAGCAATTTCATTTTTTTCTGATGGGCTATCTTTTTCGAAACGACGCAAAAAAATACATGATGCTTGGTATGTGATATATTAAACATTCTGCATCTGGTTGGCGTGACATATTTTCCCATCAGGGTGGTCGTGAGCAGCAGCTTACTGCTTCTGGCCTAACCTATGACACAACCCGTATCATTCCGTGAAAGCCACTCCACGTGACGTAGCTTTTGTCTGGAAATTTTCATGTCCGGTACAACACATGGAAGAGGAGGGAGGCGATGACGTTGATCTTCTGAAATCCTTTTGTTATCGGTGGGCTTGGCAGATGCCGGTGACACGTAATAGCTCAATTTGCATCGGGCACGCGAAACAGTTTTTCAGCTGAATTAGATCAGCCAGCGATTAAATCACTCCTTATTCTCCTTCTCTCATTGTTAATCCACTGATGGCAAATGCTAACCAATAACTATAGTGCAGTGCATTGGATAGTATGTGTTATACATTATGATTAAAGTTCCGCCTGGGATTTCTGTTTAACCACCTGAAATTTCAGCTTAAAGTCATTTCGAAAATTGATCCCAAAACTAAGTCAATCTATATCAATAAGTTCATATAAGAATACAATTATGGAAAACATACTTACAAGTAATATCTCTGATATCAAATTTATTTATTTATTTATATTTTGCATAAAAATGAACAGATATACATTCATTTATATTTGAATATGTAGAAATTTTTTAATTATTATTTATTTGAAATATATCCAAGGTTTTCTTTTGATAAATTGGATCAATTCAAACCCAACCCGATCCGATCAGAAAAAAATTAACGTCAACCCGACCACTGCAAGTTGTGTCACGGCTAACTTCATTAGAGGCCACAAAGGCTTTCGCTTTTTAGGGCAGGGCTTGGAACGGAGTTTATGAGGTCAGATCATTTGATCTCCGCCGACTCAATCTCGCGAGAATGCTGTTCTAGCGGGATGTCTTACAAACAAGAGGTGTCTCTGCCGATTGGGTGACATTAAATCACGTGATATGATGTCACGAACTCCGTCCTAACAACCAAAGAACTTACAAGGCCTCGAATGAAGTTGACCGTAGTTGTGTCGTCCTGGTAAAATCGGGTTACGTGGCTCGGCTCGACGCCGACGCAGGACTCAAAGGGTAATTACTTTTCGCTCAAAAAAAAAAAAAAAAAAAAAAAAAATAGTGAATTATTTTAGTTGCACCCATAAACGTGCGACCCCTATGAAATTAATATCGCCTCCTAGAGGCAAACTGCAAAAATGTAGTTTTTTTTTTTTTTTTTTTTTTTTTAAGTATGACATTTAAAGAAAGAAACTATTTACAAATTTGTTGAAAGTCCTGAATTCAGTCTTACATGAAATTGCATGTCTTAATGTAAAAAATAATTCAAATATAATTTGTTAAACTCAAATATAATTTGTTATGTTAACCATCAGCTTAAATGTGCCATAAATTCCATGCAGATATGGCATTATAAGGCAAATGCAAATTATAAATAAAAATGATGCATGGAAGCAATGTACAATTTATTTTAATAAGAAGATCATGTTAGTTATGTTCAATGTGTTCATCATAAGAGCACATGGAGAGAATGCATAATGCATTGCTGCCAATGATGAACACATTAAGCATACTTAATAGCATGTTTTTCTTATTAAAATAATTTGTACTTTGCTTACACGTTTCAGTTTTATTATTAAACTAGCTGATCTGCCCGACGTTGCTCGGAATCGTGATAATATTTTTAAATGAACCTTAAATTTGTTTGATTTTATATCTTTAACTGCAATTTGACCTATATACGAACCCGCATGATATATAAGGATTTAGCAAGCGTGCTGCATGTGCACTGCAAAATCTTGTAAAAGGACCAATCTCAAATATTTTAGTTCCACATTTCATCACTAGGGGGCAAACTATTTTTTTTTAACAGGTTCTAAACAAAACGCCCTTAAACAACGTACCCGTAGATATATTATTTGGGGGTTGACAAACTTAAAGCAAGAATTTAAGGTGTTTTCTGCAATATTACAGTTCGAAAATAGTTATTAGCACACTTTTGAAATTTTTATAGTAAATAAATAATATTTATCCCAGAAATCCGTCAAAAATCCCCATATAAAACGGTAGAAAAGATACGATTTTAAATATTTCATTGCGCTCCCCCCCCCCCTTTCTGTTCCTACTAGATATATGATGTCATTTACTTTTTAAATTCTCTATTATGAGTTATAAACTATCTGAAAGTTTCAAACCGATCAACCCATTAGTTTATTTATTTATTTATTAACAAATTCACGTTTCAAGAAAGTATTTATTATCCTTTTTAAAAATCGAATTCTTTATAAAACAAATTTTTTATAGATTTTTATAAAATCAGATATTATTACACAGAGTTTAAAATAGAGCTAGATGCATAAGTTTAAAATCCCTAAATAATGTTTTTTTTTTTTTTTTAAGGCGATGTTTTCAAAAATCCTTGTATAGAAATAATTTGGGTGTGGAAAAATTGCGAGTTTGAAAGAAATCATCCAATTAATAAAATAATAACAATATCTAAAGTTGTAAGTTAACTGAGCAACTGCAAAAAAATTTATTATCTGAAATCAGCAAAAATTTTACATCTGGATACATAAAAATTTAATTAAAAAATTTAGTAGGGTAACACCCCCAGTAATTGGCCTGCACCAGTGATTGGCACATTTTACAAACATGTCCTAAAAAAGATTTATGTCCAGTCTTTTAAAAATTCAAGACCATATATCAGTTCTATGCTCATTTACGTTAAAGATTATAACTTTGATTTATTTTACAAGATGACAATAGAGCCTAAGAAAGAGAAACAAATCTGGCTTGTATCAAATTAGCCATTTTGTTGCAAATTCTTGTTCTTTGGCTTAAGGAAGGCATGCTTTTCAATTCATTATTATCTAATTTATAATATATTTTGAATTTTAATTGACAACAGTTTTGTTTAGTTAAAAAGGGTTACTTTGATTGTGTAAAAGTATTTTCAACACAAATATTTGGATTTCTGAATTAATGGTAGTTGCCAATTAATGGTGCTTCAATTTTGCTAGTTCCGAGTAATTGGCATCTATTCCAATTACAAGGAATTCGCAAGGAATTTGAGACTAAACCATTTATTTTGGAAGTACTTTTAAAATTATAGACTAATTTTGTTTATCATTTGTTTTTATTTGAAAATATAAATTTTATCAGTAATTGGAATCCATTAAAGCTTCATATGACAATTACTGGGGACAGCATGACAATTACTGGGGACAGCATGACAATTACTGGGTATTAATGTAAGTATATTGTATTGTTTTAAAGTGTTCACATTTCAGATTAATATGCTGATTTCTTACTCTCAAAAACCTGAAATATGGCATCTTCATCTATAGTAAATTAATTTAAAGCGATTAACCCAATGCAAAATGTAAAGTTTTTTTTAAAATATAAACATATGCCAATTACTGGATCACATTGGTGCTCTAGGTGCCAATTACTGGTGATTTCAGCAACTTTTTATAAATATATTTTTATAAAAATACTTTTTTAATTTTATTTTGCTTTTAGTGGGCAAAATAGATGCACAGATATGCATTCTTTAATTTAAAAATATTTCCAAGTAAATAGCTTATTTCTTTGTAATGAAAATTTAAGTAAGTTTAACGACAAATTCTTAATGTGCCAATTACTGGGAATGTTACCCTATTTTAAAATTTTCATATCCGTTCGAAAATGTCATCAGTTGAAAGGCGTCGGTTTCTGCGTCCATTGGAAATATTTAGAATTTTTTTTTTCGAAGGAAATAATAATTTTTAAAAATTCGTAAATAGATTTGTCGTGAATTTTTTGACCTATCGAAACCACACCGGAATATTGTTAGAACTTCTGAAAAGGGATTTATTTTATTATTATTATTATTATTATTATTATTATTATTTAGTGTAGTGCAATTTTTGAGTTTTTTGTTCAGGTAGAATTTAAGATACAGTCCCCTTTTAAAAAGACACACTACATTCATCACCCTGGCAATAGTTGAGAGGGGGGTTAGTGGGGACAGAAAAATTTAATTTAATTTTATAAAATTCTATGAGCATTTTTAAAATTTTGCAACCGTTTTAAATTCAAGAATGATATTTTCTGTTTATTAATATACAGGAAAGATGATTATAAATACAGTTAAAAAAAAAAAAAAAAAAAAAAAAAAAAAAAAACCTACAAGGGGTTAGTGTGGACAAAACCAAAATATGTTGGGGGCTAGTGTGGACAGGTAATTTTTTCACAAATATTCCTTATTATCTAAACTTCTAAGTTTAAATTACAGTCTAAAGGTTTATGGAGAAAGAAGTAACACCAACAATCACAAGTTGTGTGATTTTTTTCTATTATTCCCCATTTTTAATTAGGGAATTATTTTTAAAGAAAAGAATCAAGAAAAGTAAAATAGTTTTGGATCTATAGCTGGATCTTTTTTTTCTGCAGAAATACAACATCATAGACACTAAAACCATTTACACTTTCCACTCTGCCTACAAAATATGCAATATTGCAACATCTAAGAGTTGGTGACGATGGGATTCGTTTATAATAATGTAACAATTGATATTTATCATGCTTCTAACCAACATAGAAAAAAATGTATATTCTATTTTATTGAATTAATTTAAAATTAAGGCTAAATTAGTCCTCTAAAAATGCAAAATTGGTGAATTTAAATAAAAAAAATAGCAAAACAAAAAGTTTCAAATTTCTGCTTGAAATGATTTGATGAAAATTTCAATACATATCCTTATTTATACGGAAAATAGTCTTATTTGATGTTTAATATAGTAATTACATTTGTAAGTTAACATACTTTCTATAAATCTTTACATTATAATAAATTTAGTACTTAAAATGCAAATTATGCAGTACAATGAGCTGTCTACATTAATCCCTAGTAGTGTGTCTACACTAACTCCATGCTAACATTGTGAAGTTATTCTTCAGTTATACTCATTTAACCAAATTAATATCTTAATGAAGGTTATAGAAATAAAGAAGACAAGTCACACTTGTATTATAGCAACTTGTTAATTGGATTCTAAATTTAAATTCTTTGTACTGCAAAAATGAAAAAGAAATCTTATTTTTACTTTTCATGCATGAAATTAAACTTCTTGCAACTAATCAAAAACTTTTTAATCCTTTGCAACTAAATATTTGCTTAATATGGAGTACATTGTTGTCAGTTTCTGTAAATTTTTTAGTAATTTTTTCTACATTATTTAAATTGTTATTTTGAATGTCTACACTAACCCCTTGTCCACAATAACCCCCCTCTCCCCTACTGTAATTTTATTAATCCCTCCCCCTCTCTTTGCGTTTTCGAAAAAATCGTCTGCCGTTTATTAAAAATCTATATTTTTGTTGAATTATGAGTACTTATATATATATTTTTTTACTTGGAGTTTGTAATTAATTTCTCATCTAATTGATAGAAATTTAAAATTCTGAATCTCGGATACACCAGGAGAGGTCTTCGACTATTGTCACCAAAATTTTGAGACTTTTTGAGTGCGATATATGTTGCTAGCCATTGTACACACATAGACACACAAAGCGACTTTCTTTTATTAATAAAGATGGACACCCACCTTACAATGCCTCATCACTTCTGCGGTCAATTATTGAAGTGAAAAAAAAAAATACTATTTTACAATCAAAGTCGAAAAATGCAACAATATGATTAAAAAAAAAAAAAAAAAAAAAAAAGTAACATTTAAGGTTCTTTTGAAGTTCCTTGCTCAACTAGCGTGAAACTTTGTGAAATAATGACATACACATTTTTAAACATAAAAGTATACAATTGGCCGACTTGATTGTGGAAGAGATTTGCTATTGAACAATTTTTTAATAAATAAATTACCAATCGCAGGGCTCCCAAATGGTCCGCAGTCCGCACCAATATATTTTTAACAGAAAATTTCATAGTAGGTTTCTACAACATTTGTGCAAAAATTAACCTTCAAAAACAATTTCTATGCAATTTGGAAAAA
This sequence comes from Maratus speculifer, assembly GCA_964019185.1. Taxonomy (NCBI): domain Eukaryota; kingdom Metazoa; phylum Arthropoda; class Arachnida; order Araneae; family Salticidae; genus Maratus; species Maratus speculifer. The sequence continues at coordinate 208,153,201 of OZ025295.1, forward strand.
AAAAATATATATATATATATATATATGTATATATATATGTGACGATTTAAGGGGAACTCGAATTATTTCCATTGATTAAAAAGAAACACACAGTCATGGCAAGCGAGGGAAAAAACAAAATAAATAAATAAATGTAGAAGATCCAATAATTAGTCATGGGCTGCTGTAAATTCATTTATTAAATTCGTAATAATGAGGAAGGAAAAGCTCCTTTTGCAAAAATTCCATCATTATTTCAGCGAGCTGTCCTCATCGAAGAAGCAACCCCAAAATCTTCTTTTTCATCTCGAGACTTCCACCTTTTTAAACTAAAAAGAAAGTTCTGGAACATTCTGTAACCTCAAACCATCATTCTTTTATGTAAACAGAATTCTTGTCCAGCTACGCGATTATTTTCCACAAACGATAAATTTATTTAAAAAAATATATATATTATTTAACCAATTTATAATTGACTCAGAATTTTAAATATCTTAGGCAGACGATTTTTATAAATGATTAATTTTAAGAGAAAAAGAAAAGAAATGAATTTATTAATATGCACACATCAAAGGTTGACGTAGGAAAAATAAATAAATAGATAAAATAAAATAATGATATTTTTTGAAAGGTATGGTTTTGGAATAAATTTAATAAGACTTTCTTAAAAAGGGTTGATAAAAACATAGAAGAAATCAGTTTTATTTGGAATATTAAGAAATAAAGTTTTAATTAAGAATATTTTTAATTTAGAGCCATCTTTTTAAATTTACGCATACTGGAATAATGTTTTTTAAGGCAAATTAAGAATTTATATCGTCTGCATAAGGATTAACAGATTAGATTTAGAAACAAGATTTTAATTTAATAATTTGAAGTAAGTACGGAATATTATTATAAGAAAATTAAGATAGTATAAAGGTTAGTTTTGGCGAAAAAATTTTAAATTTGTAATATTATCCCCCCTCCCCAAGACTTTGTATGAAATTGATAGTTAAATAAAACTACAAGTTCAGACAACAGAAATATAATAATTTAGAAAAGTTAAATTTTGGAATAAAACTGTCAAACTCAGGAAGCCAAGAGATGGAAGAAAAGAAAATTAACGCAATATAAAAAATATTAGCGATTAAAATAAAATAGTTAAGAGAAAATAATTCTGAATTAAATTTAGGTAGGAGCATTTCCCTGAAAGAAATACAATAATGTTACAATATCACTTACCATTTGTAAGTGCATAGAAGATAATACATACAATAACAGTAAATAAGTTATAAATATTAATAAGCAAGAGATAAAAATATAATAAAAACAATAAAAATTCGTTCTCATGGAAGTTTAAATAATTACAATGACTTAATGCATAGTTTATTTTAAATAAGTCCTTTAAATGGAAAAAGTTTTTCAATAGTATATATAAAAGAGTCTTTTCCAATGTTCACTGAATACAGTCTCTTTAATTAAAGATCTTCAAACCTAGTTTAATCTTTGGTTTTAATGTTATGTTGGATCCAACATCTTTCAGTAATATATCAATTTTTCAATAATAATTAGCATCACTCTCAATATCAATAATAAATAATATAGAAAAATTTAAATAATAACAATAACAACAATAATAAGTAATAGTATAATAAGACTCCATATCCTAATATTTTTCAATAAGAGTATAATTAATACTAAACTTCATTATAGAAATCATAATAATAATAATAATAGTAAAACAAGAGTATAATCAAAAGAAAATATCACTATTTGTTTATTATTGATAGGGAAAAAATTGGTTGAGGATAAAAATAATTACATAGCAACTAAATAATTTTCTTATCTTCTAATAGCATAAGAAAGTATTTTTTGCTAGCTGAAAGTATAAATAAAAAAAAAATCATAATAATTCCAAAATCCAAATAAAATTAAATCTAACTATTTAGAAAATGGACTCTCAACCAGTATTTCCTTACAATAATTCCTCTCTGATACTCTTTTACAAAATTGTCAAATTTGGTTATAAGTTTTCAAATGCCAAATGTAGAATAATGTTTTATCTACACATGGTTTATAAACTTTAATAATAAAATACAATAGGAATAAAAGGTGTCATTCTTAATTGAGAAATAGAAATAAAAATAGTGTGCTTTTCTGAAAAACTCTTAATATCTGTAGTTTTCACAATCACTGAAAATCACATATTATGTTATAGGTTTGAGTAGAATCATTAGATTTTATAACTGTTATAACATAAATATCTGCAGAATAAATAGAATAATACTAATGTCAAATACATGAGTAAATATAGTTAGACTTAAACACCCTTAAAATTAATTTATCAACATCAATTTGAAAGCTTTTACAATCAAAGTGTTCACCTTATGCCTGCATAAGGAGCCCAATTTAACCCCAAAAACTCCCAAAAACAAGTAATATTCTTGTAAGCCTCCAAGAACATATACCTGCTAATGTTGAAAATTATGGTGATAAACTATTTAAAGAATAAGAATTAAAACTTAATCTACTGTCTTGACTTTAGTTTGATCTAGTGATTGTGATTGTATCTGAGGTTTTGTTTGTTTTTTGGGTTGCTCATGAAACAGTTTAAAATCTTCTGGTGAAAAATAGGGTCTTAATTTAGAAACATGCGGAATAATAACGGAATTCTGTCCTGTCTCATAATTAAATTTATCTATTTCATAAGTTACATCAGAAAGTTTATTTATAATTTTGTATGGTCCAGAGAAAGTAGGTTCTAATTTTCGAGTGTTAGGGTATTTAAATTCTTCATAAATTACAGAGTCTTGTATTTTTAATGGGCATTCGACAAAATTTCGATCATAGAGCCTTTTACTTTTAAGGTGAAATTCCTGAGTTCGCGCTTTCGCAATTTTGAGGGCTTTGTCTACTGGAGGGTAATAGTTTTGTTTTAAAGGAGATTCATAAGGCAATTGACCATAAAATAAATAAGCAGGTGGGAATTTGGTGATAGAATGGGGCGTATTGTTGTATTCTTCGATGACTTGGTTTAATAATCTAGTCCAAGGTATTTTAGAAGTGGAATTAACTTTACATTTAAGCCTGGTAACTATAGTCTGATTAACGCGCTCTACCTTTCCATTGGTCTGAGGATGATGTGCGGATGTAAAACGCTGTTGAACATGATGATTTCTAAGGAATTTTTTAAATCTTGGAGATCTGAAAGATTTATGCCTGTCACTAAGTATTTTTTGAGGTGCTTTGATATTGAAAATTTGTTTTAAACAGTTAGTGTATGTTTCAGTGGTAACATTTTTGGAGGGAAAAGCCCAAACAAATCTAGTTGCATGATCTATTATTATGTGTAAGAATTTTTTTGTTGAGTTGTAATAGTTAAATCCACCAACAGTATCAATAGAAAGACATTCAAAAGGTTGATCTGTTGCTGGCATAGCTTGTAATAAGCCGAATCTTTTCTGTTTTGGTTTTTTATTTTTCTGACAGGTATCGCAATGTTTAACAAATTCTGTAATGTCTTTTGTCATATTAGGCCAATAATAGTTGGGAGATATTAAATTAAGCATTTTTTGAATCCCTAAATGTCCAAAATTATCATGAGCAATATGAAGTAATTTTTTTCTTAATGACATTGGTACAACGATTTTTTTGAATCCCTTTTTCTGAACTATAATAATTCCATTCTCTTTTTTATATTTTTTGTCACAAACATTGTCTTTGTCTTGCATCTCTATAATTTCTTTCCTATCTAGCAATAAACTAATATGTTGATTAAAATGACAAACAGGATTTCGTGACAACATGTCTGCTTCGACATTTGTTGAACCCTTTTCATATTTTATCTCATAATCAAACATACTAAGTTTGAGCGACCATCTAAAAAGCCTACCTCTTAAGTTTTTAACACTCTTTAACCATACTAGAGATGCGTGGTCCGTATGAATTGTAAACTTGACACCATGAAAGTAATGATAGAATTTGTCAAGAGTATCTATAATAGCTAAACATTCTAATTCAGTTATGAAATAATTTTGCTCATAACTCTTCAAAATTCTAGAATGATAAGCAATAGGATGTAAGAAATTATCTTTATCAGGTTGTTTTAGAACGGCACCTACTGCTATCTGAGAGGCATCTACAAACATATGTAAAGGTAATATAGGATCATAAATTTTGAGGATGGGTTTTGCAATTAAAGAATTTTTTAATTTTCAAAAGACTCCTGGCACTCTGAGTTCCATTCTCATATTGTGTCTTTTTTAAGTAATCGGTTCAGAGGATATCTAATTTCAGCATATTTATTTATGAATTTATGGTAAACATTAATGGAACCTAGAAATCGTTGTAACTCTTTCACATTTGAAGGAGGTTTTAAATTTTTGATGGTTTCAATATTGGCCTTTGCTGGTGTTATAGTTCCATTAGTGATTTCATAACCTAAGAAATTGATTTTATTTTGGCCTAATTTACATTTAGAAAGTTTAAGTTTAATGTTTTCTTGTTTGCAAATGTCAAAAATTTGAGCTAAATGGTTTAAATGTTCTTCTAATGAGGAAGAGAAAATTATAATATCATCAAAATAGTGGCACGCAAAGTCGATTTTATATTTATTAAGGATTCTTCGAATGGTTCTATTGAATATGGGAGGGCCCGTTTTTATGCCAAAAGGGAGCACGAGCCACTCAAAAAGTCCAAAATTGGTTGCAAATGCTAATTTTTCTGTATCGAATGGATGTATTGGTATGTGCCAGTAGCCAGAGGCTAAATCCAAAGTTGAAAAATACTGAGCACTACTCAATTTATCTAAAATTCCATCGATACGGGGCAAGGGTTCTGCATCATTTTTAATTATTCCGTTTAATTTTCTATAGTCTATACATAATCGCGTTTTTTTACCTTCCTCTCTTTTCATAACTAGTGTAACAGGGGCAGAATTAGAGGTCTGCACGGGCCGAGATTTCCAGGCCCGGGCCCGGCCCGAAAGTTAAAATTTCGGCCCGGGCCCGGCCCGGTCCGAACGAAAGAAATATTGGCCCGACCCGGCCCGGCCCGAAAGTTAAAAATTCGGCCCGAGCCCGGCCCGGCCCGAACGAAAAAAATAATGGCCCGACCCGGCCCGGCCCGAAAGTTAAAATTTCGGCCCGAGCTCGGCCCGGTCCGGAAAAAAATTTAAATTTCGGCCCGAACCCGGCCCGGCTCGAGTGAATTTCTACTGAACATTGATCTTTAATCTTATGGAAGAGTTCTGACCAAAAAAAATTATATTAGTCTTTTTTTTCCATGTTTATAATCTCCATTTATGCAGAAGTGCCGTAGGCTGCGATATTTATGCTTTTAAATGAATCTTTGTTTGTTGTATGTAAATGTTTCAGTTATTACTAGTATTATTAATTCATATTCCCTGTAATGGAGACAAAAAATCGAAAAAGCGGTATATGGTAAAATTTCCAAAGACGAAATCGATTTGGAACGAAAAAAGAATGCATTCCCTTCTTAACAGTTGTAAATGTTTAATATATTTTTTGTCTCCCGTATTGATGAATTCATTTTGCATGGATGAACATTTTAAAAGAAACTTTCAGTTTTCAGTTTTAATAAAAATTCCGTCATAATCGTTTTTTTTTTTTTTTTTTTTTTTTGTTGTGTGTGTGTGTGTGTGTGTGTGTGTGTGTGTGTGTGTTTAATTCTATTTTAAAACGCCTAGTAATCTACGATTCTTTAAAAGGAATAAATTCTAAGATTAAAATGATATAACATATCACATATGTCGAATCCTTTAATTCACCATATTTATACATAAAACCAAAATAAAATACTCAGATTACTTAAAGGTGTTTTTTATTAATAAAACCTAGTACTTTCGAGCATGTCATGCTCATCATCAGGGTTAAAACAACAAGAGTAAAAGTCGAAGGCTGAGTTCTTTTATACGAAAGAAATATAGCAAATGATAACGGTTTCCCACTCAAGTTTATAAATAAACTTATTTACAAAGCTCAATACGGCAGCAGTAATAGTAAATTTAATTATAACGAAACAAAGTTGCACAAATTTCAATATTTTCCTGGTCTCTTTGAATGTCTAAAGTTTAAATTAAAGAAATACAATCTACATTTAATTGTTCCCCCCCCCCCCTATAATAAATTAAGCACAAAACTTTACAATAGCATCGATCCTATCCCCATGGAAGATTCAGCAGGTGTATATTTAATCCCAGCCACAATAATGGAGAACAAAAAGAGAACAGATTACATTGGAATGACAACCAGTAAATTTAAGAAGCGTTTGTCAGAACACATTGCAGATATCAGACTTAATCGATGCAATATCGCTCTCTCTAAATTGCACCAGGAACAAGAAGTTATAATAGATTTCAAAAAAGCTAAATTACTAAAGAAAATATCAAATTACCAGAAGATTAAAATCATGGAATCAATTGAAAATTTATGTCGAGCTAACAATACTTGTAACGATACTTTGTCGTACGATATTCCAAGAATATGGTACAATCTGCTCAAAATAACTTGAAACCCCCTTTCTATCGAATTTGGAACATTCCGACTTCTCCCCCCCCCTTTTTTTTTACGTTGTCTTTGGATCAGTCCACTTCGTATAAAAGAACTCAGCCTTCGACTTTTACTCTTTTGTTGTTTTAACCCTGATGATGAGCATGACATGCTCGAAAGTACTAGGTTTTATTAATAAAAAACAACTTTAAGTAATCTGAGTATTTTATTTTGGTTTTATGGAATAAATTCTAATGTTTAATTGTAAAATAATGATGGCTTAAAAGTATATGCTTTTTTTGCAGAAATTTTTGGACAAAGCCAAATATTACTGATTTATAAAAAGTCGAGAAAAGGATTTTCATATAGGAAGATTCAATAGGAACTGATTATTTTGGTCCTTGAAAACTAGGAAGAATGGAATCAGTCTCGGCTTCGTACGGAAAAAAAAGTTAGGCCCGGCCAGATACTCCAGAAAAAAAATTAAGGTCCAAGCCCAGCCCGGCCCGAAAAGATTAGTGACTAGGCCCGGCCCGGCCCGGCCCGAAAGGATTAGTGACTAGGCCCGGCCCGGCCCGGCCCGAGTCTTCAGAAGTAAGGCCCGAGCCCGGCCCGGCCCGAATGCCATTATTGGAAATCGGCCCGAGCCCGGCCCGCGGGCCGGGCCGGGCTCGGGCTTCGGGCCGAGGCCCGGCCCGTGCAGACCTCTAGGCAGAATAGGGGCTATTACTTTCCTTTATCAGTCCGGCTGCTAACAATGATTGAATTTGGTTTTTTATTTCTATTTCTTCTAGAGGAGATGTTCGGTAGGGCCTCAAAGATATAGGTAGGTCTGAGTTTAGTATAACGCGTTGTGGTTCAATATTAATCCTACCCACATCATATTTATGCTTTGCAAAAATATCACTATAAATATGAACTAATTCCCTTAAATTTACATCTTGAATTAAATTTATTTCCCCAGTTAAATCTGAATCCGAATTATCGCGAAAATTTTGAAGAGTCATGGAACCTCTATAATCAGGATGCACATTAATTGCGTGATCATATTCAACACAGTCTTCATTTTTCATAATATTTCCACAAGTAGATTGTAACTCTATATCATGATTACTTACATTCAGTGTTTCATTATCATAATTATCCATTGCTACAGTATTACCAGTATTTAATTTCATATTTTTTTATATTCTGAGATTACAAATTCATTAGATTGATCCCTGTTTTGTTGTACTTGGTCCATATTTACTGTATTGAAATGAAGGGATCTCTCATTATGTATGGATATACTGTTAGTTATAATTTTCCTTCCCTGCCTTACAATACAATTTTTACATTCTATGGTTAATTTAAATTTAGAGCATTCTTTTAACCCCAAAATAGCATAATCCAAATTTGTATTGCATACTAAAAAGTTAACATATTTTTTAATTTTACCCACTTTTAGAAGAACACTACATTTTTTATTTATATGTAAAAATCCTTTTGCCTGACCAATGGTAACTGAGGGTATAGTCTCAATTTTAGCATTAAGTTTTTTAACAAATTTAAGTGGCAATATTGCAATAGTTGAGCCAGTATCTACAACACATGGCAAATTATAATTATTTGTACATCCATACACAATTAATTGCCAAACATTATGAGAATTATTTTGTGAGATATTTGGAAGAGTATCAGAGGATGGTACCTCATTCCTAAAAATACATTCTCTTTCCCAATGAAAAGCATTACTCACACCCCTATTTGTGCATATCCTATTGTGCTCAACTATCTCGAAAAATATTTGTCTGTTCACAAATTTACAAGAAATGGTCTTGTAATTATTATTTTTTTTTCTTCTTTTTCATCATAGATTTGAAAATCTTAATCAAGAAAATCTCCTGTTCTACAGTCATTCAAGAAATCATGGCTTCAGGAAAATCAAGCCGACTCAAAGCACTTTACAGGAACAATTCCTCTGTTTTTGTCACTCCAGAAATCATGAGACTATGGCAGTTTTTGTTTAAGAACACATCCAATAATGACGGGCAAATTATTCAGCGATCCACAGTTTTTATTATCACTTCGTTCCATCGCAATTTTCTTTAAATATCATTCATTAAAAAGGCAGCACAGATAATTAATCCTGTCCGACTTTTCGATTAGTTGTGACGATTTAAGGAGAACTCGAATTATTTCCACTGGTTAAAAAGAAACACACAGTCATGGCAAGCGAGGGAAAAAAATAAAATAAATAAATAAATGTAGAAGATCCAATAATTAGTCATGGGCTGCTGTAAATTCATTTATTAAATTCGTAATAATGAGGAAGGAAAAGCTCCTTTTGCAAAAATTCCATCATTATTTCAGCGAGCTGTCCTCATCGAAGAAGCAACCCCAAAATCTTCTTTTTCATCTCGAGACTTCCACCTTTTTAAACTAAAAAGAAAGTTCTGGAACATTCTGTAACCTCAAACCATCATTCTTTTATGTAAACAGAATTCTTGTCCAGCTACGAGATTATTTTCCACAAACGATAAATTTATTAAAAAAAAAATATTATTTAACCAATTTATAATTGACTCAGAATTTTAAATATCTTAGGCAGACGATTTTTATAAATGATTAATTTTAAGAGAAAAAGAAAAGAAATGAATTTATTAATATGCACACATCAAAGGTTGACGTAGGAAAAATAATTAAATAGATAAAATAAAATAATGATATTTTTTGAAAGGTATGGTTTTGGAATAAATTTAATAAGACTTTCTTAAAAAGGGTTGATAAAAAAATAGAAGAAATCAGTTTTATTTGGAATATTAAGAAATAAAGTTTTAATTAAGAATATTTTTAATTTAGAGCCATCTTTTTAAATTTACGCATACTGGAATAATGTTTTTTAAGGCAAATTAAGAATTTATATCGTCTGCATAAGGATTAACAGATTAGATTTAGAAACAAGATTTTAATTTAATAATTTGAAGTAAGTACGGAATATTATTTTAAGAAAATTAAGATAGTATAAAGGTTAGTTTTGGCGAAAAAATTTTAAATTTGTAATATATATATATATATATATATATATATATATAAAACGAAAATCTTTCTGAGAAAATATTAATGTTGAGTTGGCTGACAATTTGGAAGCCCTGTAATCGATTTATATAATCGTATCACATGAGAAGGCGTTTTTCTCCCTTCGCTGATTGGTATTTTTGCTTTCTCAGGATATTCGTTTCAAAACGCAAACTTTGACAATATTTTCTAAAATATCTATTATATTTTACAAAAAACCGATAAACGTCTTTCGATTGCATAGTTTCTGAAGAACGACACTTACCAGTTTTGCGTGTTTCCGATAAAAAATGAATTAAAACTTTTGTCATAAAGTTACCCCTTTGGATTTGAGAAGAGCATTAACATTATATAAAATTTATGTAATACTTTATATACATCGATTTACATATCTGTTACCAGATATAAAAGATGTAATGATACATTTCATAATCAAAAGTGTCAAAAATGTCACTTTCGAAAGAATATTAACCCCTTATTGACGAATGTCAAGTATACATGGTGTGATGAGAATCCTCTATTATTCTCGCAACTTTTTTTTTATCGTAAATTTTGACTTATTAAAGCAGGACATTGACATTTCCTCGATTAACTCCCTTGCGACGGAAGCTTTTAACAAATTTTCTAATCTTTTTTCACCAATTTTTAAAAACAGAAATTTGTGCCTTACTGAATCGAGAAAATGCTTATTAAATAATGAAAATTTTACTGTAAAATTTTACTGGTGGGGATAGACAAGGATTCAGAACGCTAAATGCAGCAAGATCGCTTGCGAGTGTAGGAGGTTGTCGGTTCGAATCCCTTTGGCTCCATCGCACCACTCTTTGTGTGGAGCTCTTGGTTGTACTTCTCTTGTGATGTAAAATTTCCGTGTGCTATCTCGTCCCTGTATATGACGATGACTTATAAACAGGCTTTCATGTCGAGCACACAAGTCAGATGTATGTTGTTCAAATAAATAAATAAATAAATGCAGCATGTATACGAGTCCCTCACTCTTAGGGGATAAATTATTAGAAGGTTGGTTGGTTGGTTATATAGGGTTTAATGGCGCAAGGTCCCTTTTGGGACATGCTGCGCCAAGAACAAAGACAAAGTTAGAGCAGAATGTTATTAATATAAATATAAAATAAAACTATGTATATGATAAAAAGACAAAATAGGCCAAAACCGCGGTGAGGAAATAATGAAATGACAAAATAGTAAAAATAGTTAAAATAATAAACAGTGTATGGGATGAGATACTAATATTACATAAAAGCAGGAATTAAAAAAGAAATGCAGTTTAATGATGCACTTAAAAAATGGATAAAATCAGTGAAGGTAAAATATGAAACTCAATATATGGGAAGTTAAAATCTGTACGATTAATACAGTAATAAAAACATGATAGTATATACAATTCAGACAAATTGTTAAAAAAATAATGCATAAGATTCACAAAAATTGTATAAAAACAAGTTAAGAATGCAGAAACTTTATAAAGGTAGAATCAATTAGGTTGATATTCCTCAAAAACAGTATTCTCATCATCTTCACTCGAGCCGTAAGATGCTGACTCCATAGCCTCTTCTACATACTTATTCATTTGTTTTATGTCTTTAAAGTTGGTAGCTGATGGGCTTTTAGATGATTTCTTTTCTTTACTCTTCACGGTTTGCCACCGTGAAGAACCCCGAATAGTCTTATTGTTCTTTGGTTTTTGAATTTGTTTTACTGCTTTACTAGTATCAGGTTTAGGGATATTTGACGCAGAAGAAGCAGGTGTTTTTTCATTACCAGGTTTGGTTAATTTTTTTACTTGAACTTCACTTGATTTCTGCGATTGACTAGTCTAGTATTCAATTTTAACAGGCTCTGATGAAGGTTTCCAAAGAACTAATTTTGGTAAAACTCTGGTAACAGCGGTAGCGTGGGCATCACGGGTCTTCTTTATAATATTAGATGTTTTTTCAGGTGAACAGCTTGGGGGAAAAGATGATTCTGTTTGATTACTTATGTGTCTTACAGGTTTAGATTGTTGCCTGAGTAAGCTAGAGTAAGTAACGCCGACAGATGGGGTTCTAGATTCGACAAGTTTACGGGCTTCAGGATAAGAGAGTTTTTGGGTAATTTTGACTGCAAGAATTTCCTTTTCACGGATCCAATTAGGACAAGAGCGAGAGTATGCTATATGGTCGCCCTTACAATTTGCGCAGCGTTCAGAATTTTTGCATGATTTATCATCGTGGCCGACTTCTGCACAATGTGCACAGGTAACATTGCCACGACATTGGCCATTGTTATTGGTATGGCCATAACGCTGGCATTTAAAACATCTGAGTGGGTTGGGTATATATGGTCGGACTGGGCAGTTTAGATAGCCAGCTTTAATTTTTGTTGGTAATGTTGGATTATTGAAAGTTAGAATGATGTGTTTAGTAGGAATTATCTGCTGATTTCTACGGATGGTGATACGGCGAACATCAATGATATCTTGGTCTTTTAAATTTTCAAGGAGTTCATCTTTGGTGGAGTATAAAAGGTCAGGTTCGGATATTACACAGCGGCTCGTATTTAATGTTTTATGAGTTTGTACAGAAACAGAAAATGTGCCTATTGTGGAGCAGTTAGAGAGAAGGTGTGATTGTTTGGCTGTGGAAACCTCTACTAGCAAATCCCCAGATTGTAGTTTTTTGAGAGAATGACCATCTCCCAAGACAGACTGAAATGTTTTGGCAATGAGAAAAGGTGAAGTTTTTTTAAAGGAGCAATCGGAGTGACTATCAGTACGTTTAACGATAAAGAAGGGAGCAAAGGAAGAAATCTGTACAGTTTGTTGCTCTCCACTTGGGAGAGAGATAGAAGGAAATGAAGTTTTTCCATCCATGATAAAAATAATAAAATTCGGACCCCGGCCGCACCACCCATTCTCGAGCCCAACAAGGGGATGCACATTCGTGCACCAGTGCTAACCAGGGTCTATACGGTCACAAAACAATCCTATGTCAGTCTCCACCCTTAACGAGATGACTACTAATTGCTCGCTCGCTTGATCCCTAAAGCCAGAGACCGAAGTCAGCTGACCAGCCGATTGATGCATACGGGACCAAATGCACCTCCCGTCTACCTGAAGCAGAGGCCAAAGTAGTGTGTTGGTTTCCCTCAACTACCAGGATCCCCCTTTCCAGGGACACGGGTCGCCACGCACGGCCAACACGTGGGTGGTTTACAATTCTCCATGAGTCGATATACAGGATGTATCGGCCCATGCAGAATTGCCCTCACCTCAGAAAGAGGAAACCACAATGAGAGTGAAACAAAGATTAAAGGAAGACAAGAGGAATAAGAGGAAAAGGAAAGGAGAAAGATCACTCAGGTGCCCCGGGGTTGTGAAGCCCGTGAATACCCAAAGAAGGTATCCCCCTGGGGGGAAATTATTAGAAGATTTTTGTTTTGAAAAACTGGCGGTAAAAGATTAAAAAATTTGTTAAAAAAAGACGGTTCTCGCGAAACTGTTAACAGTGAAATAACCATTTTCCGCTGCATTCAAAAATCAAAGGAGAAGTCTGGGAGTGAAAGTAGAAATTCATAGAGGCGCAGCGCCATCTAATTAAACGAATTTTTATACATGCGTATTTAAGGTAGTTCTCAAATACGAAAGGACAACTTTATGACATAAGTTTTAATTTATTTTTGTTCGGAAATGCATGAAAATAGCAGATGTTGTTGCTCAGAAACTATTTAATCGAGCTGGGGTTTTTTTTCCGTTTTTCTTGCAAACACAATAGATTTTTTTTCTGAAAATATTGTCAAACTGAGCGTTTTGAGCCGAAAGAAAAACAATCACTCAACAACGGAGGAAATATGTGTTTATCTTTTCTGTTAATGTTCATTTTATCAAAAGCTTGTCAGTGTAAAAGTTGTAAATAATATTAAGAAGATTTAAAACAATTCTAAAAGGATTTGATATCTTGTAAATTGACAAAGTTGCGATTTTTCCCCTTTTTCTCCCACCCTTCTCATTTTTCTTTGCTATTTATTATTTCTTTTTTTTCTGTAAAATTTGATCTTATCAAAAACTTATCAGCATAAAAGTTGCAGGCAATGCCAAGAAGATTTATAATAAATTTAATTGGATTTGATATCTTGTGAATTGACGAAGTTATGCACAATCTAACTTCTTAAAACCTTATTATTTTCGCCCCTTAAACCCGTTTTTAATTATATCAAAATTCAGTCATGCATACATTTTTAATCCTTTTCTTTGAAGCAATAATAATTTTCAACTGAGTCGATAATGTATTACAATTTAAAAGTTATGTTTTTTTTTTTTTTTTTTTTTTTTTTCTGTTTTCACAAAATCCTTCCCTATTTACACGATCTTGGTCTGGTTTTGCCCATTAACGAATTTCATCGAGATTTTCTGACCCTTGATTTTGTGTATCTGTTTGAAGGAATTTGTACAGAAATATTAAAGTTATATTGTCCATAAAAAAGTGAGACATATAGACAGATAGACATATATATATGTGTGTGTGTGTATATGTATGTATTAAGTTTTTTACCGAGAGTAGTTTTGGGTTTTAGGGGTCATAATCGGTGTAGATGCGCAAAAATTTTTCAGAAATTCCAACATAAGGGAAAATGTAATAACTGGTATTTCTAAAGAAATCTACCTAAAAGCATGTCTTTGATCAAGGATACCAGAAGCAAAGGGTTAAACAGCTCAAAAGAATTATAGTTGAAATTGGTAATTAAAACAAATCTGTTAATAATTTAAGACAGACAATTACTCAGTGTACAATTATTATTTTTATCGATGGTAATGTTAAATTCACATAAAATAAAATTTAAGTAAAAATGTAAGCATCTGATGATTTTAACTGATTCTTACACATAATATTTTTACTTGAAATTTCTGTGTTACTGCATATAAATCAATCATTACGCATCATTTATATGTTAAAATCCCAATTATCAACTTTAATACTAAAATACCTTAAGCCCTAAATTCCTTCTGCCAATTTTTAATTTTCCGTCAGATCCATTTAATTGCATAGGGAACAAAACCTATGTAGAAAAAAATACGCAATTTTAATCTCCATTTTCCCATTCCTCATCTATTAATAAGAATCCAATTTCCTTTTTTGCACGTTAATGACATTTTACCGACCGAGGTGCTGACAGTTAACTAAGAACAAACCGCGACCACGCAATTTTCCAGTATTAGACCAGTAATTAATGATACAGGTATGGCATCTCAGACAGCACAAGTTGACGCCGTTAAAATAAATAAATAATAATAAAAAAGACTGTAATGAAGAATAGTTTCCCATTAAAAGTTCGGCAGGTAACTAATTAAAAGCCAGTAAGGCCACGCTATGTGTTGAAGTCAGAACATTTTTTTTAAAAACATGTAATAAAATGTGTGGGCTGATATATTTGTAAACGAAAACAAAATCAGCCTGAAGAATATTTATAGCATACCACACGCAAACTGTTAATTTTTTCCTGTATATTTAACTTCTGCACTGTTAAAAATGAACACAATAAAATAAGCTAAATATCTACACTATTAAAATCCGATCTTATGTATGTATGTATGTGACGCTATCTCTTCCGATCCCGGAAATAGAGAAACGTCGCGTTGTTTTGAATTGAAGAGAGAAAATCCTGGGATCCCGAGTTGCCCATTTGTCTGTCTGACCCGTCTGTCCATCTGTCCGCATATAACAACTCAAAAACTACCCAACCGAATCGTTTGAAACTTAAAATATATAATTATTAGATAATTTTGTCGAATCATTTCAAATTTTATGAAAATCGGATGCATAGTTCAATTACAGGGACAATAAAAAGGATTCCGATACATTACGGTCAATGGGGGGGAAAGTTTCAAGTGCATTTTAATGGTCTTAAACTCTTTTGAACATAACGAAATTGATGTGCATCTATGAAGTATATACTATAATACACATTCTGTAGAATATGTGGTGCAAATAATATTTCTTATCGATTTACAGTGCCACACAAAAGTATTCCATTGCATAATTATATATTGAGACATTGTTTGGGACGCATTTTTAATAGTATTAAACTATTTAATATTTTATGAAATTGATATACATTGTACAGGATTACACCAAGTTACAATAGTCATCGTTCAGTCTGTCCATCTGTCTGTCTACATATAATAGAGCAAAAACTACCCAACCAAATCGTTTGAGATTTAAAATGTCTAATTGTTGCATAATTTTGTCAAGTCAATTAAAAATTTATGAAAATCGGATGTATAGTTTAATAACAGGGACAATCAAATGTATTCCATCACGTTACGGTCAATAGCAAAAAAATAGTTTCAAGAACATTTTAATGATGGTACAATCTTTCGAATATAATATAATTCATATTTCGTGTTCTTTAGATAAACCGAACAGCGTAGCGGGCGAATGCCGCTAGTACTTTTTTATCAGTGTATAATATCCAGGCCCTGATTACCGAATAGGCACGAGAAGCACGTGCTTCCCCCAGAAAAATTTTGAAGGGGCCCGAAATTGAGAAAACAGGGGGCCCCAAATCTTATGTTGAATTAATTCCATATGAAAGTTTTTTCTTTTTAACTAATTCATGTATATGGATTTTAAAAAGTTTTTCATAAAAAGTATGTTTAGCGTTTAGCAAATAACTTTTTTATCATCCTTCTATATTTTGCCCGACCAATCAAAGCCCTCAAATTTATCAAGTAGTATTATCATTCAACCAATCAAAATCGAAAGAATCTAGTCGGCAATCATAATGCCCACCAGATTGTGAAGTTAGTTGCTAGGGTGTGACGTCTGTTGACACTGATTCACTGTCTCGTTGCGATGAATTTGCCATGCGATTTGCAAGTAGAATTTCATAAAGCAGTAATGAAATCTCTCAACTTTTAGATCTGTGAAATATTTACGTTCAACACCGCTCGCGCTGTGTTTATCATTAACACGTGCGTTGTAGTTGTATGGATATTTTATTACTATTTTACATTATAGTTGAATTTTTGCAGAATTTTATTTTGTTTAACTTAATTATTCAGTATGGCTAAAACTAAGCCTCAAAGTCTTTCAGGATGTAGTAAACGAAAAAAAAGAGCAAAAAGACTTGCTTGTAACAAACGATTAAGAGTGGCAATGAACCAATTTGTTTTAAAAACAGAAGACAATAGGGGCGATTCAGAAAACTTACCTGGTGCAAAAATATCTACACCTGCAAAAGAAGAAGAAATTGAAGTTGAATCCACATCAGAGACTGAAAAAAAAATTTCATCTTTTCCCGTTCCTGAAGTTGAAATCCAAGATAGTGATTTTGATGCAAATTTCCAAATCGTAGCTTCTGTTCCTGATGAAGAGATTCCAAATAACTTAGATTCAAATTTTGAAGTTTTGACTTCTGTTCCTCAAAAGTGCGAGCTTAAGAAACAAAACAAATCTCAATGTGAAAATCAGCCAACTTTCACGGAAAATATTTTTACAAATTTGGAATGTCGCCCGTTTGTTTCTAAAGAAGAAACTAAGGAAAAGGAATTAGAATGCATAGGTAAAAATTCAACATTAAAACAAAATGCTTGTGATTCGAATTCTAATGATTTCCTTTCAGTTCCACCTGAAAAGGAAAGTAATACAGAAGTTGAGACTACATTGATGGAAACAAATCTTGTGCAAAACTTTATAAATTATAGTGATCCTGCTTTGTGGCCTCCCATAACTGATTCTATTAGGGAATATTTTACTAACATAAAACTAGAACAAAACATAAGTTATCTTAGCAACTCCAAAAAAGTAATTGGAGGAATTGAGCGAACATGTTCAAAAAACAATTTCTTTAGATATAAAAAAAATGGAGAATTAGTCAGTCGAGAATGGTTGGTTTATTCACCCAGTGTAAAGGCTGTTTTTTGCTATGTATGCAAGTTGTATGGTGGTTCAAATGATCAAGCGTTATGTAAAGATAGATTTTCAGATTGGAGAAACATTGTAAAAAGGCTCCAATCGCATGAAAACTCAGAATTTCATCGAAGATGCATGTTTTCCTTCTCATCACGATCAAAATCCTCTAATCGTATTGATAACAATCTTGTGGAGCAATTTGAAAATGAATGTGAGTACTGGCGGAAAATCTTATTCAGAGTTGTTGCTGTTATAAAATATATATCGCTACGTGGACTATCTTGTTTTGGAGATGATGAAACTTTTGGATCTGTACATAATGGAAATTTTTTAGGTATATTGGAATTATTAGCCTCATTTGATTCTTTTTTGGCAGATCATATTTATTATTATGGTAATAAGGGTAAAGGCAATGTTAACTACCTATCATCAACAATTGTTACTGAATTCATAGAGATAATGTCAGACAGAGTTCTGAAAGAAATAGTAAAACAAAGCCAACAGGCAAAATATTTTGGACTTATTGTGGATTCCACACCTGATATTAGCCATATTGACCAACTTGCTATTGTCTTACGTTATGTAAATCAAGATGAACCAGTTGAGCGATTTTTAAAGTTTATTCCTATTCATAGCCACAGTTCAGAACATTTGCATGAAGTCGTTATAAATTTTCTTCAAAGTTTGAATATTGAGTTGAAATATTGCCGAGGTCAATCATTTGATAACGCTAGCAATATGTCTGGTAAGTACTCAGGTCTTCAAGCAAGGTTAAAAAAAGATTTTCCCTTAATTCATTATGTTCCATGTGCAGCACATTCCCTAAATCTTATTGGCACAAGTGCTGCAGAATGTTGTCATTCAGCAGTATCATTTTTTGGAGTTGTTCAAAGCTTGTACAATTTTTTTTCGGCATCCACACACAGATGGGAGTTAATGAATGAAGAGTCATTATTTGATGCAAGCAATTTGACACTTAAGTCATTATCAGGAACCAGATGGTCAGCTAATGCTGATGCAGTGAAAGTCTTGAAGAAAAAATACATGATTATTTTCAAAGTTCTGGATGCTATTTCAAGCAATGAAAATGAAACAGCTACAACTAGACATGATGCTAAACGTTTACATTCCAAAATGTCAAAATTTGAGTTTGCATTAATGACTGTTATTTGGGACAGCATTCTTCAAAGAATGAACAATGCTAGCAAGACCATTCAGTCTGAAAATTGCAAAATGTCTACAATTGTACCATTGTACAATTCATTGATTAAATTTGTTCAGCATGTGCGAAATCATTTTGATGATTGGGAAAATCAGGCAGAGACTTTGATCGGCAACAGAACTTACACTGAATCTCGACCAAAGAAAGTGACGAAAAGTAGAATGTTGGATGAAACATCTAGCAAAAATGTTGAACTTTCCTGCAGAGAAAAATTTTTATTTCAAACTCACTATGTAATATGTGACTCCCTTATCAGTGCATTGGAAAAACGAAAGTGTGCATATGTTTCTCTAGAGTCGATATTTGGTTTTATGTGCAACGAAAATCTATCCGAGCTGAACATTAAAGAAAGTGCTAAAAAGTTTCACGATATTTACTCTGAAGATATAGAAGAAGAATTTCCTGATGAATTTTTGCAGTTTAATGAGTTTGTAACAAAAGACTTGCAACCTATACAAAAATTGAAACTTATTAAATCATTAAACATAGAACAGACTTTTCCTAATGTTGAAGTAGCATTGAGAATAATGCTTTCAATTCCCATTTCAAACTGTTCTAGT
This sequence comes from Maratus speculifer, assembly GCA_964019185.1. Taxonomy (NCBI): domain Eukaryota; kingdom Metazoa; phylum Arthropoda; class Arachnida; order Araneae; family Salticidae; genus Maratus; species Maratus speculifer. Next base: position 208,172,417 of record OZ025295.1, read on the forward strand.
GAACGGTCATTTTCTGTTCTAAAAAGGATAAAAAATCGCATGAGATCATCACTTTCTCAAAATAAAGTAAGTGGCTTATCCTTACTAGCAATAGAAAGCGACATAACTACTAAATTAGATTTTAATGACATAATTGATGAATTTGCTAGGCGTAAATCAAGGAAGAAGGCAATATAATAAAATATAACAGGTAAAAGTGTTATATTAACTGTTATTTTCAATTTTGTTAAACTGTTATTGTCAACTACTTTCAATTTTGCTTTTATATTTTTAACTTCTTGTATATATTATAATTTTGCACTATTTTTTACACTTAAACAAATCAGCAAGCAGAAAATATTTCTAAGTTTACAGTTTTCAGTGAAAATCTTAATGACCATGCTTAGAGCTGGCTTCATATAATAAATTTATATATTCTTTATTTTCTTGCAAAATTTTAAACTTTGTTTTGGTTGCAGTAGAAAACTTTGAATTTTATGTGCTTAGTAATTTATAAAATTTCATTTATTTTTAAGTTTTTGAGAAGGGTGTCCATAATTGCGATTCTTGTCATTTTCCATCAATAAACACTCCATTTAAACATTGCTTAAAATGGAATTTTTGTAATGTTTATAGTACATAAAATGTTTTGATGTAATTTAAAACTTAAATAATAAAATTTAATTTTTAAATTGCACTTGCCAAAATGTAGTAACACCAAAACTTTTATAAATAGCTTCTTTCGCTCCAAACATCATTTCTACAGTTTTATTTTGAAGTTATTTTATTTAATATTTTCAATGTCTAACTCAAAGTATCACTTCTTTCACATTTGTAATATCTGTTACTTACAAGCAATCTGTAGACGTTTGTTGGAAATAATGAGACAAAATTATGCACTAATACTTTAAATGTTTTATTACTGTTGACCTCCCCTAGTGTTTCAATAAATTTGACAGTAGTAATTACCTGATACCTCTCCCCCTCCTAGCATTTTAAACTATTCATCTAAAATAATTAGGTGTCCATTACTAGAATTTTATGTGTTTTGGAAAATTTTTGTGTACTATTAAATTTTGATTCATATTTGGTTGCTTAAATGTTGTTTACAGATTAAAAAACAAAAAATATTTATTATTATTACTTTTAAGATTACTTGTTTGTCCATTAAACTTGCACATCTGACCTAATATAAAAGGCAGCATATTTTTAACTTGTAATAGTTATATCATTGTTAAAACTGATTTTATTAAATTTTCATTAAAAGCAGTTTAGTTTAAAACAGTTGATTCAAGCTACATAGAAATAAATATTTAAAGATAAAAATTTATCAAAAAAGACTATGAATAAGTGAAAACTTTGTTTATTTTATTTATGATTTGTATAATGTGTATAAACTTATTATTTATTTTTTGCTTTTTAAAAACTTATAATAACTAAGCTCTTAACCATTTAGTTTTGGTCTAATGGCTTATTAGAACGGTTTCAAAATTATTCATTGCTGATCATTCAAAAAGATTTTGGCACAGATGTCATATACACATTTTCACGTGCTTTTTCCCCTTGCCAATTTGGGGAAATTTTTGTTTTTCAATATAAATTACATACAATGACAGCAGGTGATTTTTTATTGCAATGTAAAAATAAAATAACATGAAACAGAGAAAGACTCTAGTATTTTAAAAAATAAAATTAAAATAGGAAAATGATAGTTTGAAAAATAATTTAAAGAATTAAAATAAAATATAACAGTAAAAAGGCATGAATTTAAATAAGAAACTTAATAAGTTACTAAAACAGTAAATATAATTTTCACAATAAATCTTAAATATTAACACTTGTAGCTATATTGAATGCATGCAGCTATATCATTTATTATTTCTTATAATCATATCAGAAGAACATTTATAACATATAAATCCATATTTAAGCAAAATTTGTTAACATATAAAGATTTAAACAAAATATAAAATGCTAAATGCATTAGGCGAGATATCAACTAACTAGGTTTACAATAAGAAACAAAAATACCGGGTTACAATGTTTGGCGTAAAATCGCCAATTTTAAAAATATGTGCAAATGTGGTGCGTATATGATATCTGTGCCAAGATTTTAATTAAATGTACTATCAGGAAAAAAACTTTATTTTAATAATGAATGAGGGATAATTTACTTTCTCCTTTAATAATTGCTTTAATGTTCCAAATATTCTAGATATTCTCTCTTGTTTCATTTTTTAAGTTTGAATTTTCCATTTTATTAAATTATCCATTTCATGAATTATAGCTAATATCTATAAGATTTTGAATGTTTCATTTTATGTTTTTACTGTATCAGATTGTGGATGTTGTTTCTGTTCGATGTAATAAATTTTTTTTTTCAAAAAAAAAAAAAAAAAAAAAAAAAAAATATATATATATATATGTATTGTTATTACTGCATTCCATTATTTATTTTCCACTATTTATATATCATTTGTTTAATGAAATATATGTGAAGTCAGCTGAGCCACCATAATATGGCGAGATTTTGGGTACGTAAAATTTAGAAAGGTCTTCTCGAATGGGGGGGGGGGGGCCTGAATGCCACTGTGCTTCCCATAGCTTCAGAGGTTAATCGGGCCCTGATAATATCTCCGAGTTTTTAAGAAGCAATGCAAATACTGCTGATTTTTTGTTTTTCTTTTTTTTCCTGTGGGGGGAGGGGGGAGGGAGGAGTAGCAAAGAGGCGAAATATGCATCGAAAATTACACTGGAATCATGTGCATTAAATAATCAGAATGAAAATAGATTTCAATGTATTTATTGTACAAACCTTTAGCTTTTAGCATCATTGCACATTTGTTTTAAATTTATTATAAACGTTCAAAATGGCAGAGCTAAAATTGTGGCAACATGGTTATAAGAATTTTTTTGGCATGTTTGACGTTTTTACAAGTCAAACTTAGCAAATGAGGTGCATTCGTACTATAACGAGTTTTAAAAATATTCATATCTTGGTGCAATAGTTTACAGTATAGCATCCGAAACGGTAAAAAATAGTCGTTCAGTCGGTCCGTCTGTCCCCATATAACAGAGTAAAAACTACCCAGTCAAATCACTTGAAATTTAAATATATATTTGTTGCATAATTTTATCGAGTCATTTCAAATTTTATGAAAATTGGATGCATAGTTTAATTACAACAGGGACATTCAAAAACATTCCGTTGCATTACAGTCAGTGGAAAAAATAGCTTCAAGTGCATTTTAGTGGTGTTACACTCTTTCGAACAACATAATAAAATTCATATACATTTATGAAGTATATATTAAAATATACATTCTGTACAATCTGGGTGCAAAGAATATTTGTTATTAATTTACAAGACCACACAAAAGTATTCCATTACATAATGGTATGGGGGGGGGGGGACATTCTTTGAGGTGCGTTGTAATTGTATTAAACTATTTCATATTTTAAGAAATTGATATTCGTTGCTGAGGTTTACTACAGGTTACTTTCTGTATTATAGAAAGCAGAAAGTATTTACAAGGACCAAGGACACACATAAGATTTCGGCTTCTGTACTAATGTTCTGTTCTATATATAATATATTCTAATGAATGTGGGAAAAAATATTCACATTTATAAAAGTAGTAGGAATTTTTAAAAAGTAGAATAAATTTTAGTAAAACAGGCTGTTTTACAAGAATTTTATGATTTTATTTAACTTTTACGACTAAGTACTGTGCCACCACATATTATTACGGTATTCAAAATTGAAGAGATAATTTCAAAGGTAATATGTCCCCATAATTTCAATATAGCAATAGGTTCACTTGAATTATACACACAGAAAGAGAAAAATGCATCCAAAAAGAGATAATTCAGGGCTGCCACTGTTGACTATCTTTTAATTCTATTTAAGAACAGTTTTTCAAAAAAAAAAAAAAATTAACTATTTGGAAAATTGTTGTTGTTCTCAGATTAGAACTGAGTAATCTGTAGCATATCTGAATTCTTTTTATTGGTTGAATTCCGCAACTTATTTTTCTTTCTATGATTGTTGCCCTGATGACAAAAATGTAATAAAATGTTAAAAAATAGTAGTTTGAAAACAAATTGTGATAACGATTCCAAACAAATTTCATTTAAAAGCTCATGTTTTTTTATTTATTTATTTATTTATTTATTTATTTATTTATTTATTATTTTATTTTATTTATTTATTTATTTATTTATTTATTTTTTGATAGACTTTGGCAATTTTTGAAAGAGAAATATAATCCAAAATATATTTTTTAAAAATAGTTCTACGAGCAGAATATAAAAACAGTCACCTGTGGCAGCCCTGGCAATGGAGTATATAGGTGTATCCCAGTTAGCGTTTCAAAGTTAATGTCTGCTCTGAAGAAATATTTTAAACTTTTTGCGATATCCTTTTTTCTTAACTATATGTAACCTTATCTAATATCGAGCGTGACGTGTTACATAATATATCTAATCGATCGAAAAAGAAAAATGACTTTTCAATCACCCTAGGTATGAACATTTTTCATTTGAATCAGCCGACAGTTCACGCTAACCGTAACTGCCTAAGAATTATCCACCCTGAAAAGCAACAATCACGCAGTGCTCTATAAGTTCACCACTATTCGATATAATTGATGGTTTTGTCTATGAACTGAGAAAAGAACGAAATTGATTTTTAATTCGCGTTCCACGGCGATTAATCGACGATCCTCATTGGTTGTTTTTTTTTATTCTGAATGAAGAATATACGAAAACGGAACTGTACGTAAGAGAATGCAATAAAGCGAGTTGAATTAGAAATTGATAGCTAGGTCATGCATGCAATTGCGGCTCCTTGTATCCATATTAATTATTCTGAAATTGGTTTGTTCGAAATCATTCCGAATAATAAGCATTTTTTTTCCTTGAAAGGTGGGGTACCAGAAAAATTGAATTCAATCTTGTCAAGGTGAAATCGGAATTATTTTACACTGCCCGTATAACAATCTACAGTTAAATTTATTATATGGCCTGATATCTAGATATGATCTTTGATATATTATACATATCGCGTAGTCTCAAAATTATTATGCAAGTAATTTAAGCATAGGACTTTATTTATTTTTCAATTAATTATCCCAGTTCTGGTGAAAACTGTTACACATACCCGATCTATGGCGTTTAACTTAATCTTAATGAACCTAATGGAACTTATTACAAGACACTCTAAATATTAAATCGTTGATATTGGTTAAAATTATTAGTTTTATATTAATAATTAGTATGGAGTAATAGTACGTTGTATTTGTATGAATATATGGCTGAAAACATATAAATGATTGAAAAAGTATACTCAAGCTTATTTTCCTCGTCAGAATTTGACTCTGATTGAAATGGTATACACAAATAGTTTTAAATTTGAATGGTTTGGGTGTAAAATATGGTAACTTTTCTTCCTTCATTGTACTGCATAACCACCCAACCCACTTTCTAAAAAAGATTGCACTCTTCCTTAATCCATTCGAAGAGGATTTTCCTTGGATTTACTACCACTGCTTGTATACAGAATTCAAAAATGTTATTTTGTTTGATAGGCTACCACACCAATATAAATATGTGATATCGGACACGATATGAGAAGGCTTATAAAGCGATGCTAAATATTTTTAATTAATATTAAAGAGCAATTTATTTATAAATTATTTACTTAGAAATTAAACCTTATTATTTTTACTTAAAGGCTCGGATATAGAAGATCCGGCCCGATACTATAAGTTATAAAATAAACACTTTATGTACTGGATGAACTTGCTGAAATATACTTTTTCTTTCTCACTTTACAGTACCTCATTAGGCTTATCGGAGGAACATCCCGTTGCCAGAGTCAAAACGTTTTGCACTTGTTGAGCAGAGCAGTTGAGGACAGCCTTATAATAAATAAATAAATAAAAAAAAATGTTGACAGTGAAAAATGTTATTTCAGAATAATAAATACCTTCATTAATTTCATTGGTCAAGTTTTAGTGCCTTCAGCAAGGGTTCATGGGAGTTTCGTGTATTCCTTTTATCGTTGCTGAAACTTCACCTGTTAGCCGATAATTAAACATTCCAATTAACTTTTAACGCATTAATAACACTCCCTATATATACATTTAAACTGACAGTTAATTTTTCTAGCTGCGTATTAATTAACTGTAGTTCCAATAGAGGCGGAGCAGGTAGGTAAACAAAGAATGCCACCAGCGCCAATGATGATGTGCCAAGCGTATAAGAATTCCAAGCATCGAGGACTGAATTCCTTTATGTCCTTCAGAATTATTAGATGATTTATTTTGATATGTAAAACTTACAGATGTTTATACCATAATATATTCGGCGATTAATTAATTGGTGAAAAATGCGTACGCCCTGTTTCTCAAGATAAGCGACTGGTGGTGTAAATTACACGAGTGTTTATTAAATTTTGATTTTGGATAAATTTTTAATTATTAATAAGAATAACTTAAGGCTGTTCTGCTCAACAAGCACAAAATGTTTGACATATTTACAATTTCATTTTTTAAGGGAAATATATTAAATTGCAAAGCCTGACCATGGAAGCGATTTGGAATCTAACCCAGTTGTCCAATTTCTGATCAGTAAATTACCTGTTGAATTAAAAGATTTTTTATTCACGAGACGAAGAATTTTCGCCCGCAGTTTGACTGGTTTTTCTTCTCTCGAGCGGAAAGACGATTCAAAACGCCCACTTTGACACTATTTTATAAAAAGTCTATTGTATTTGCAAAAAAAAAAAAAAAAAAAAAAAAAAAAAAAAAAGAGAGATAGAGAGAGAGAGAGAGAGAGAAATGAGTGCTATTACATAGTTTATGAACAACAACACTTGCTAGTTTTATGCACTTCCGAACAAAAATAATTTAAAACTTATGTCACTAAGTTGCTCTTTTTGGTTTAAGAACATCCTTAAAGTTGGTTTCAAATCCAAAGGGACTATTCTAACACATTTTTAATTCATTTTTGTTCGAAAACGGATGAAATTTAACATTCCAATTAATTTTTCACGCATTAATAATACTCAATGTCATCCCCTCATTTTGGTGATTTAAAATTTAAAAAAAAAAAAAAAAAAAAAAAAATGTTAATTTCAACGTCTTTCGTGTAGACTTCATAGCTTGGAAGTAAATCCACATCTTTGGTAAAGCATCTCGCTAGCAAACGCAAGATTCTTAGTTCAAACTACGGTGCTATGGAACGTTTTCGTATTTTTCTCAATTTAAAGGTTTATATATATATATATATATTTTTATCACTGACATTTATGACAATTTTCGGAATTATTTTTTTTTTTTTTTTTCATTTTTACAACTATTGCGATTTTTTAATGATTCAGTCTTTTAAATTTTGCTTAAACATTTTTTTTTTTTTCCGTTTTTAAAAAATTAAAAATTTTATTTATGGTTATTTTTTTTTTTTTTTTTTCGGATTTTCAAAAAAGTTTCTAATTTTAGAATTTATTTAAATAATTTGATTATTATTTAAATTGTTAAAAAATTAAATTTTATTAATTTAATTAAAATAAATAATTTCCTTTTATAATTATTTTAATATTAAATATTTTGATTCTAACACTTATGTAAGAATTTAATAATTATAAATATACAGTTTGGATTTATTTTCTAAAGGATAAGTTGTTTTGAAAGAAAAAACAATAAATGAAACTCTCTGAGCAATCTCCGATCCATTTACTTCCCTTTTTTTTTTTTTTTTCTTTTTCTTCTTTCCGGGTGATGAAAAATTACAACTATTTAGTGAGTAAATTTCATATGTAAACGATAAATAATCTTTCTGACTTTACCCATAGAACAACAGTTTCACGTCTCATAAATTGCCCCGTTCTAATTTGCGAAAAATCCTTTGCGCTTGTAGGAAAAAGATAAACGGTATATTCAATTTTTTCCTACCTGAATCAGTTCCACTTGCAACTCCAGATTTTTACGAATAAAAATGAATTCACGTATGTGTGAAAATTTTTGTTTGGATTTAATTGATTCTAAATTCGATTCCAATTGTCCTATTCAAGGAGACATCTGTTGTTGAACCAAACACTTCTTAGATTATAGTTGAGAAATTTTTAATCGAATTTTTAATCGAGAAATTTTTTCTTTCTGACTTTACCCAAAGAACAACCGTTTCACGTCTCATAAATTTTCCCATTCTAATTTGCAAAAAATCCTTTGAAGAGTCCTTTAGCATTTAAAAAAAAAAGCTAAACAGTATATTCAGTTTATTAGTACCTGAGTAAGTTTCACTTGCAACCTGAATCCATTTTTAGGAATAAAAATGAATTCAGGTACATGTGAAAAATTTCGTTTGGATTTGATTAAAAACTGAATTTGATTCCAAATGCCTTACTGATTCAGACATCTTGGAGTAGAATCATATACAGTCATCATATAGAAGATCATATCTTGGAGTAGAATCATATCAGTGCATACCTCTTGCACTGATAAAACTTTCTGTAGAAACACAGAAAAAAAAGCCAGACTCTCTGTAAATTTTCACTAGTGTCATTATCTTACAAACATTTCCCTTATCGTACATCTAATTCCCTGTAAGAATTTATGTGTCTTCATTTAAAAATATTTTTATCTTTGTTAAATTTTGTAATTCAAAATACGCAGTTTTAAAATTCTTTTGCAGTTTTGTTAGAAATATTTAAAAAAAAAATAGTTAATTTAGAGAAGGAAAAATTCATGTCATCGGAGTTAATGTTGATTTTTCTGCCCGCTGAATTAATCAACCGTTCCTATATCTCAGTCAGCAGGGTTCTTCCACTGTCAAGAGGTTTCGAGTTCCACACCCAGGACGGCTATAGAAACAAATTATGTTAAAGTTTAATGATGTAGCAGTTAAAATTTACACAGAAAATTCAAATTCTTAGAATCTCACTCAAGATTTAGTGATTCGTTAATGTTATAAACTAAATTATTATCATTAAAAGTTAATTTACAGACTCTTGTGTATTTTTAATGGTGTTAATTAGTCTATACTAAATTTACCTAATAACTTTCCCGTCACTGTTGCAATCGTAAAAATATCAGACAGTACACTGTAAAAAAAAAAAAAAAAAAAAAAAAAAAAAAAATCAAGAGGTTACTAAAAATTTCTTAGTAAATTTGTATTTCACAGAATTTTTTAGTAACCATTACAAACTTTTTTTTGCTAGTGAAACAAACATTTCTTTTGTAAACTGAGCAAAAGAATTTTTTGTATAACTAACTTAAAACTTTTTAGTATGAGCCACCAATCAAATTTTAGTAATAGCTCCAAAATTATTTTTAGTAACCATTACGTGTGCCCGAAGGGCAGGAGCTTCCTTCGAGCTGCATCCAGTGGGTAAAAAGAGAGACTTCAGAAACGGAAGATTTTCGGTAAAGCCGTAATAGATGGCAGCACCAAACATTGCTACCTACTCTATTTTGACATGTTTCTAAAGGGGAGGGAAAGTTCAGAGATCATTATCCATAATAACTGCTACGACAGGATTTTCATAACCCCTTTATTTACATTTGGTGCATATTTGGCAGCGGCCAGCATCGAACCCAGGTAATTTCAGCCTGGAGTTTGGTGCCATGACCACTAGGCTATCAGGACCACGCCAAGTGTGTTTTAGTAATAGCTGTTAAAAATGTAAAACTATTAACTCTATTCATTGCTAGCTTTTTTCTAGTAATTCTTACAGATTCCTTGTAATCAAGTAAGATTACTAAAAAATTCTTTAGTAATTACAAAGATTACTAAATTTTTTTTAGTAGATCGACCCTTTTTTTTACAGTGTATACGATAGGTAGAATGTATACGCTGAAGTCATGATCATTCATGGATAGAGCATATGGTGTTTTATTTGAGAAACAGAAGATATACGGAGCTCCTTAAAAAGAGCCAGAGTGTATACACTGTAAAAAAAAAATTCAAGAGGTTACTAAAAATTTCTTAGTAAATTTGTATTCCACAGAATTTTTTAGTAACCATTACAAACTTTTTTTTTTGTAAGTGAAACAAGCATTTCTTTTGTAAACTGAACAAAAGAATTTTTTGTATAACTAACTTAAAAATTTTTAGTATGAGTCACAAAGCAAATTTTAGTAATAGCTCCAAAATTACTTTTAATAACCATTACGTGCAACCGAAGCAGAGGAGCTTCCTTCGAGCTGCATCCAGACTTCTGAAGCGGAAGATTTTCGGCAAAACCGCAATAGATGGCAGCACTAAACATTCCTAACTGCTCCGACAGGATTTTCTTAATCCCTTTATTAACCAGACACTACAGACATTCGGGGTGTATTTGGCGGTGGCAAGTTTCGAACCCGGGACCTTTTAGCCTGGAGACCGTTACTATAACCACTATGCTATCAAGGCCACACCAACTGAGCTTTAGTAAGAGCTATTAAAAATATAAAACTATTAACTCTTATTCGTTGCTAACTTTTTTCTAGTAATTCTTACAGATTTTCTAGTAACCGACTAAGATTACTAAAAATTTTTTAGTAATTACAAGGATCACTAAAGTTTTTTTAGTAGATCGACCTTTTTTTTTTTACAGTGTACGGCGTACACTTCCGTATATCCTCCACTACACTCCTGTTCTCAGTTATTTATCAGAATCTTTGTTTTTCTATCTTTGTAATTCTACATAAGATTTAAGATAATGGATTACCCGTAGATTCTCTTTAAAATCACAGACAAATTTTTTAACAGTCTGGATTATAGTTATAAAACTATATATTTTATCTTTTTTTTTCTTTCTTTTTATACTTTACGTGATGAAATTAAAAATAACTGCTATTCAATCAGAGAACATCATATAATATATAAAACGAGAAATAATCTTTCTGTGACTTTACCCAAAAGAACAACCATTTCGCGTATCATAAATTGTCCCGTTCTAATTTATTCCCATAAAATGCCTTTCCTAGGGCCTGAGAACACGCATCACGCTATGCCGAAAAGTCATAAAATGCAATTTACCTTTCCTAGTTCCTCTGAGGTAACCCCTAGACAAGAGAGATCTTAAAAAGTCAGAGGTTACGCGCATAAGTCACAAAATTCCTTCTCGTTGACGTTCCAGAGGCCACAGGTGAAAAGACAGATGGCGCATGGAACGTGCAGGTGATAGCATGCATACTTTTTTCTGGTCATATCGAATATTTGGCCCCTTTTTTTATGCATGTATCGAATGTCTTTTGAAGTTTATGGATTGTAACGGAATTTGAAGGAAGTGGATTTTTTAGAGGACCTCCATAAGTATCGGTTTTTTGGAATTTTTTTTTTTTACAACTACTTATTGTTGATGTGCGAAGAAAGGCGATTTTAGTATCAAATAGTCACTTCAGGCTTTTTTTTTTTTTTTTTTTTTTTTTTTTTTTTTTTTTTTTGCTTCTGCCGGATGTATGTCATTCTGTCAGAAATTTCTTAAGAATCAGGTGTTTCTAAGATAAAATATTCAAGTAGAACCTCAGTGGATGAAGATCCAAAATTGACGTGGTGCAATTGTTATGCATTATTGGGCAGTATTCTCCTAACGTCATTGTGGGAATCACGTGGTGTAAAAATAGCGACTAGCGCATTTGTTTCGTTATTGCGTCATGTGAGGCAGCATAAGTGCAAATAAATGCCTTCGTAAAATACTGCTGATTTGTTGTAAACGGATTATTATTGATAAAAAATTGTATATAGGGATGCAGTGGAGGGTATAGGGAGATATACGCCGTATACCTGTGAATTATTTAAGGACCACCGTATACCCTCTGCTTACAGTGTATACACTCTGTTCTTTTTACGACGGCACCTATTTATTAATTAAAAGATTTATTTAATAAATACAATGAAAAATGTGCACGTTCCAAGGGCCACAGGTGAAAAGACAGATGGTGCTTGGAACGTGCAAGTGATAGCATGCATACTTTTTTTTTTTTTTTTTTTTTTTTTTTGGTCATATCGAATAGTTGGCCCCCTTTTTTTTATGCATGTATCGAATGTCTTTTGAAGTTTATGGATTGTAACGGAATTTGAAGGAAGCGGATTTTTTGGAGGACCTCCATAAGTATCAGTTTTTTGGAATTTTTTTTTACGACTACTTACTGTCGATGTACGAAGAAAGGTGATTTTAGTATCAAATAGTCACTTCACGCTTTTTTTTTTCTGCCGGATGTATGTTATTTTGTCAGAAATTTCTTATGAATCAGGTGTTTTCAAGATATAATATTCAAGAAGAACTTCAGTAGATGAAGAGACAAAATTGACATGGTGCAATTATTACGCATTATTGGACAGTATTGTCATAACGTCACAGTGGGAATAACGTGGTGTAAAAATAGCGGCTAGCGCGTTTGTTTTGTTATTGCGTCTTTTGATGCAGCATAAATACAGATAATTGCATTCGTAAAATACTGCAGATTTATTGTGTACGAATTATTTTCGATAAATATTTATATTCAGGGATATAGTGGAGGGTTTACGGAGGTATATGCCGTATAACTGCCAATTTTTTAAGGGCCACCGTATACCCTCTGCTTACAACGTATACCCACTGTACTTTTTTACGACTACACCACTGCTTATATACATACTAATTAAAACGAACCTTTGAGTTTTACACTGGGCCCGGACCTGGAAATTCCGAACTTTAAGCGATACACTCACACACATAAAAAAAGAAGAAAAAAAAACAATCATAGGATATTTATAATAACTCTCAACAAACCAAAATTATCATGAGATTTCTCCACAAAAGGAAATTCTTCAAACACTGCATACTTTTATCTGCACAGACATATTTTAGCAGTTTCCACAAAGAGCATTTTTTTTTGCAAACATCATTTCAATTGACCTGCCCCCCGTCCCCTCTTTTTTTAATAATTAAATAACAACATAACTAAAACTCGGTGAAGGTGAGTACGGCCATAAAAATTTATTGCTGTCGTCCCCAACATTTATGGTTATTGGAAAAGGTTTTATGAGAGTGATCTGGATTTATTGCATCTTATTGCTTTTTAATCTTCTCTGGGTTACTGTTTAATGCTCTTCAATATACCTGTCCCAGCAACACGTGTTCTTGTAAGATTTATCATTCATGTATAGCATTTTTTCCCCGACCTTTTTTTTTTTGTGAAAGTTAAAAAGTTATTGGCTGTACAAAACGCCTGCAAGAAATACAAAAACACTGATAATTATCCTTTAATTACAAATATATTTATAAAAAAAAGTAACGCGTTTCGGAATCGAACCCGAGGCCCGCGGATCTATAAATTAATGCTCTACCAATTGAGTTGCCAACGTAAAAACTACGTTACGAAGTAAGCACTCAAGTTGTAATATATTATTAGACCCCCCCCCCCCCTGTTTCTCGAGAACTAAGAATCATTGTATAAAATCCGTTGAACCTGAAACTAAGAGGCCTCTACCCTACAATATATGTATAAAATAATCAAAATCTGTGGCTATCAAGGTTGGTCCTCTCCTTGAAAATTCGAAATACTGTTGGCAACGTATATGTTTCAGCGTTAATAAAGTGTAAAAATTATACATATTAGATCTAGACACACAAAAATATCCGCCAGAGAAGTATATTCATAATAACTCCCAGGAAAACAAACTAATCATAAGACTTCAGCACAAAAAAAAAAAAAAAAAAAAACTTCAAACACTGCACATTTTTATCTGCACATGCATGTATCTTAGAAACTTCCAGAAAGAGGATATTTTTTGGGAGCATCATTTAAGTTGTTCTACCTTTTTAATTATTAAGTAATAACATAATTAAAACTCGGTGAAGGTAAGTATGACTATAAAAATTTATTGCTGTCGTCCCCAACTTTTATTGTTATTGGAAAGGATTTTATGAGAGTGATCTGAATTTATTGCATCTTATTGCTTTTTAATCTTCTGTGGATTGCTGTTTAATACTCTTCAATACCTGTCTCAGCTACACGTGATGTTGTAAGATTTATCATTCATGTATAGCATTTGTTCCCCGGCCTTTTTTGTGAAAGTTAAAAAGTTATTGGCTGTACAAAACGCCTGCGAGCAATGCAAAAACACTATTAATTATTTTTTATATCTTAGCATCGATTTCAAATAAATCAGAGGTTTGCATGTAAAGGTTATTTTTTTTCTCTTTTTAATTAGACATTTTCGGATTGTAATTGAAATAAGACGATCGCTGTTCTCATTATGTACTTTTGTGAACAAGTTTAATGCTTTTTCGCATTTATTATTTTTGACGCTGGAAAAAAGTTCTTATTGCGTGATTTGGAATTGCTTCTTCGGTTAACGTTTATTGATACTTAAATACTAAATCAGCAACCAGCGGCAATCAGAAAGGTTACAGAAGCAAATAATAGATATTTATTTTCTTGTTGCGAGTTTGAAATTATTGCGAAATAAAGACATTTGGTTTTATCCTTTGGGCTATTTTCAACTGCTCTGCTCAAAAAGCTTACTTGCAGGAATTAACAAAGATAAATTTTTTTAAAGGCAAAATAATACTCAATAAAAGACATGTTCTATGTTAATTGGACGTTTGGGTTGAGGAGTTTAAGTTCAGTTTTTAAAGTTTTTTCTAATACGAATAAACAGTGGTAGGAAGTGTAGCAAAACTAAAATATAGTCGCTACTTTTTCAGGCAGGTTGTAATGTATTGCACTTACATTTTTGAAATTTAATGCAGGGAGTATCCCGATGCAAAAATGCCAGTATAGTTTGTCATGAATTAGTGACGATATTTCAGATGGAGATGCGTACGTGCGGGGTGGAGGGGGTTGTGCCATGATTTTAGTCACATGTTAGCAACTTGCTTCGTTTTCGTTTGCATAAAATTTATTTTGTGCAACAATTTGTAAAAATCAAGAAATCAAGTGCAGCAGTTAGCAATGCATTATATGACGCCATGGATGTTTCATTGGCACTAGCTGGTAAATCCAAGCAGGGGCCTCGCTAAGAGTAGGGGGGCACGGTGGAGCACCCCCCTTCCCAAACATTTTCACATGCTGTTACAGTTGGCAAATTTACAAACTGAACTGGCAAATTAGTTCAAAACTTTAATAAAAAACTATAATACACTTTCTATTTCTGATAGATTTGACGAAAATTAGCAATATATTTAGAAATAGCATTATTAAACTTTTTACAAATAAAAAATATATTACACTAGCGGACACGACAGACGTTGTCCTGTAGTCACGTCTTTAATTCGAAAATTTAAAACTTTTTTGAATAAGCTGTAACAATCTGGACCGTTTAGATGAATTTTTTTATTAAAAAGTTATTACAATATCTAATGTCATTTATCACAATTAGACCAATCGATAGCGTGTGAGTATATGTATGCTATGAGCGCATGTGAAATGTAGAGGCTGTGTTAAATAAAAACTTAAACATATCTTAATTAAATGTGAAAAAGTTGAAATTTAAACTATTTTATAACAGGTATATTTTTTTTAATTATAAAAAGTTAATTTATCGTAATGCCATTCTATGTACAATATTTTTGGTTAGTCCTTGAGGAGTATAAACAAATAAATTCGATGGTTTTCCAATCCTGGAACACGCAATTGGCCGTGAGAGAAGCACGGATTTTCTAAATCTAAGTCACAAATTGTCATTGTTTGACCTTGTGACTTATTAATAATCATAACAAATGCCAAGCGGATTGGAAATTGTAAACATTTGAATAGTATAGGTGAATTTGAAGGAATCATTGGGATCCGTGGTAGAAGTACAACCTCATCTTGAAATTTTCCACTCAAAATAGTGGCTTCAAGACTGTTGCCCATGATTTTTTTTATGACCAATCGCGTGCCATTACACAATTTTGGGGCATTCAAATTTTGAAGCAAAATTATAGGTGAGCCGATCTTCAATCGCAAATTATGTGGTGGAATTCCAGGTAAATCTAATGAATTTAAAAACTCTACAGGATAGTTGACATTTTCATCAGGATCAACAACAATGTCAATTGATTTGAATGTAACTTCATTACCACGCAATTACTGTTGTATTTTGAAACTGATGGCGTCAACATCTAAATTTTTTGCGGCTAAAATAGCTCGCTCTCGTAGCCATACATGATTAGTATAATTATGTCGCAAATCTGGAAAGATACTTTTATTAACTCATCTTTGGTAGCCACCATATGGCAAAAATTCTCTGGGAGTCGAATATATTGTGTATCTTCATACAATAGAATTTTACCATTGCCAGTGTCTAACAATTGTTCAGAGAATCCTGACGCTAATGGATCATTTTGAAGTTGAACACGCATATTAATTGTAAGGCATAATTTACTGACACTTCGCCTTAGATAAGATTCTTTCAAACCTGCGTTTATTTCATCCACATATGTCGCACGTGGAATGACGGGTAATGTCTGTCTGAAATCACCAAATAGCAGCAGTAGAGCACATAAAAGCATAGTATTATCTTTGATATCTTTCAGAGTCCTGTCGAGAGCTTCAAGCGAATGCTTGTGGGCCATTGTACATTCATCCCAGATAATAATTTTGCATTTTCTCAAAACATCAGCCATGCCTGAATGCTTCTTTAAGTTACACGTTGCTTCGGGATTCGTATGAATATTCAAAGGTAATTTAAGTGCTGAATGCGCAGTCCGTCCACCGTCAAGTAAGGTTGCTGCAATGCCTGATGAAGCAATTGCCAGTGCAATATGATTTTGTGATCGAATGCGCAAGTATCAGTGAGATGAGAAATGCTTTACCAGTGCCATCTGGTGCATCCCAAAAAAAAAGAATCTACCTTGTCGTGCTGCAATTGATACGTTAATTTGATCATATACATTTCGTTATTCAGCAGTAAGCAATTATTCATTATTAGCAACAAAAGTAGCCAAAGAAGTCATATCGAACTGATGTTCATGCTGAACATCGCTGTTGATATCTGCTGCTGGGCGGTTCGGCGCTGGCATGCCGAAATGAATGAGTGGCATGTTCGAATTAAGAATACAAATGTTTTCACGTCTTCAGTCATTATTAATGCCTCGTTATATATTTCTGCGAAGAATTCAATATTGAGATTTTCATTAGTAATTCTAATCCAATGTAAAATATCCTTACTTATTGAGTCTTTATATTTGTTCCACAGAGCAAATGCTTCAGACGGAAAACACGTTGTTAATATTATTGAAAATTATTGACGAATTTGCTGTGTAGATGAGCTCAGTGATGCGTCTGCAAGCGTGAGATCCCAATGGTTATCATCCTCTAATAAACGTAACTCACGGCACGCATCGAAGAAAGTGTAGTATAAAATACCATTGACTGTTCGCAAACATTGGAAGGATGTCGGTCCAGGAACTTTGACCAATAACAAACGCAGAAAAAAAGCATTCGCGTTGTTTAGGATGAACTGTATATAATTGGCCTAAAGTATATGTCATAAATATGTCAGCAAATCCTGGGACAGAATGCCTCATTTCCGTGGTTCCAATTTTTTGATTGTTTATTCCATGTAAAAAAATTAGGAACATCAGTATACATTCATGTCTTTGTGAATTGGCCAACAACATCTTGTCGATTACAATGGTTGAAAAATTAAGTAAGATTTGTTTTTGGAGCTGTTAATGCTTATTGTAGCGCAGTCTGTTCTGTGAAATAAACACGCTGTGAATTTTCAAGATGCACAGCCAAATGTATAACAGCAGGATCCCTTTTCATGTATAGAAAACGTAAAAATTCGCCAAATAGGTTCGTTACTACTTATGTATCGGCCCATTTGATAACGTGTTATTCCGTCATTGTCGTTAACATTTTGAATAGCGAATATAGCTTTATCACTGCCCTTATGAATGTACTTACAAATATACTTGATAGACTTCACCGAACTACATAACTCAACGTTTATGTGTGCTTTGTAGGTTTTGCACAGCAAAGGTGATTATGGAACCACCCAGCGATTATCAATGTCCACTCTTACACCGTTTGACAGATGCAATTCATATGATTGACCGCCATTATCTACGTCTCTAAGACGATAAGATGGATAACCGTCGATATTGGTGATAGTATCAATTTGACATGGTTTTCGAAAACGTTTCGTACATTTTCCATTGTCCATACATGGTGACATCATGTTTAAAGCACCACATGGACCATGGATCATATTAGAAGTGACAATGTCAAACAATTCTTGATCAACATTTGGATCCGGAATTTCCGCTGAATAATTTTGTCAATTTCTTCTGGGCGTACTTTATCCACCAACCAAATTAAAATATGCGCATGAGGTAAACGTCATTTTTGCCATTCAACAGAATAAAGCCAACAACATGTTTCGTCGAATACCGAGTGATGTGTAATCAAATTCATCAAAGATTTTAATTTTTGTTTGAACACACGTGCAGTGTGTTCATAGCGATGCATCGATGTTTGGCCTGACAACAGCAAATTTTTAATTTCATCCCAGTTCGGATTACACGTAAATGTGATAAAAAGATCTGGTCGGCCGTATGCACGTACGTAAGTCATGGCGTCTTGAATATGTTCTTGCATATGACGCGAGTTACCAATGTATGATGATGGGAGAATATATGCGGTACCGATGTTGTTGATGTCATTTGTTGCATCTACGATTATGGCGTCACGTAAATGAATATACTCATCAGAACGAAGTTTTGCTTGATTAAACTTTATATATCGTAATCTCTCACTTTCGATTTTCACATATATACCGACAATGTACTGATGAAATAGCTGTTGGCATCGGAGAATGTTATTATCCTCATTAGCACGAATCATCAACCGGTATGCATAGAAATTCATCGCGCTAACTTTCTTGATCAGTTCTTCACCTGCAAATAAAAAAATATATAAGATACACATAAATTATTGGTTCAAAAAAAAAAAGAAAATTATAAAATATTCTATGAGCTATACCTGTAGTTGGATTCCTTTGTTTAATATTTAAATGATATCCATCTTTTCCTACTCAAAATATCAACGGGTACCGCAGTGCATCGTAAGAACGATGATTATCTTGAATTATTTGCACCGTATTATCTCTGCGTTGTATGTGAATATCTCGACGCTCAGGCGGGTCACCAGCCATAGCAACTGCAACTTCATTAATAGTTGGAACATTATGTGTGCCTGCATGCTCTCCATAGGGCACTTTGTCTGCTTTAATGACAATGACGTAGTTATCGTTTTGCAGTCTATTCGAAAGAGTCTTAAACAATCGTACCATTTGGTTATGGTTTTGCAAAAATGTTTCTAAAATGTCCACAATTTCTCCATCTGCTGTATATGGTTGTATACGCAGCGTGTATGAGTTTGTTGCTCCTCATCGCACATAAAGTAAATTTGTAAGAATTTCGGATCGGCATCAGGCATTGTAAGCAATGAACCAGTTTGATGGTACACTTGACCTTGGATCTTGAATGTAGATGCAAAATTGCGACTATCTTCATTATGAAAAATTTTTGTTGCTCCAAATGAGTCATTTGGAAGCACGAATTGAATTTACGAATTTTCCGCCAAAACAATTTCGATTGAGATGTGGTTCCAGCTAATAGGGTTTTCAAAGATTCTGGTGGTGGATTTAACGGTGGCAGTGAAATTTTTCCAGATGCGCAACATAAGCCGGCTGATTTACCTTTGTACTTGAAAGCATGACAATGTTGATACTCTTTGTCCATACTACCGATCGTGATTGATACATGTGACGAATAGTCTATTTCAGGGTCATATTCAAATGCAAGACGATTAAGTGATGCTCGATTATCTTGCATTCGCCATTCGCCGTTGGTTACGTTCTCTATGTGCTGATGTGCCTCTCGTTGTCTTAATGTATTAGCACGAAGGCGTCGGTTGTGTTGCTCTGAATTTTCATTTGCATGTGTTCTTGCAGCTTGATCTCTTAAATTTACATTATCCGTCGAGTGTTCTTCAACTGTTCTATTCAATCGACGATCATAGACCGATTGCACGTGTTGAGTACGTCGACCAATATTTCTTGCTCTTCCACGAAGACGTGGCATTTTCCTGCAAAAATAAAATACTGTAAAATAGTACACAACAAATATGAGTAAATTATTATTATTAAATTATTTTAGAATGAAATATGATAAATAAAATATTTACTAAAATTATCATAAGTAATAAGAGATAAGGTAAACCGTAATATGAAATTAAAATTACTTTCGTATCATAATTTTTATTTTTTACTATCATTAAATATTTATTCGTTTGTTATTAATACTATATACAATGAATTACTTTGTAATAAAAAGTACCTGAAATAAAATTTAACTGCCAAAGAAAAAAATATATAAGAAAACAATTGTAAGATCAAATCATTTGACATTTGATACGTTTATACGCACGAGTTCCGCAAATGGTGATAAAAATAATAATATTAATATGCATATAAGATTAACTGTAAAATAGCATTAGATTAAATTATATTACATAGATATTATTACTTGATTCATACTTGGAAATAAATCTATTAACACCGTCGTCCGTAATTCATTTTTTTTCTTTATAGTTATTGAACAATTGGCCAAAAATAGAAATCAATTTATCGTCATCTTAAGTAACCAAGATAATAGATTAATACAATTTTAACAGTTAATTAATCAATAAAATGGTCAAGTATTGTTGCAAATGTATTATTATTACCTTTTAGTTATATACAATAATAATTTTAATAAAAATTTAATAATAATAATAATAATTAGTTATATATATAATAATTATTTAAATATAAAATTTTTATTAAGTAACAGGACTGAAAATATTTATTGTTCCAAATTTTAGATAAATTATGTGTAATTTTATTTTTTAGCTTTTTCTTATTTAGTATTTCCAATAAGAAATATTTTTAAATAAAAACAATCGAAAAAATTTGTTATGAAATTAATTAGACAGACAAATACATTTGTAGGTTAGGGTGGCTATTAATTAAAGCACATGCAATTTTGATAGAAAATTATACAAAGTACTCACTTCAATTCCACACTGAATTTCCAAAATGTATAGTTTTTTATGCACACTTTAAAACTCTTTTTTTCCTGAATTTGATCGTAGCACCACCTGTCGGGAAAAACTGGAATTGGAATAAAATATTATTGAATATTCGATACTGCGATTGTAGCGCAGTCTGCCGGATCCAATCTAAAACATTCCAAAATCAACAACAATTTATAAATAAAAAATTAATTAAATAAACAATTTCCATTGAACCGAATTGTGAACCTAAACCATTTTAGAATCCACTGGAACACACACAAAAAATTTCATTAAAATCGGTCCAGTTGTTTAGGAGGAGTTCAGTCACACACGCGCGCGCAGAAGAATTATATATATAAAGATTTTCTAAATGTGACAATTTGGTAAAATTATAAAACTAGTTGGCAAACGACGAGAACTATTTATGTTTGCTTTTCACTGACTAGGGAACTGCAAGAAGTGCAAGTCACCGATTTTGATGAAAGTGGTATCGTTGGAAAGATCTCATCGAAAGCAGTAAAAAACCCAATAGAACTACTCGTCGCAAATGAACCGTATTCGAGATTTCATCAATTTATGTCACGTAATTAGTGCATATTTAATGGGGGACCGCAAAACATATTAGTCTCGATTTTAAAGAAAGCGGTATCGTTAAAAAGATATCATCATGAGGGAGAAAAAAGTCAATAGAACTACACGTCGGAAATGAGCCGTTTTCGAGATATCCGATAATTTATGTCACGTAGCTAGTGCATACTGTTCTAGTGCGCACTTAATCGGGGACCGCAAAAAATAGTTTTCCCGATTTTGATGAAAATGATGTTGTTGCAAAGATATCATTGTGAAAAGTAAAAAACTCAATGGAAGTAACCATCTGAAATGAGCCGTTTTCGAAATATCCAACAATTTATGTCACTTAATGCAGTTTCCCAGCAATGTGCATTAGCAATGTGACACAAATTGTCGGATATCTTGAAAACGTCTCATTTCCGAAGGGTGATTCCATTGAGTTTTTTAATCCTCACGATGATGTCTTTTCAACGATATCGCTTTCGTTAAAATCGAGAATAAAATTTTTTGCGGTCCCCCATTAAATGTGCACTAGCTATGTGACATAAATTGTCGGATATCTCGAAAACGGCTCATTTGAGGCGAGTAGTTCCATTGAGTTTTTTACTGCACTCGATAAGATCTTTCCAACAATACCACTTTCGTTAAAATCGGTGACTTACACTTCTTCCAGTTCCCTAGTGAGTTGGTAATTGCTGAATTTTGACTTAGCAATTAAAGGCTCTCTCCCCCACCAATAAAAAGTCTTCGCGGGGGCCCTGAATCCAAGTATCGAAATCCATATCAAAGAAACTAGTTTTCTTACCTGAAGCACGCATCTACTTACTCCTTATTAGATCTTTATGTTTTAAAGCGGCGTTTCTTCTTATGGGATTACTTCATTTACCGATTTTTTTTACATTATGACAGAGAAAATTAATATTAAACGAGATGAAACCCGTCGAATTTCGATGGGGAAAAAATTACCAAAGGGATAATTTCATTGTATTTATAATAAGCCTAAACAAAATGATTACAATAGAAAATGCACTTTATATAGATTAGTCTGACTCATCAAACACACATTGCTACTTTTTGAGTATATGGTCTTTGGCGATATAGAGAAAGTGGCCTTGATGACACAATAAATTTTGGCAACATATTTTCTAGCAATGCATTCTCTATTTCATATACACAGTCGAGTATCTCGATAACGAAACTCTATCCAGCGAATTTCTGTATTTAACGAATTTTTTGTAGGAACGGTCAATTTTTTTCATGATTACATTAAAAATAATCTACATATAGCAATCTCCATTTAACGAATTTTTTCAAAAATGTTCTTTCATATGTTCAGAAAACGCTTCAAATTATTTGTAGAATAAATTTTTTTCGTTGATTTCTGGTTATATTCCATAGCTACATTCCTCTACCATATTCCTTATGTCCAAAATGTATATATATATATATATATATATATATATATATATATATATATTCTTTTATTTATTTATTTATTTATTTATTTATTTATTTATTTATTTATTTATTTTTTTGCATGGTTACATTTGACTTTGTTTTAGCCAAGATGAACATGTGTTCTTGGAAAAGATTGAAACATTTGCTCGCTACTGGAGCGATTTGTATAAATAATCACAAAGCATCCTAAAAGATAAAACTATTCCATTGTCGTCTTGAAAATGCTGTTTGTTTCTTGGTTTGGATAGTAAGGCAGGAATAAAGAAGGGATAAGGGAGCAACTGCAGAAAAAGGTCATTTTTTTTCAGCACGTTTTCATCTACGTAAACTAACTCTCATTACTTTTAAAGTTTAGAGTGGATATTTGTTGTTTGTGGCAACTCGGAGCATTTTTTATTGTGAGAGATCATTTGAACGAAGAATTGTTACTAAATGTTATCTATACTAATGTTATCCTCTATTGCATCTGCACAAAATCGCTTTTAGGATAAGCATAACTCTTTCTGATATAAAGTAAATAATTTTGAAAATAAACAATAAAACTGGGGAAAAAAGGGAAGCGGCGAAAATGTTTGAGATCTGGAAAAATTCAATTAAATATTTCAAAAACTTAATTAAACACCTCAAAAACAATTCTATTTCAAAATTTAAGCATTAAATGAACTATTTTTTTTGCCATTCTCTTTCAACGAATTTTTCTATATAACGAAGTTTTTGGCTGAACGATGGATTTCGTTATATAGAGACTCCATGTATAAGCATTTTTTCTATATTTTACATAAAGATGCCAACTATTTATATATACGAACAGAATGAAATTGTATATGAAAGATAATAATAATATATCTATATGTATAACAATAATATTTCTAAATGTTTATACATTATACGAACTCATACATAAATAAAATTAAAATTTATTAATTAGTTTTCATATCTGCTTGTAAGCATTTGGCAATAAATTTCATTTTCTGAAGCCGACATTACTAAAGGCTTTAAAAACTATGCCAAGGTTATTGGTAAAGTACTGTTTATTTATATGTATTTATATGTAAAAACATTTTTTATCAGTATTATTGTTATTTTATATACATAATTTTACTCTGTTAGTCTAAATAGATAGGTATACAAAAAATTTGTGCCAATTTAGAAAATTTTTTTTTTGTCTGCATGAAAGAGTGAATTGGTTGCTAAATTACTTTTTCTAGTCAAAGACATTTACTTTGTTTCGCCAAAGTCCCTATATTAGAAAAATACCCACGTATTATTTTAACATAAATTTAACAAAATATTATTTTCATTAACTTCAACTGTCAAAATTATTGAAAAAGTAAACTTTATTCCTATATGTAATAAGTAATATATAATCAAGATAAGTAATTTTGATAAAAATTAAGGCTTTTAATGCTTTGTATTAAGGTATGAAAAATCAGCAAAATGATTTCCCTCAGAAATATAATAATAGAATTTTTTCCCCCTGAAAATTAAAAAATCTACTTCATTTAAACGATGTTATGTCTATATTCATCATTTAAAAATATTTTAGCTCACAATATATATTGCGTTAGCGTAAAATAATATGTTATTCATAACTGTATTTCAAAAATTGAAATCAAGTTTGTCTGCTAAAATTTTTCATGTTAAATTTTCACTCATAATTTCATATTCTAAAATTAATACGTGTGCGTATTTTTTTTTTTTTTTTTTTTTTGTTAATTTTAAACGCATTTATAGCGAAATATTTCGTGTTATCAAAGAAAATGCTTGTTTTTTTTTTTTTCTTAATTTTTGTTAAGCCTTCGATGCTATTTCTTTCAGACAAGCTAAAAAGTGTCGTGTCAAAAATTGTGGCCCACTTTTTCATAATCTGGCCGTTAAAACGAGACATTCATACAATCTATATATTTAAAAGACATGGCTGTTTTTTTAGACACCAGCCCTGAATTTTCTACTCAACTGATTTTGATAATTATTTTTTTAAATAAAAGCTATTTATTTGCAGTTGTGCCCATTTTAGCTATTTTTTAATTTATTTCCATTTTTATATTTTATTTTTAATTTTAAATGCTTTTTACGATATTTCTTCAAAATGGTAATTACTCAGTTTAGCTTTTCTCTCGATAATAAAAATTTATTTCCCATTATCATTTTCCACCAGTCAAAAGCTTTATTTCATCAGTGAACATTTCCTCGCATTTAAAAGAAAAAAGTCAATTGTTTTCGTAAAATTTAACCACGATAAAATGATTGCGTATAATTATGCACTAATTGATGTAAAAAAAATGTATTTACAGAGAAATAATATTAATAATGTAAATAAAATAAGAGAAAATAATTTATGATAAAAATTAATGTCTAAATCAAAATAAAAAAATTTCAAATGAGGAAAATGATGTCATTCAGCAACCAGATAAATGGGAATTACAATATTATTACGGATGCCTTTTTCATATTACTAATAACAGTAACTTAAAAAAAAATATTTGAAGAGAAAATGACGTCACTATTTAAAACATCAAATTTTTACTCATAACGATATTACATTTCAATATTTCTTTTCATTATGGACACTAAGATTGAGATTTTACTTTCAGATGACTTCAGTTCGTGAAAATAATGTCAATAAAAATGAAATTAGGTTTTTTTTTTTTTTTTTTTTTTTTTTTTTTTTTTTTTTTTTTTTTAAATAAAACTATTTTTCTGTGAGTGCATATAAAATAAAATTTCTGGATTTCGCCGGCACTCAGATTACAATTTTAACTAAAGATGTGCGAATATTTGCACGCAAAATTGTAACTGACAAATTTGACATTAAATTTGGAAATATATTTATTATATATTGATTCAATAATGTAATTACTTTTGCTTTTTTAAAAACTAAATCGATCGGGTCTTTTAAACATTTCATTCGTCGAATTCGACGGGATTCCACTAGTTTTATTGTTAAAATGCATTTTCTTTTTCTCAGAGTCTATAAAAAAGCGTTTAAACTAAAGAAAAAATCCGTTTTTGATGAATCTAGTCAATGAAGAAGTAGCACGTCAAATTGTATCTCTTTATTATTCCGCAATTCAAATGTCTGAGAGAGAAATTGCTAATCAATTGGGTATTTCACGCCGTTCTGTTTGCTATTATATTGATAAACACAAGAAAAATGAAGTTAGTTCATTGCATTCTAAAGGGGGTCGCCCTTCTAAAAGACCTCTATCGATTTTTTTTTCTTTTAATCGGAGGCGAAATTTAATTCTGCAATGGCAGAATCTACATTCAACTTGTATTTTTTTCAGACTTTTTACTGTAATTCCGCCGCTAAATTTAGCTGATCTTTTATTACATACATGAGCAGTTTAATTAGTTTTTTTTTTTTCAAAATATTCTGAGTATGCCCAGTATGGAAATATTCCTTGTTTTTTTTTTTTTTTTTTTTTTTTTTTTTTTTTTTTAACATGATTTTATTTTCACAATGACGCTATTTTCATTGTTGTAATCTACTATCAGAATTCAGACCAATCGCACAAAAATTGAATTAAAACTCTAACCACTTGGGCAGATAGGATAAAAATCAGCTCATTCAAAG
Organism: Maratus speculifer; assembly: GCA_964019185.1. Taxonomy (NCBI): domain Eukaryota; kingdom Metazoa; phylum Arthropoda; class Arachnida; order Araneae; family Salticidae; genus Maratus; species Maratus speculifer. The sequence continues at coordinate 208,199,018 of OZ025295.1, forward strand.
ATAATTTCGCCAGGGTTTGTGTGAACCAAGCGGCTAAGCTAACCTACGAAAAATATATTATATATTATAATATATTATATATATATATGTTACAGGCCAAACCCGATTTTAGGCCAAACTAGATTGGCCTAGGCCAAACTAGTTTATCCTAACGCCCATCGGATAGACTAGTTTTTTCTAGGCCAAACCGGTCTATCCTAACGCCCATCGGATAAACTAGTTTTTCCTAGGCCAAACCGGTCTATCCTAAGGCCCATCGGATAAACTAGTTTTTCCTAGGCCAAACTAGTCTATCCTAAGGCCCATAGGACAATCTAGTTTTTCCTAGACCAAACTAGTTTGGCCTAACTCTTATAGGATAAACTAGTTTAGCCTGCTGTTTATTGTTCTGAACTAGTTTATCCTAGGCCGATCTAGTTTATCCTAGGCCAATTCAATTTGGCGTGATTTTATTGAATTCAATGACCGCCACAGCGCCAACACTCTAGTTTGTCCTAGGCTGATCTAGTTTATCCTAGGCCAATTTAATTTTACGAGTTTTTAGCTCGCAGGCGTCAGAGCCTGAGAAATAATGGGCTCGCAGGTTCTGTATGTATGAATGTACGTATGTATGTACGTATGTATGTACGAATGTACGTACGTATGTACGTAACGCGATAACTCGTGATAGAAATATCCGATTTGCTTCAAATTTTGGATGCACGTTCATTGTTATAAGGTACTTTTCTGATTAATGTTGGGAATTCATTGGATAAGAATAAAGGGGAGCGAACGGGAGGCTAGTCCCCCACCGTTAATTTAGAGAAATGGATTTTTAATGCAGAATTATCAGTTTTCATTTAAAGTTTTAGACATAGGATCATTCTGACAAGGCGCCTCCATGATTACTTGTGGATGTTTATTGTTTAAGTGTAAAAAAGGGCAATGTAGGTAAACCCCTCCCATTAATTTAGATAAATGATTTTTGACGCAGAATTTAGGGATTTGCTTCACATTTGTATATAGGTTCTTTCTAATAAGGCGATTCCCTGAATAGTTTTGGGAATTAATGGTTAAGTATGAAGGGAAAAATTACATCTCTTACATAGAAAAAACTAGTTTATCCTATGGGCATAAGGATAAGATAGTTTGACCGAGGCTAATCTAATTTAGCTCGAAAACGGGTCTGGCCAGTAAAAAACATATATTTCACTAGAAAAAAGTATAAATGTGTGTCAAGAGTCAGTGCTTATAACACCAATACAGAAATTTAACATGTTCACCTTAGAGACATGATGCATTGGACATGGTGTTTGCTTTTTTTCAGCACACTCGTGCCAACTGAGATCTGACTATTATTTATTATTATTATTATTATTATTATTATTATTATTATTATTATTATTATTATTATTATTATTATTATTATTATTATTATTGCATACTCGGGCTAGAATGAAGATGAACAAAATTTGCAATCGAGCAGCGTTTTCCATTTTTGAGAAATTAATTACCTGTCGACGTATAAACTATTCTTGTCACGGCGTCAATTTTTTTTCGTGAAGTCGTAACCAGAAATTCGATTCAAAACGTAGCTTTATTATCTTCTCAACGATACATCGCTTTTATGAAAAAATGGTTTACGCCATTCGATTATATATTATTTGAATCTGTTAACCTTATGCATTTCCGAAAAGGAAGTAGTTCATAAATGTGTTAGGATGTAGCTCTTTAGGATTTGAGAAAAGCCTTAAGGAATGGCAGAGAAATATATTCACAAATCTACTTTTTACTGAACGGATTCAAAAGTTATGATATTTGTAACTCTCATATTTTTTTCTTTTGTTCTAAACTACATTGATTATTTAATGAATCCGTATTTGAATATTGAAACTCTAAGAATCTAGATAATCATTAATACATTGTGTATTTTCCATTCTGTGAACACAACATAATTTAAAAATACATTGTAAATTTATCCAGTAAGTATATAAGCAGTATTTTTTAAAGGAATCTTAATTGTATGTGAAGTAAAACCTGAATTTTTTTGCAGAAATTGAGTAGGGCCAGATCGAGCCGGACTAAGCCTTTTTTCACTGATTTTTGTACGTACAGAGCACTGCCTGTACAAAAGTAAATAACATTAAAGTAAATAATAATAATTTGCTTGAATAAGCAAACACCATGTCCAATGCATCATGTCTCTAATTTGAACATGTTCAATTTCTGTATTGTTGTTATAAGCAATGACTCTTGACACACATTTATACTTTTTCTAGTGAAAGATGTGTTTTTTACTGGCCAAACCCGTTTTCGAGCTAAATTAGATTAGCCTCGGCCAAACTATTTTATCCTTATGCCAATTGGATAAATCAGTTTTTTCTACACCAAACTTGTTTATCTAAATGCCCATAGGATAAACTAGTTTTTTCTATGTAAGAGATGTAATTTTTCCCTTCATACTTAACCATTAATCCCCAAAACTATTCAGGGAATCGCCTTATCAGAAAGAACCTATATACAAATGTGAAGCAAATCCGTAAATTCTGCGTCAAAAATCATTTATCTAAATTATGGAGAGGGGTTAACCTACATTGCCCTTTTTTTACACTTAAACAATAAACATCCACAAGTAATCATGGAGGCGCCTTGTCAGAATGATCCTATATCTAAAATTTTAAATGAAAACTGATAATTCTGCATCAAAAAACTATTTCTCTAAATTAACGGTGGGGGACTAGCCTCCCGTTCGCTCCCCTTTATTCTTATCCAATGAATTCCCAAAATTAATCAGAAAAGTACCTTATATCAATGAACGTGCATCCAAAATTTGAAGCAAATCGGATATTTCTATCACGAGTTATGGCGTTACGTACATACGCACGTACATACGTATGCACATACGTACATACATACGTACATACATACGTACATTCATACATACAGAACCTGCGAGCCCATTATTTCTCAGGCTTTGACGCCTGCGAGCTAAAAACTCGTAAAATTAAATTGGTCTAGGATAAACTAGATCAGCCTAGGACAAACTAGAATGTTGGCGCTGTGGCGGTCATTGAATTCAATAAAATCACGCCAAATTGAAATGGCCTAGGAGAAACTAGTTCAGACCAATAAACAGCAGGCTAAACTAGTTTATCCTATAAGAGTTAGGCCAAACTAGTTTGGCCTAGGAAAAACTAGATTGTCCTATGGGCCTTAGGATAGACTAGTTTGGCCTAGGAAAAACTAGTTTATCCGATGGGCCTTAGGATAGACCGGTTTGGCCTAGGAAAAACTAGTTTATCCGATGGGTGTTAGGATAGACCGGTTTGGCCTAGGAAAAACTAGTCTATCCGATGGGCGTTAGGATAAACTAGTTTGGCCTAGGCCAATCTAGTTTGGCCTAAAATCGGGTTTGGCCTGTAACATATATATTATATATTTTAATATATTTTAATTAAAATAAAAATTTAAAATAGGTAGTCTTTAAAAATAGATAATTTCCCGCACGCCTACAAAACGGCAGCTTTCATTTAAAACAAAAATTAGCGAAATCGGTTCGGTATAAAGCTCACCCCAGATGACCTAAAAACTATAACGCCTATTACAAGTAGCTTACTCTTAAAAAGACGAATACAGGTAGCTAAAGTTTTTAATATTATGGATTTCTGAAAAATGTTTTAAAATTACAAAAAAGAATAAACAACTTATTATACTTCATTTCTGTAATTTATAAGAGGTACAATTAAAATTTCAAAACCCTTCCAGTTCGTGATTTTATACCGCATGTTTAATATCTAATTAAGTACTCATTACATACACGTATTTTCTCTTAACCCCCTGACTGCCCAGCAAACGGGAAAAATTGTAACGTTGTTTTCGCTGTAATTTATTAAAAATATTTTTTAAAAAAAGGTATTTTTTCCAACCTGATACAAAACATGTTATTACGTATAGGTATACAGGGTGTTTCGCTACCAGACCGACAAACTTTGAGGGATGATAGTAGACATGAAAACAAACATTATTAAATAGGGAACCATGGGGCGCAAACGTCTTCTGTAGGAGCTAGCGGCCATTAAAGTTTGAGGTCCAAAATTTCAAACGATGATAAAAAACGGAAAAAAGGGTCGATTCGTTTGCGGTTTTCACTAAAACATTCTTTATATCACGTTTTTCTTAGAAAAAAATTTCAAAGGTTATGTTCAAAAATTGTCGATAGAGGGCGCTTTAGACTTTAGAGTAACGAACAGTTACTTTTTACCGCTATTTTGTGTATGGGGTTGAAATTATTCTAAAGTTTAGACTTTAACTTAAATTTTAAGCCCAAAATCGGAAACATTGGGATCGGGTAACTAGCAAATATTAAACTGTGAACAGAGGGGGAAATTTTAAACGCTCATAAATATTGGACAAACAAATCGATTTTGTTGCAGTTTGCGTTTAAGTCATTAACTTGGTAATTATTTTATTCAAAATGATGTACAGCTTTGGTGCCCTCATTTTTTGATAGAGGGCGCTTCCGACACATCTCTGACATTTCAAAGGCATTACTCCTGGGTGTTTTACTACCAGACCATCATACTTCCAGGAAGTGTTAGGGATACAAAGATGACTTGGAATCGCATAGAAATGTAACGTTGGAAATGCATTTTTTGCAAGTTACGGTTAAAGGAAGCAGAGAAAAAAGTAACGGAAACAGAGAGACACTTTAATGCGAGAAGAGCGACGCGTTAATGTCACAGAAACTAGTTTATTTAAAGGTTTTACTAGAAAAGGTGCTTGAAATTACTACCAGAAGTAGTCCGGCAAGTTTGACAGCGACGGTAGATGGCGCTAAACGGTAATGCGCCTGCGCAAAGATCATTTTGAAGTGATCATTCGCGAACCGGTTCCAAAGGTAGCAGAATGAAGTATTTGAACGATGAACAGCACGATAGGGCTCCTCCACATTTTACCAATGACGTTTACCGACAGTTCAAAGTAAGATATGGACAGTGGTGGATAGGTCGTGGTAGCCCGGTTCATTAGCCTGCCAGATAGCCGGATCTATCAAGTATGGACTTCTTTTGCTGGGGTCAAATAGAAAATTGGGTGTATGAGACTCCCGTACCATCAGTTGAAGACCTCGCAGCTGGTATTTCTGTAGCTGCCAGAAAACTATCAGAGATTCCAGGAAACTTTCAAAGCGTGAGGAATTCCACGTGACGCCGTTGTCAAGCATACCGGACTACTTCTGGTTGTAATTTTGAACACCTTTTCTCGTAAAACCTTTAAATAAACTGTTTTCTGTCACATTAACGTGTCGTTCTTTCTCTGCTGTTTCTGTTACTTTTTTCTCTGCTTCCTTTAACCGTAACTTCAAAAAATGCATTTCCAACGTTACATTCCTATGTGATTCCAAGTCGTCTTTGTATCCCTAACACTTCCTGGAAGTATGATGGTCTGGTGGTAAAACACCCTGGAGTAATGCAACTGAAATGTCAGAGATGTGTCGGAAGCGCCCTCTATCAGAATATGAGGGCACCAAAGCTGTACATCATTTTGAATAAAACAATTACCAAGGGAATGACTTACACGCAAACTGCAACAAAATCGATTTGTTTGTCCAATATTTATGAGCGTTTAAAATTTCCCCCTCTAATCACAGTTTAATTTTCGCTAGTTACCTAATCCCCATCAATGTTTCCGATTTTGGACTTAAAATTTAAGTTAAAGTCTAAACTTTAGAATAATTTCAACCCCATACACAAAATAACGGTAAAAAATAACTGTTCGTTACTCTAAAGTCTAAAGCGTTCTCTATCGACAATTTTTGAACATAACCTTTGAAATTTTTTTCTAAGAAAAACGTGATATAAAGAATGTTTTAGTGAAAACCGCAAACGAATCGACCCTTTTTTCCGTTTTTTATCATCGTTTGAAATTTTGGACCTCAAACTTTAATGGCCGCTAGTTCCTACAGAAGACGTTTGCGCCCCATGGTTCCCTATTTAATAATGTTTGTTTTCATGTCTACTATCATCCCTCAAAGTTTGTCGGTCTGGTAGCGAAACACCCTGTATAACCTTTGAGAGTTTTAATCCTAGCTTAATTTTTCAAAACTGGATTTCATTTGTATAATTATATCAATTTAAATATTGCCTATGTTGCAGTGAAACCTGCAGCTTTGTGTGCAAAAAAATCCGGTCGCGGCAGTCAGGAGGAACAATATCTCATCATGTTACGTTGGAACTTTTATAATTACAAAATATTTTACACTTACGCTGTTTATTATTTACAGCTTAGAAGAATATTATTGCACATAAAGCTCTATTAATGAAACATGCAACAGTATAACGCCTATTACGTGTATAGTTTAATGTTAAAATGGCGAAAACTCTTGGTAGCTTAAAGTGGTCCTACAACGGATTTTTGAAAAAAGTTTTAAAATGACAAAAATGAATACACTTTTATCATACTTCATTTCTGTAATTTATATTAAAATTTCAAAACCCTTCCAGATCGTGATTTTATACCACATGTTTAATATCAAATTAAGTACTCATTACGAACACATATTTTTTCTTAACAATATCTCATCATGTTACGTTGGAATTTTTATAATTGCAAAATATTTTACACTTAGGCTATTTATTATTTACAGTTTAGACGAATATAATTGCACACAAAGCTCTATTAAATAAATATGCAACAGTATAACACCTATTACGTGTATAGTTTAATGTTAAAAAGACGATTACTGTTGGTAGCTTAAAGTGGTAATATAACGGATTTTTGAAAAATATTTTAAAATTACAAAAAAGAATAAACTACTTATCATATTTCATTTCTGTAATTTATATTAAAATGTCAAAGCCCTTCCAGTTCGTTATTTTATCCGCATGTTTAATATCTAATTAAGTACTCATTACATATACGTACTTTCTCTTAACACTATCTCATCACGTTACGTTGGAACTTTTATAATTACAAAATATTTTACACTTAGGCTATTTATTATTGACAGGTTAGACGAATATTATTGCACACAAAGCTCTATTAAATAAATATGCAACAGTATAACACCTATTACGTGTATAGTTTAATGTTAAAAAGACGATTACTGTTGGTAGCTTAAAGTAGTAATATAACGGATTTTTGAAAAATATTTTAAAATTACAAAAAAGAATAAACTACTTATCATATTTCATTTCTGTAATTTATATTAAAATGTCAAAGCCCTTCCAGTTCGTTATTTTATCCGCATGTTTAATATCTAATTAAGTACTCATTACATATACGTACTTTCTCTTAACACTATCTCATCACGTTACGTTGGAACTTTTATAATTACAAAATATTTTACACTTAGGCTATTTATTATTGACAGGTTAGACGAATATTATTGCACACAAAGCTCTATTAAATAAATATGCAACAGTATAACACCTATTACGTGTATAGTTTAATGTTAAAAAGACGATTACTGTTGGTAGCTTAAAGTGGTAATATAACGGATTTTTGAAAAATATTTTAAAATTACAAAAAAGAATAAACTACTTATCATATTTCATTTTTGTAATTTATATTAAAATGTCAAAGTCCTCCCAGTTCGTTATTTTATACCGCATGTTTAATATCTAATTAAGTACTCATTACATATACGTATTTTCTCTTAACACTATCTCATCATGTTACGTTGGAACTTTTATAATTACAAAATATTTTATACTATGCTATTTATATTTTACAACTTGGAAGAATATTATTGCACACAAAGCTCTATTAATGAAACATGCAACAGTATAATGCCTATTACGTGCATAGTTTTATGTTAAAAAGACGATTACTGTTGGTATAGCTTAAAGTGGTAATATAACGGATTTTTGAAAAAACATTTTAAAGTTGCAAGTAACAATAATAATAATTATTATTATTATTATAATTATAATAATAATAATGAACTACTTATCATATTTCATTTCTGCAATTTATAAGAAACACAATTAAATTTTCAAAACCCTTCCATTTTGTGAGTTTATACTGCATGTTTATTAGGTAATTAAGTATACTCATTACATAAAGTATCTTTTCTTAGCAATATTTCATCATTTACGTTGGAACTTTTATATTATACAAAATATTTTATTATTATTTATTTTATTAATATTTATTATTTACAGCTTGGAAGAATATTATTACACATAAAGCTCTGTTAATGAAAAATGCAAAACGCCTATTACGTACATTGTTGAACGGATTTTTGAAAAATGTTTTAAAATTACAAAAAAGAATTAATTACTTATCATACTTCATTTTTGTAATTTATATTAAAATTTCAAAACCCTTCCAGTTCGTGATTTTATACCGCATGTTTAATACCTAATTAAGTATACTCATTACATGCATATATTTTTGTTTAACATATTCTCCTTATGTTACGTTGGAACTTTTAATTACAACAAAGTAATTTACACTGACTTTTTATTATTTACCGCTTAGAAAAATATTATTGCACACAAAGCTCTATTAAAAATCTCTCGCCGCCGGAGGGAAATTTAAATGAACCAATTACCTGTCGGCGTGAATAATATGATGTGATTGAAAGTTGTGGCCACACCTTCTCTTTGGCTGATTGGAAGTCAATAATGAAGTTAATGAGCATTTTGTTCCCTTGGTCAATATGTAAAGGATACTGTTGATAAGAGCCTATTTAACACTGCAATGAATAAAGATGAGTTAAAAGGAATTTTCCTTGGATGCAATCTGCTTGAAATTCCACCGATGAGAATTAGGTGAAGACAATTACAATAAGTAATAAATCTATAAATAATAATAATAAAAAATCAGTGTCAAAAACTGATTCCTATCTTCATATAAATAATGATTTATTTAATAATGTCCTTAAATGAAAACACGTTATCTCCAATCGTGAATGTGAAATAACCTCCAGCTGTATTCCCTATTCGGATTCGGATTCCAAATAGGGATAAATCTGTAGATAAAACATGAAAAAATCAGTATCAAAAACTGATTCACATCTTCACATAAATATGATTTAATGGCATTTATTTAATAATGTCCTTAAATAAAAACACGTTATCGCCTATCTTGAATGTGAAATAACCTCCAGCTATATTCCCTATTCAGACTGGGATTCCGAGTAATAAAATGGTTTTATTTGATTTAATTATAAGTATAAAGTAGCTTTCCTAAACGGTAAACTTTTTAGCTTGTAAAATGGTGTTTGAGGGGGAATTTAGAATACCGAATACAGAAATTAACTTACGGCCAACTGTAAACTCATATATGTTTCACATATCGGTAAATAAAAAAAAATAAAATAGTTTTGTTATTTGGAATAGCATTTGCTTGTTGTTATTATATATAAAAAAAAATAATAATAAATAATAATAATTCAATGGCATTTGAAGAGAACTTCTTGAAGAACATTTTTGAGCTGTTCTACAACTAATTTCTGATTTGAAACTATAAAATCCAATTCACTGTTTTCGTTCAAGTCTAAATGCCTCCACATATATTAAAGCTCGTTTATTTGCATTTATGTGCTTTGTCAGACGAAAACATGTAAATTTCCCTTCTGGCCATTCATTTTTAATCGTTCTGTGCTTGACTAAAGAAAAGGAAGTCTCAAAAATGGAAAGAGGCACAGATGGATTTTTTGGATTCTACAAAAGTAATAAAATATGAAAAGCACCATGTGACCAGAACAAAGACACCAAAGACTGTAGCATCTGTCTGTGTGAATCTTAATTCCCCTGACACTCAATAATCAATCCGAAAGACAGTATGGCATTTTAGCAAGTTAATGGTTTTACAAAAACCGCATAGTCTTTTATGTATCTTGAGTAGTAACCCGCCATACCCAAACATCGGTGTATTTCGGTTTTGTTTTTAGGGGTGGGTAAGTCTAAAATCACTCGAATTTTTGCTTCGGCTGGAGTGCGCCTCCCGTCCCGTCGCCTACCACATATGCATTATTTTGGGGTACTATATGACAGATTAGATGATGATTAATAGACGGGAGGCTGTAGCACAGACAATCACCTCATTGAGTTCACTGGTGGAATTCTAGGATTATTAAATTTCGATTCGCGTGTTAAAACGCAATTGGTCTGCCAAGTTATATCTTGGTGGAAAACACCAAAAAACCCGAAAATAACGGTTGACTCATATAGGTTTACCACTATGTTTTACTGCTCCGAAGCCTCCATGTTTTCATACTTTTGGGTGCAGGAAACCACAGCGGTAAACCTACGACTCAACTTCTAAAATAAGACTTTTAAGTGTTTTCTACCAAAATATGACTTGGCAGACTGATTGCGTTTTAATATGCGAATCAAGACTTAGCTAATCCTAGATTTTTACCCGTGAACTCGATTAGCTAATTGACTGTGCTGCTGCCTCTCGGTCTATAACGAAACTGTCAACCAGCCAACGCACAAGCTGTGATTGTTGCCATAGCATAGCTATAGCAACATTATAAAATCTACGATATGCGATCTGCAATATTAAATGAATGACAACCGGATTACTCATGACTGCTCCAAGTTCGAATGACATCAATAATCGGGTTGTTATTCAATTCATTTTGCAACCGGCAGTGCAATGTTACTATGACAACATCTGACTCTGGTGTATCAACTTACTTGAAGTTTCGTAATTTGTACCATTTAATTTGTCATGCATACCAAAACCAACAACGCTAAAACTAGTTGAAAATGTATAAAACTGCACCCTAAACTATAATTTTTTTCAAATACAGCTCTTTTCTTTCTCATAATGTTCGGTTCTAACATCATTTAATTTTAAAGTGATCAGGTATCTGGCACGAAAAACCTTGACGTAAAATGGAAATCTTGAAATTTCCATAGATATTAGCTACATCAGTCCTTACGTTCTACTGCTTTCTTATCTCGCATTGATTTCCACTTTTGTCTGTATAAAGGAAAGACATGATTTTGCTTAACATAATTTACGCCTAATAAAGATCAATCGATCGAAACGATTTGCTAGTTTTATCATTGTTGTGTTATTTTCTTTTTCCAGTATTCAAGCAGCTTAACCTTTAACTGATATCACAAACGTCACAGATCGTAGCTTTTTAAAATTTTTATATTTTAACTTGCAACTTCAGTTTCCAAGAAACGATATCCAGTTAAACGACACTCCCGATATAGCGTCATATGTTTGACGTTCCATAAACTTCGATAACAATCAATATTATAAGTCAACGTTGGATAAAATATAACGTTACTAGGCTTGCAAATACAGGTTATCTTTTCTGCATTTAGATATCGAAAGGGTGACATTTGAAGATAGATTCTTCTTTTTATCCACAACCTCTTCATCCTTCTGCATTTTTATACAATTCGGTGGTAATATTTCTTTGTCCGGAATTTTAAAGTCATGCCTTCGCATCTAGCTTAAGTGAATTGTGCTTTAATTTTTAACTGATGTGACAGAAATTGTCACATAACTACTGTGAAGTAGTCTGTGAGACCGCTCCATCGAAAGATGAACAGAAGGCGCGATTAAGTTTCAGAATAATGTTTTTGTACTAAACCTTTTTTACAGGACTGTCATAGTTAATATTCTCTTGCTCAAAAGTCTCTGATGACACTATTAAAGTTCGAACGAAACAAAATTTCGGTAGTCATTACTTGACTAATTTGTGTCACCCAAAAAGGAATGCATCAAAATCTACTAGCTCACGGCAAATTAAATAAACCACATAAAAATGCATCCAAACGTTATGATTTTTCTCACCTAATAAAAATTTTGGTTACGCCCCTGCACTCTTTGCTTATTATTACCCCCATAAAATGATTTCGCGAAATCCAAAGAAGACATCCCATGGACCATTTTTCGCACAGTTCACCGACTACATTCTGATCTGAAACTGTAGAACCCAATCCATTGGTTTCACTCAGGCCTAACTGCCTTCAATTGACGTTAAATCCCCTCAATCTCTATTTACGTCTTTTCAATCTTGTCAACAAATACTACAATTTCTGTTATACTCAGTTACTCTCGAATATGCATTTAGTACCACATGACAGCCTCTTCATTTCTCACGGGGGTCCCATGAAGAAAACCCATAGACATTAGCTTCTTCAGATCCTCATGCTCGGCTTGCTCTGCCATCTTAGCATCGATTTACACGCTTGTCTATAACGGTAGACATCAAAGCGTCCCGCAACAGGTATCCGAACAGTAAGTTAGGTGCATTTTGTGGTCGAGCCTTGCACGTTGGGATATTGTGTGCGTGTCGGCGTGCCTTTTAGATTCATATTTCACGCATGTATTATTTGAGGAACAGAGGGTGGTTCAAAAGAGCCGCAGAAGTTTTGAGCGAGTTTTTCTCCTCCACCCCCCTGTGTGTGTCGCGAAGATGGTTATCAAACGATATTTTGATTGTAGAGTAAGGTAGGATTTTTGTTCAATAACGGAAGGGAGGTGGTTTTTCTGCGTGAATGAAATGAGAGTGATCAAAAGAGAAATACATTTTGGAAAGAAAAGGGATATAAAGTATAAGGTATAAAATATAAAGTATAAAGCATAAAGTATACGCAAAAAATGAGGAGAAAGAGTAAAAAAGCTTATAAATCGCGTGCACTATTTCTTCCTCTCCCTATTCTATTCTGCTTACACACCTGGAATTTCGGGATAATTTCTCATGTATGATTTTAGATATTTAACAAAACTTCTAAAATCGAAGTGAAATCGCAAGTCATTCACATTTGGCTATACATTGTACTAACTAAAATCACTTAATCAGAACAGATCAACTAAAATTAACTAAGTAATATACCCTTATAAATAAAAAATTGCTAATACAAGTTGAATGTAGATTCTGCCATTGCAAAATTCAGTTTCGCCTCCAATTAAAAAAAAAAAAAAAAAAAAAAAAAAAAATCGATAGTGGTCTTTTAGAAGTGCGATCCCGTTTAGAATGCAATGAACTAACTTCATTTTTCTTGTGTTTAACAATATAATAACAAACAAAACGGCGTGAAATACCCAATTGATTAGCAATTTCTCTCTGAGACATTGGAATTGCGGAATAATAAAAAGATACAATTTCATGTGCTACTTCTTCATTGACTAGATTCATCAAAAACGGATTTTTTCTTTGGTTTAAACGCTTTTTTATAGACTCTGAGAAAAAGAAAATGCATTTTAACGATAAAATTGTATGAATGTCACGTTTTAACGGCTAGATTACGAAACTAGTCGTTGGGGGCTACCATAATACTTACCCATCATGGATATGCATTATATAATATGCGAAAATAAAATATGTGAAAACTATTTATAAAATGCATTGCAATTCCAAAACAAAATTAAAACTTATATTTGAATATTCTTAATATACATAGTAATGCTCCATTAATGAATTGCTGATGAACCCATTTCGACAAATTATGTAAAATATCAAACTACACAAGTAGTACCGGATTGCGTAACAGAAACATCCTTATAACTCTAAAAACAATAATCATATTAACTAACAGTTTATTGCGTCAGATTAAGCGTCTCATTTCCAATTAAAACATATCTTTGGATTGAAATTTGAAGAAAATACAGGGTCATGAAAAATCGAAGGATGTGGAAAACAGGATTACAAATATCTCGGCAACTATTAATCCGACCGACTTCGTTCTTGATGCAAAATTTGTATTATTTTACTGCCTTTTACGTCCTTTCCTTAAAATAAAAAAAATCGAAAAATTTTATATAAATTTTATCGGAAGGAATTTTTCGAGAGTCCGAAAAAAATAGTTCCGGATAATCGAGGTTATTGATATTAAATAGGCTTCGTCCTATTCTCACTTACTAAGTACATACAAAATTTTAAATCTCTATATCCATTTGTTCGTGAGATAGAGCGTTTACAGACAGACAGACAGACGGCAATTTTTTTTTTACTAAAAATATGTTTTTCGGAATCAATCTCCAGTATCTGAAAAGCGTAAATCCGTCATTTTTTTTTTTTTTTTTTTTTTTTTTTTTTCGATTTTCAAAACGATTGAAAGACTTACCCTATACTACGTAAGATAGGTAAGTAAAAGTGGGCCACAATTTTTGACACGACACTTTTTAGCTTGTCTGAAAGAAATAGCATCGGAGGCTAAAAAATACAGAATGTTCTTCGCATAAAAAATATATACGTTTATTAAAGAAAAAAAAATCGGCGGAACATTAACAGAACGTCCGTAAAAAAATAATGAAAATTTCGTTATTTGGCGATATTTCATCGGTTGGTGCTGGAATATATTTCCAAAAAACAATTTTTTAGGTCAAATACACATTAAAGAAAAAAATGTTTCATGTTGAACTTTTTAAAATAAATTTAATTTAAATAACTTTAGTTTTGTCAGTTGATCTCAATAATGTAATCAGGGATTGGAAAACAATTTAAATCTAATACATAAAAATGAAAAATTTGTCTGTCTATAATTCTATACAAATCTGCAATTTGGAAGCCAGAATTTGTAATGATGTGTACATGTGTATTAAAATACGGCCGAGGCAACTAAAATAATCAAAAGAGGAATTACATTTCTGGCTCGAATCCTGGCCCGAACTTTTTTTCAACCACTTATAAATTTACATCTTTTATGATTTATTTACCAATTGAATAGTTGTGTTATAATTTAATCTAATCTAATCTCGTATGCAACGTTATATGCAGTTCCAAAACTTAACCTTCGATTTATTCCTATCCAAGATATCAGGCCAGATTGTGTGACGTTAAGATTGGTTGGTGAATTAGTAATCCAGTATTCATCCGGAATGGCTCTGTTGGAAGAGCATTGGGGGCTTCAGCCAATACATCCCTCGTTTAAATCCTGCCCGGATTTTTTTTCACCCACTTTGAAATTTACATCTATTATCTCAGAGTTTTATTTGATTTAGGGCAAGATCTTCTATATCTTTGCTTATAAACTTTAAAAATTATGTGTCAAATATAACTGTTGTAAATCTGAAAGTGTATTATAAGTAAATGTTCTATTTAACACTTTTCGATTCTATGTCACTTCCCTAGTAACAGTAGGGACCAGCATCTCTTACACGAATTTTATTCGATTGCTACCTTTTTTTTTTTTTTTTTTTTTTTTTTTTTTAAAAAAAACCATTTCAGGGATGCCATATACAGTCTGTAAACAGTTAATTTTAATGTCCAAACTGGCACGACCTCAGTAAATTTTTTGTAGAATTTTGATCTCATAATATGCTTGAAGAAAAGCTTTTGATTTTTTTTAAACAAATTTGTTCTCCATTTGCGGTGTGAATTGATTTTTACTTTCTTCTATCTTTACAAGAAGAAAATATTGGATTCATGAAAATTTTCGACTTCCGGTTTTCGACGGATTTAAAAGTTTTAGAAGGTCCTGAACACGTTTTGACTATTTTTAGAAAATGTCTGTCTGTGAGTCTGTCCGTCTGTCTGTCTGTCTGTCTGTGTGTCTGTCTGTATGTGACAAAAAATTTGTGGGCACTCTATCTCAAGAACTAATGCTCGAAATTTAATAAAATTTTATATTCAGTTAGACCTTGATATGAATTAGTGCCTATTGGTTTTTGGTGAATATTGGCCAGCAGGTGGCGCTGCTATACTACGTTTTTCATGATTTTCAAGATTGCTATATCTCAAGAACTAACGCACAGAATTTCACCAAACTTCAGATTCTGTGACCCCTTGATATACATAGACGCTGATTAAGTTTTGGTGTAAATTGGCCGGCAGGTGGCGCTGCTATGCCACGTTTTTCATGATTTACAAGATTGCTATATCTCAAGAACTAATACACAGAATTTCACCAAACTTCAGATTCTGTGACCCCTTGATGTACATAGACGCTGATTAAGTTTTGGTGTAAATTGGCCAGCACGTGGCGCTGCTATGCCACGTTTTTCATGATTTTCATGATAGCTATATCTCAAGAACACAGAACAAAGCACAGAATTTCACCAAACTTCAGATTCTGCGATACCTTGAGATACATAGCTGCTGATAAGGTTTTGGTGTGAACTGCCCTATAGGTGGCGCTGCTATGCTACATTTTGCACGATTTTGCGATAGCTATATCTCTGCATTAGTTCTCTGCATTAGTTCTCAAGAACTAATGCAGAGAACTTCATCAAATTTTAGATTCTGTTACTCTAGAATATATAACATAATTAGACGCTGATTACATTTTGGTATTAACCTTGCAACAGGCGGTGCAGCTATGCTGCATTTTGCACAATTTTTCTGATAGCTATATCTCAACAACCAACGCACAGAATTTCATCAAACTTCAGATTTTGTTACAAAATGACATATAACGTAATTACACGATGATTACGTTTTGTTATAAATCCTTCAACTGATGGTGCTGCTGTGCTATATTTTACACGGTTTTTTTTAAACTAGCTATATCTCAAGAACTAATGCACAAATTTCATCAAACTTCAGATTCTTTTACACCATAGCATAATTAGACGCTTTTTTACGTTTTGGAATAAATTGTCCAAGATATGGTGTGTGCTACGTTTTGCAATTTTTTTGTTATAACTATATCTCAAGAACTAATGGACGAAATTCCATCAAATTTCAGATTCTGTTAGGTCTTGACATAAATAGATGCTTATTAGGTTTTAGTATAAATTACCCAACATGAGGCACTAACTAAGCTCATTTCCTCAGAATATTAATTAACTTTTGCGTTTTAGGCTTTTCGGATACCAGAATCTCATTAGTCTAGGTCAAATGTTCGAGGAAATTCGATAGTGGGTAACTTTGGGGTCACCACCTTTTTTTTTTTTTTTTTTTTTTTTTTTTAATATTAAAATGTACTTATGAGATAGAAAAAAGTGTTGGGATTGACACATCTAACTAGTTTGAACAGTTTTGGAGCAGAAATGTTTTGCTCCTGAAAGAGTTGTGAAACAATTTTTTTTTTGTGCTTAAACAACATGTGCAAGAGAAATGTAATTAAAAAAATATTTTTAAAATATAGTGACGCAGTTAGAATATTAAAAATAGAATCATGTATAAAAAACTAACTTCCGATAACGGTTTGTATTTATTTTGAAGTGTTCTAGTGAAACAATTCTCGAATTCCCATTGTGTTCGGCAACCCACATCTATATTAAGTAATGTTAGCCTATCAATCAACGATATAAAGATTATATAGATGTTCTCCTGTGGCGGATTGTAAGCCTATTAATATATATCATAACCACTGTATTGCCAATAGCATTATACGAAGTTGTAGTTATGGGCTTCCTAATTGCACTAGTGAGGATTACGCAGGCAATGTAGCCACTGGCCTATCCCCCCCCCCCCCTTTAATTTAGATTTCTGAACTGGCACCGCTCTGTTGAAAAGGCAAAACTCCTTTGTTTTCGACTTAATATGACTTTAAATAAAGGCAAATTTTACGATTTAAAAAAAGTAGTGCCAATCAAAAAGTCTTAAAAAAAAAAAAAGAAAGAAAGAAAAGAAAAAAAACTAGCTTTTTGGCAACATTGTTCTGATTGTGTTGTGTGGAGTCCACGGGTTTGGAGTCCACGGGTTAAAGAAAAATATCTTTTAATTATATATATAGTAAAATTCGTTATATCAATCACTAAATGAATTGTGTAATCTGCGTATGTAGTTCCCCAACAGTATATGTGCTTCGGGCCAGTACCTCATTTACGGCGGGGCACAGGACCAGGACCCCCGATTTTCACAAGCCCCCAAATGCGGTTGAAGTATTTTAATTATTGTCCAAAATTAAATGTAATTTTAACTATTAAAAAAAAAAAATATTTTTTTTTCCCAGAAAATGTTTATATTTGAAAAAAATATATTATTTGATTAATAGCTAATATCTAAAATATTACAGTACTTATCTGTAGAAAACTTATCATTTGTTGCATGCTTTATCATAACAGATATATGAAATTATACAGAAACCTGAAACACACAATTTATTAGAAAACATGTATTCAATTAAATTTAATAAGAAGGAAATAATCATTAAAAAGCAAGTTAGTAATTATCAAATTTAGTTTTTTAATAGATATTTAAAAAATGTATTAAAGTCAATAATGAACTTAATAAGCATGGCTATAAATAATAGATATATGTATCTATAGATATTTGGTCAAGGTCCCTGTAAGCGTAGTTGACTAGGGGGCCCCGTAAGCATCTGTGTCCAGGGCCCCTAAATTTGTAAGTCGGTTTCTGGTTCGGGCTACAGTTTCCTAAATTGGACCCTGCAGCAAGGTATTTCTCAGTGATTAAAGAAAAACCCCATAACCTAGCACGTACAGTTTAACCTGATAAATATTAATAACCCCAAGAAATGCCATCCTATAAGCAGAATCAGTTATTATCTATAGTGGTATAGTTACGCGACCCTTGTGTAAGAACACATTTTCTTAAAATAGAATACACCAAAAATAATCAGTAATACACCAATCAGTGATACACAATAATTAAAAATAATCAGTAATAAATGCTACCACTTTTTTTAAAAAACTATTTCAGGGGCAGCGTTTGCAGTCTGCAAACGGTTAATTTTAATGCCCTAACTGCTCACTGTACCAGCAAATTTTTAATAGAATTCGGTTCTCATAATATAGGTAAAGAAAAGCTTTTCATTATTTTCAAACAAATTTGTTCTTAATTTATGTGTGTATTAATTTTTGGAACCGTTTTGGAGCAGAAAAAGTCTTGGCCCCTGAAAGAGTTAAAAAACACTTCTTGCACTTTGACAACATGTGCAAGAGAAATGTAATTAAAAATTTATTTTTAAAATATAGCGATGCAGTTAGAATATTAAGAATAGAATCGTGTGTAAAAAGATAGCTTCCGATAACAGTTTATATTTATTTTTAAATGTTCTAGCGAAACAATTCTGGAACTTCCACCGTATTCGTTATCCCGCACCTATACCGGTGATGCCAGTGTATCAAACAATAATATAAAGCATATATGATTATTCACCTGCGGAGGATTAATATGCTTTACAATCACTATATTGTCAATAACGTTATATGCAGTTGTTATGGAATCTCCAATCGCACTATTGAGGATTAATCAGGCACGTAGTCAATGGGCTGTTTTAAAAATAAATCAGATTTCTTGATTGGCACCACTTTTTTTGAACTGACAAAATTCAAATGTTTTCGCTTTAACACCCATTGACAAGAGACTTTTACGAAATTTTTAATGTTTTTTCCCACCGGTTGTTAAAAACAGAAATTTGCGCCTTATTAAACCGAGAAATGCTCCGATTAAATAAGGCACATTTTACAATTTACTGCTGGCGATACATATACACGTCGCTCGTCCGCAAAGGGCTAATTTATGTGTCATAATATAAGGCGAATTTTACGATTTCCAAAAAAGTGATGCCAATCAAAAAATCTAAATTAAAAAAAAAAAAAAAAAAGAGTAGCTCACTGGCAACCATGTTCTGAACCAAAGTGTGGAGTCCACTGGTTAATCAAAAGGCTTTTCTAATTATGTATATATAAAAATTCGTTACATCAATCACTAAATGGATTGTGTGTAATCTGTATCAGTACAAAAAACCCTGAACGGGTTAAAAGCTTGTGACGCAGCACTTTATCTTATATCTCTAAGAATTTTAAATTTGGGACTTAAAATTAATGATATCAAAATTTATGTGACGCTATGCTATTAATTAATATACATATTAAAATTTATTCATTAAGGTTTTATCAATTACATCTTTCATAAATTCAAAATATGAATCTTAAAAGATATGATATCAAAATTTAAGTGACGCCTTGACGAGGCTTTAAACGATGTTTTAAAATTCCATTTATTTATTTATTGTCCAAATACATTTTCATATCTAAACAATACTTTTTATTTTCCAATACACTGTTAAATACATCACTTTCACTGAATATATATAATGCACTGAAATGTATTTATTTGAATAAATAGATTTATCTTTTGGGCTACGCTGTCCAAAATCAAAAATAACATTTAAATGAATAGTTTTTGCATCATTGTATCTATTTGCATCTATTTAACTTACTTTGGATACAATGACGCAAAAACTATTCATTTAAATGTTATTTTTGATTTTGGACAGCGTAGCCCAAAAGATAAATCTATTTATTCAAATAAATACATTTCAGTGCATTATATATATTCAGTGAAAGTGATGTATTTAACAGTGTATTGGAAAATAAAAAGTATTGTTTAGATATGAAAATGTATTTGGACAATAAATAAATAAATGGAATTTTAAAACATCGTTTAAAGCCTCGTCAAGGCGTCACTTAAATTTTGATATCATATCTTTTAAGATTCATATTTTGAATTTATGAAAGATGTAATTGATAAAACCTTAATGAATAAATTTTAATATGTATATTAATTAATAGCATAGCGTCACATAAATTTTGATATCATTAATTTTAAGTCCCAAATTTAAAATTCTTAGAGATATAAGATAAAGTGCTGCGTCACAAGCTTTTAACCCGTTCAGGGTTTTTTGTACTGATATCATTGCTTTTTTTAGGTTAATGATAAAAACAAAAAATTAAAGACTAATGCAAAAAATTCATATTCATGATTCATTCACCTTTAATTACCCTTCCCCCATCCGCTTAAAAAAAAAGATATTTCATATTTTATTAATGTGTGCTGTACTACTTGATTTTGTTAAAAACAACTCTGTAGTAAAATACGTTAGTAAAAGATAAGAAGGTAATGTACATTCAGCACCATACATCTCAGAAAGGGTTTTATAATCTATGCTGTATGTAATGTATCATTTCTCATTCTTGTTAACTATGTTTTTTCTTTACACATGTTGATACATATACTGCAGATGGATTAAAATGATCAGGGATACAATATTCAGAATGTGCTGGAAAGTATTTCATAATCTATGCTGCATGCATGATTCTTGTTAATTATGTTTCAACCTATGTATAAGTTGATAATATTGCAGATTGATTAAGACTATATGCGTTGCAATATTCAGAATATGCTGGAAATGTTTCATAATACATGTTTTTCTTTCTTGTTAGTTATGATTTGTTCTTTATATAGATTGGTAAAATTACTGCAAATAGATTAAAATGATAGGTTTACAATATTGAACATGTATTGGAAAGTGTTTCATAATCTATACTAATTTTTCATTCTTCTTAGTTTATTTATGTTTTGCTGTTTGCATAGGGTGGGAAGATTGCTGTTCAAAGATGAAAATTATAGGTTTAAAGTATTCAGAATGAATTGGAAAGTATCTAAACATGCTGTATGCAAAAATTTTTATTGTCGTTAATTATGCTTTGTTTTTTGCACAGAATGGTAAAATTCTTGTACATGAATGACAATAAGTTTACAGTATTCAGAATGAGTAGGAAAATGCATCATAATCGATGCAGTATGCATGATTCTTTGTTCTTGTTAGGGAAAAATTACTGTATATGGATGAAAATAGTATTCAGAATATGTTGGAAGTTGCATCATATTCTATGTTGCACACATAACTTTTCGTTCTTGTTTTTTCTTTCTTTTTTTTTTCTTTACACATTGATAAAATTATTGCAGATGGATGAAGGCATTTAATTAAATCAGGCTTATATTAAAATTGACAATATATATTCTAAATTAATGTACCTGTCATTTGTACAAAAGAATGTCCTGATTGGTAATTGCCCCGGTGTAATTGATAATTACAATGTTCCCAGGGTAGTTACCGAGAATCAAAAATTTTTAATTAAACAAACTTTAAATAATATTTTAATCAAAGCCTATATTTTATTGAATAGAAACATGGTGAATCATTAACCATGCTAAATTTGGTCACATCTATTGTAAACATTAAAAAGATATTTAGATGTTAGTGTTTTTTGATCAGGAATTACCCCGGTCCACCCTATAAGTTTCATACTTCAATTAGGAAAATGTTTAACTGACAAAGAAAGAAAATCAGGACTCTGTTATTTATTAAATATTTTCATTTCATATGAAACTTTCCATTCTTGGACGACTTAACTTACAAAATAAAACTAATATATTTTTATTGAACATTTCAGTCACTAAGCATAAAACATGCAAAGTAGATAAATTTAAACATTTCATGTTTTTGGATTTTTTTTTTTTTTTTTTTTTTTTTTTTTTTTTTTTTTAACATAATTTTGTGAAAAAAGCAGACAGCTATTAAAAAATATTCCGTATTTGCTTAGGGTTTCTTGCAGTGCAATACATCAAAAGTCTTTTCTAGATTTTCAACATTGTATGTAATATTTTGACGACTTGAAAATTTTTAATTTTTTTCTCATAAATCATGTAAAATAACATTTATCCATTAAGAACCACATTTGATTTACTAAACAGCTATAAATACAAATTCCAATTGAAATCTACCCTAAACCCGAAAAATTTAAACCAGATTCAATTGGAATTTTCAGGTGGCATTTCAAAATATATTATTTTGTCACAGGTAAAAGGGTTCTAATTAGGTTTTTTTTTTTCTTGTGGTTTTTTCAATTGGGTTAAGGATAGATTTCAATAGGAATTTTCAGGTTCTGGGTAGTGCATGTTGACAGAAATTAATTCGTCTTTCTTAAACAGATTAATGTTTACACTGATTTTTATTTCAGTTCAAATTGGGTTCTTGTCAATGTGTATCAGCAGAAATTATTTTTCCTTCTTCGAATCAAGTTAAGATTCCATAGAATTTTTTTTTTTTTTTTTTTTTTTTTTTTTTTTTTTTTTTGGGGGGGGGGGGGGGGTTGTTGGAGTGAGTTTAATTCAAATATAATTTTCAAGTTCTGGTCAGATTGCATTTCCGCAGAAAATATTTTGTTCTGTGCAGGGATTGGATTCAAAATAGACTTCAATTGAAATTTACAGCTTCTAGTCTGTCCGTATCAATGAAAATTACATTTTCTTTCTTGTTTCAGGATATGGTTGGATAGATTTTTTTTAAGGTTCAAATCTGGTAATGGGTCAACTTGAAATGAAATTTTTAAGTTCTTGTTGAGTTACATTTCAATCTATAATATTTTGTCACAAATAGATTGACTACTGGAGGGATTTTTTTTTTTTTTTTTTTTTTTTTTTTTTTTAGTGTTTGGATTGTGTTTAGGATAGACTTCAATTGGAAATTTCCGGTTCTGGTCAATGTATGTCAAAGGAAATTATTTTGTCTTTCTTGGACAAATTTATGTTTCCATTAATTTTTTTTTTTTTTTGGTTTAGATTGAGTTTCAGGTAAACTTATAGGTTTTTGTCGGTGCTTATTGGCAGAAATTATTTTTTCAATTTCGGATCAGGTTACAGTGTGATGGGATTTTTTTTTTTTTTTTTGTTTCGATTTGGGTTCAATTCAAATAGAATTTTTAGGTTCTGGCCAGGTTGCGTTTACATGAAAAACATATTCTGTCATGCACAGATACTGGATTACAATTCCTATGTTTTTTTTTGGTGGGAGGGAGGGGGGGGAGTTTGTATCAGGTTTAAGATTTTATTAAAATTTCCATGATCTAGTCTGTACGTATTTACATAATTTCTTTTTCTAAAAATCTTGATATGGTTGGATAATTGTTTTTTTTTTTTTTTTTTTCGGGTTTGAATCTCGATTCAGTTTGACTTGAATTGGAATTTTCAGGTTCTTGTCGAGTTGCATTTCAAGTACTAGTTTTCAATTATGGTCAGTGGATGGGGACGGAAATTATTTTGTCTTTCTTGAACAGATTTATATTTCCTAATTTTTTTATTTTACTTTTTTTTTTGGGGGGGGGGGGGATTGGATTGGGTTTCAGGTTAAGAGTTCGGATTGGGTTTGAGATAGACTTCTATTGGAATTTCCATGATCTGGTCAGTACATATCGACATAAATTGTCTTTTTTTTTTTTTTTTTTTTTTCTAAAATCTTGATTTGATTGGATTTTTTTTTTTGGGGGGGGGGGGATTGAATCTGGTTTCGGATTGACTTCAAATGGAATTTTCAGGTTCTTGTTGAGTTGCATTTCAAGTGGTGGTGTACCGAGTAGTACTTTGGCCGAGTAGCCGAGTACCGAGTACTCGGCCACTGACTACTCGGCCGAGTACCGAATGCCGAGTACCGAGTAGTTGTATAATAAGAAAATAAAACACTGATGTGCGCAAAATGTGAGCTTAGGTGTACATATATATAAATATACTTGTGTACACATGTCTATACCTGTGTGTACATATAATATAATATACATATTAGTATAAATAAACTTATCAAATTTGAAATTTGTGCACCTTTTAAATACAAATTTTGACAGTTCAAAACTAATAAGAAAGGAGAATTGATACATGACAACTACAGTTATTAACTAATAACTAATACTAAATATACTTCTTATAATAATAATAACTAAACATTCTTTAACCCTTCAATTTATTCCAACCATTGAAATCTGTCTATCAAAAATAAAAATGTTCATCGGTTACTGTAACAATTCATTGAATAATGCAAACATTTCATATTTATTTTGTAACTGTCTGTACCTTATTTTCTTTTGATTAAAAAAAAATGTATTGGCTTTGCAGTTTCTTTTCATTTTTCATGTGTACAGATTATATTATGTTATTTTAAATTTATTATTTTTTAAATATCTCAGTAAAAAACTAACCTTTTTCACTGAAAATATTAAATGTGTAAATTAAGAATGCCTTAAAAAGCAAGCTGTAAAATTGATGAATTTAGATGATCTAGAACTTGAAAATCCACCAAAGAAACAAAAAATAAATATGAGAATGCTAATGTCAACGAATCAAAAGAGAAAATGCTAGCAAAAAGTTCATCTATTTTCTGGCAATGTTTGAAGAAATTGTGAATGAACAAAAAGATTGTGGCACTAGTACTAGTTTAAAATCACCGCATGAAGAATTGGTACAAAAAGATATACAGGCTTTCTTAACAGAAGACATGTAAAACTGACACTCCATTTGCATGGTGAGGGGGGAAAAAAACTTTTCTGTTTATGTGCAACTTTGCAAAAAACTTACATGCACCTTCAACAACTGTTTATTCTGAACGTAATAGAGGTCAGCCAAATTTATAGTAGTAAAAGAAATGCCCTGTCTACTAATAACATAGAACGTTTGGTGTTTTTGCACCATAATTTGAAATATATTAAATTTAATTATTAATTTTTTATTGCATTTATCGTATTTTCAGTTTTTTTTATCCAAAATAAGTCTTTCCTGTTTCCCTATATATAAAAAAGTATTTTTATTTGTATAAATGTGAAATTTCTTTAGGGATTTTGTTCTTAACTTTTTTTATATTTTGCAGACATATTGTTAAATACAGAGTAAATAGTTTTATGAATTACTACATATATTATACATTGATATTCAAATAACTTTTTTCAGATCAGTTATAAATTCATATGCTTAAAAAATGAAATTCTTACAACTACTCGGTATTGGCCGAGTACTCGGCCAAAATTTGGCCGAATACCGAGTACTCGGCAAATTGGCCGAGTAGGCCGAATACCGAGTATTTATCGAGTACTCGGTACGGCTCTAATTTCAAGTATATTATTTTGTCGCAGATAGATTGGGTTACAATTGAAAGTTTTTTTTTTTTTTTTTGGTGGGGGGGGGGGGGGGGTAGTGTTTGAAATGGATTTAGGATAGATTTCAATTGAAATTCTTGTCAGTGTATGTGGACAGAAATTATTTGGTCTTTCTTGGACAGACTTGTGTTTCCATTGTTTTTTCCTTTTTGGGTTTGGATTAGATTTCATGTTAACTTTCAGACTCTTGTCAGTGAGTATCGGCAGAAATAATTTTCTCTTTTTCGGATTAGGTTAAGGTTCGATAGAAATTTTTTTCAGGTTTCAATCAGGTTCAATTCAAATGGAATTTTCAAGTTGCGGTCAGGTTGTGCTTTAATGGAAAATATTTTGTACTGTATAGATACTGGGTTCCGGTTATATGGAATTTCCTTTTTCAGATTCAGATTAGGTTTAAGATAGACTAATTGGAATTTCCAGATTTCTGATCCCGCGTATCTCTGGAAATTAATTTTTCTTTCCCGAATCGAGATATAGTTGGATAATTTTTTTTTTTTTTTTTGGGGGGGGGGGGGGAGGGAGTTGAATCTGGTTTCGGTTTGACTTCAAATGTAATTTTCAGGTTCTTGTTCAGTTGCATTTCAATGTATTTTATTTTGCAGCAGATAGATTGAGTTACTCTTGGAGGGATTTTTTTCTTTCTGGTTTTGGATTGTATAGGATAGATTTCAATAGGAATTTTTCGATTCTGGTCAGTGTATTTCAATGGAAATTATTTTGTCTTTCTTGGACAAATTTATCTTTCCATTAAATTTTTGTTGGTTTAGAATGGGTTATAGGGGTTCAGGATAACTTGTAGGTTCTTGTTGGCAAACTTGTATAAAACCAAAAACTTTCTGCAAATTAATTTAATGTTGGGTGTAATTCGCATTTTTTGTGCAATTCATGGTCATCATTCGTGTTTTTTTATGCGATTTATGAATGTAATTTGCATTTTTTGAGCAATTTATGGACATAATTTGCAATTTTTATGCGATTAATGAATGTAATTTACATTTTACATGATTTATGGACGTAATTTGCTATTTTTATGCAATTCATAGACATAATGTGTGTTTTTTCAGCTTTCTGTCGACAAAATTTGTGTCTTTTGATCGATTTATTGACGTTATTTGTGTTTTTATAGGATTTATGAATGTAATTCGCTTTCTTTACACAACTCTTGGACGTAATTCGCATTTTTTGCAATTTATGAATGTTATTCGTGTTTTTTTGCACGATTCATGGAAGTGATTCGCATTTTTTGAGTGATTTATGAACATAATTCACATTTTTATGCAATTCATGGATGTAATTTGCATTTTTTGAGCGAATCATGAATGTAATTCGCGTTTTTTATGCAAATTATGGATGCAAAACGCTATTCCCTATTTTTATGTGATTTATAGACGTAATTTGCATTTTAGCTTTCTGCTGCCAAAATTCGTATTTTTTGAGTGATTTATGAACATAATTCCCATTTTACTACACAATTCATAGACGTAATTTGCATTTTTCATACAATTTATGAACGTAATTCTCACTTTTTTACACAATTCATGGACGTAATTCACGTTTTGAGCGATTTGTGGACCCAATTCGCACTTTTTATGCGATTCATGGACATAATTTGCGATTTTTATGCGATTAATGAATGTAATTTTCAATTTACATGATTTATGGATGTAATTTGCTATATTTATGTGATTTGTAGACATAATTCGCATTTTTTGAGCTTTCTGTCGACGAAATTTGCGTTTTTTGATCGATTTATTGACGTTATTTGTGTTTTTATAGGATTTATGAATGTAATTTGCTTTTTTAACCAATTCTTCTACGTTTTTTTGCACGATTCATGGAAGTGATTCGCATGTTTTGAGTGATTTATGAACGTAATTTGCGTTTCAGCTTTCTGCTGCCAAAATTCGTGTTTTTTGAGCGATTTATGAACATAATTCCCGTTTTACTACACGATTCATAGACATAATTTGTGTTTTTCATACAATTTCTGAACGTAATTCTCACTTTTTTAAACAATTCATGGACGTAATTCACGTTTTGAGCGATTTGTGGACCCAACTCACGTTTTTTATGTAATTCGCTTTTTTGAGCAATTCATGGACATAATTCGCGATTTTTATGGCCATTAATGAATGTAATTTACATTTTACATGATTTATGGACGTAATTTGCTATATTTATGAGATTCATAGATATAATTTGCATTTTTTAAGCTTTCTATTGACGAAATTTGCGTTTTTTGATCGGTTTATTGACGTTACTTGTGTTTTTATAGGATTTATGAATGTAATTCGCTTTTTTTACCAATTCTTGGACGTAATTTGCATTTTTTGCAATTTATGAACGTTATTCGTGTTATTTTGCACAATTCATGGAAGTGATTCGAATTTTTTGAATATTCATGAACGTAATTCACATTTTTTATGTAATTCATGAATGCAAAACACTATTCGCTATTTTTATGCGATTTATAGACGTAATTTGCGTTTCAGCTTTCTGCTGCCAAAATTCGTGTTTTTTGAGCGATTTAGAACATAATTCTCGTTTTACTACATGATTCATAGACATAATTTGTGTTTTTCATACAATTTCTGAACGTAATTCTCACTTTTTTAAACAATTCATGGACGTAATTCACGTTTTGAGCGATTTGTGGACCCAATTCGCATTTTTCATGCGATTCATGGACATAATTCGCGATTTTTATGCGATTAATGAATGTAATTTACATTTTACATGATTTATGGACGTAATTTGCTATATTTATGCAATTTGTAGACATAATTCGCATTTTTTTAGCTTTCTGTCAACAAAATTTGCGTTTTTTGATCGATTTATTGATGCTATTTGTTTTTATAGGAGTTATGAATGTAATTCGCTTTTTTTTACCAATTGTTGGATGTAATTTGCATTTTTTGTAATTTATGAATGTTATTAGTGTTATTTTGCACGATTCATGGAAGTGATTCGCATTTTTTGAGTGATTTATGAACGTAATTTGCATTTCAGCTTTCTGCTGCCAAAATTTGAGTTTTTTGAGCGATTTATGAACATAATTCTCGTTTTACTACACGATTCATAGACATAATTTGCATTTTTCATACAATTTATGAACGTAATTCTCACTTTTTTACACAATTCATGGACGTAATTCACATTTTGAGCGATTTGTGGACGTAATTCGCATTTTTTATGCAATTCGCTTTTTTTGAGCGATTCATGGACATAATTCGTGATTTTTATGCGATTAATGAATGTAATTTACATTTTACATGATTTATGGATATAATTTGCTATATTTATGCGATTCGTAGACATATTTTGCATTTTTTGAGCTTTTTGTCGAAGACGAATTGACGAAACTGGCGGGCCACAGGTTGTGCATCCCTATTTTAGAAGTTTTTTAAATTTTCAAATTTGAGAGTTTTTTAATGTGATAGTTATATTCTTAATTCATTCAATAGATAATGATGTTATATGCAAGCAAAAAAAAAAAAAAAAAAAAAAATAAGCCATTCCATCAAACAGTTTTTTTTTTAAATCTTGGTGTTAGTCGTCAAAAATAAAGTTTGGAGAAAACGCGACTTAAAGTTGAAATTATATGGGTGCGACTATGAATGTGTTAATACATAAAAGCTTATAACTCCGTTAAAAATGCAAATATTTTTATGCGGTTTTTTGCATTGAGTTAAGAATTAATTGAATAATCAAACTAGATCATAAAAAAATAGATTTTTTGAAAAGTTTTCAACCCCTGAGCCTCCTTAAACTCAAAAAGCATCGGTGTGACAAGAAATTATCATTTTTTTAGCATAATGCGTCTCAGAAAAGTGATTATTTCAAATAACGAATTTTTACTTAACTAATCCATGTAATATGCACTTTCACAATTTTAAGTAGAATTTTCGCCAGATAATTGAATTGCTTTATTAAATGAAATCTGATTAAAAAAAAGCGGCGGATTCTAAAATGTGCCAAAACATTTAAATATTAAGTTTGGTTTTGATTCATATAAGTGACAATTATAGTGATCTTTCTTAGCTCTGGGAGGGGTTTTAACCCCAAAACCACCCCCTTGGCTGCGCCACTGACAACAAAATTTTATGTTGGTGCAAGGAGTAATTTTATAAATTATAGTAACATTGTATGATATATCTTGAAATTGACGATACGAATTTTTTTTTTTTGACATAAATCATGTAAAATAATATTCATCAATCAAGATCCACCTCTGACTTATTAATCACTTATAAATAAAATAAACAACTCACAAAGCGTCACAAAAATTTATGAAATTAAGTAGTGTGACATTAATCAAATTTACTTAATTAAGAGGAAACAAGTTAATGAAATGTTGTATAAATATTAATTGAAAACTCTATAGATTACTAGGTACTATTAGGTTATTCCATCGATCAAAAAATTATCGCCTAACAATAAGATTAAATTCCAATTATGGATGATCTTGAGTGTCACATTCAATGACATTAAATACGATTTGTGTATTTAAAATGTCATTAAGTGACTTTTATTTCGACTTTTTATTAATATTTTACTAATTATTTGTTTTTTCGTCATTTGAAATAAAAAATATGTCATGTATAATTTGGCTATTAGTTTGGTGATTGTATAATTTGGCGAAATTGGTCGACGGGATAACAGAGTAGTACCGATTACTAAAATATTTCATAATAGAAATAATTTATGTAACTGAAAATGTTTTATCCAACATTTCACTTAAGTTTAAAACAAGCAATATATAGAAATTGTAAATTCCCTCCCTCAAGTGTGTGTAACTTGGGACCAGACATTGTTCAAAATATAATGCGCTCATCTTTTGTTTACATTTTTAAAAAGAGTAATTTGATTGTAATAATGGAGAAGAAATCATAATGAATGCTTATAATAGAGTATAATACAGTCAACTCTGTGAAATCCACAAAATGCATTATCTGCAAAATATGCTAAAATGTAAACATTGAAAAGTGTTTTAACATTTAAACTCAAAGATAAAGATATGCAATACTTTTTATTTTCATGAAATGACAAATTTTTTAATGAAATAAACTGGGGATTTAAGAAAATTCATGTATTTTGCACCCTGTATTTTTTAATAACATTACTTTAAGCAAGTCAGTATGTTTCAGTTGATTGGGTATGATTAATGCACACCTATTCTTTGCTCAAGCAGCAAAAAAATTTTAAAAATAAATAATTTTATCTCTTTTTTTTTTTTTAATCAAACAAAACTGATACATATCTCCTTCAGTAAATATTCTTGAACAAGACAATTTTATGTTGGTGCAAGGAGTAATGAGAAAAAAAATTATTGAAAACAAACCAAAAAAAGTACAGTACAGGATTTTTACCTGGCATTCTCGTAAAATTTTGAATATACCCTATCTCCCCTCTTTTAGCATTTTTCATTCAGGTAGAATTTATTTATTTAGAATAGAATTGATAAAGAAAATGCAAAAAGTGAAAAACATTGAACAGACATGATAGAATCATTAAGTAATTTTCATGGTTTTAATAATCCACATGGCCGTTTCTTGTTATGCGAATTCAGTGTTTCAATGTCTTAATATACAATGAATAAAGTCTGCAATAAGGTTAAATGGAGAATCTTGCAATGGATTTTTGCCGCCGTTTTTTCAAATTTACTTAATTAAGAGGAATCGAGTTAATGAAATGTTGTATAAATTTTACTTGTTAACTCTATAGGTTACTAGGTACTACTAGGTTATCCCATCGACCAAAAAATTATCGCCAAACTATAAGATTAAATGCCAATAATGGATGATCGTGAATGTCACATTCAATGCCATTAAATACGATTTGTGTGTTTAAAATGTCATTAAGTGATTTTTATTTCGACTTTTTATTAATATTTTACTAATTACTTATTTTTTCGTTATTTGAAATAAAAAATATGTCATGTATAATTTGGCTATTAGTTTGGTAATTGTATAATTTGGCGAAATTGGTCGACAGGATAACAGAGCAGTACCGATTACTAAAATATTTCATAATAGAAATAATTTATGTAACTGAAAATGTTTTATCCAACATTTCACTTAAGTTTAAAACAAGCAATATATAGAAATTGTAAATTCCTTCCCTCAAGTGTGTGTAACTTGGGACCAGACATTGTTCAAAATATAATGTGCTCATCTTTTGTTTACATTTTTAAAAAGAGTAATTTGATTGTAATAATGGAGAAGAAATCATAATGAATGCTTATAATAGAGTATAATACAGTCAACTCTGTGAAATCCACAAAATGCATTATCTGCAAAATATGCTAAAATATGAACATTGAAAAGTGTTTTAACATTTAAACTCAAAGATAAAGATATGAAATACATTTTCATGAAATGATAAATTTTTTAATGAAATAAACTGGGGATTTAAGAAAATTCACGTATTTTGCACCCTGTATTTAAAAACAATACTTTAAGCAAATCAGTAAGTTTCAGTTGATTGGGTGCAAACCTATTCTTTGCTCAAGTAGCAAAAAAATTTTAAAAATAAATAATCTAAATATTTTTTTGCAGGATTTTTACCTGGCATTCTCGTAAAATTTTAAATATACCCTGCCTCCTCAGTCTAATCCATAAGTTTTAATACATTCTATATTAAAAATCCATAGCAAGATTCTCGGGTTAACTTTATTCATTGTATATTAAGACATTGCAAGATTGAATTGGCATAACAAGAAACAGCCATGTGGATTATTAAAACCATGAAAATTACTTAATGATTCTATCATGTCTGTTCGATGTTTTTCAATTTGTGCATTTTCTTTATCAAATTCAATTGTACATAAATAAATCCTACCTGAATTGCTAACACCAATATCCAGCCGCCGCCGCGTTGTTGTTGTTGTTGTTGTTGTATTGACCAAAATATTGGCCCGG
The DNA here is from genome assembly GCA_964019185.1 of Maratus speculifer. Taxonomy (NCBI): domain Eukaryota; kingdom Metazoa; phylum Arthropoda; class Arachnida; order Araneae; family Salticidae; genus Maratus; species Maratus speculifer. The sequence goes on from OZ025295.1 coordinate 208,231,513, forward strand.
TGAGCAGCTTTACATTTCTATATAGCTGTCTTACTCCGCTAAGCTACTTAAAAATACCAAAGTCCCTAAAATCAATTAAAACCATACAGATATCTATACAGAAACTCGCAAAATTAACTCCTTCCAACACCACAAGTAGAAAACCGCCGCCGCGTTCGGATTCAAAACAAAACTAGACAAGTGGCGCCCCTAGGCGTATGAATACATGACTTTCCAACAACAAATAATTTAAAATAATTTTTGTTTGAAAACTTAAAAAAAAAATCATAAGTCGAAAGTATATTGAATATGTATAATTAAAAAATATTTTCCTATTTTAAAAAAGGATTCAAAATATTTTTTCCACAAAATGCAAAAATATCCAATGTAAGAAACGTAATATTTTCTTCTTACGAAAAATAAAGGCAATATAAATAGAAATTTGATTTAGTATATATTTATTGAATGTTTTAAAGCACATGATAAGATGTTTTTGTAGTTTAAAAAACATTTATTGCTTCGATTTGGGTAGTTTAACTGTGACCATAAGTACATAACGTTTTTCACTCCCTCTTCGTCTGCTAACCCATAGAATAACATGTAATCCGCGAGCTAATATAGTCCAATTTTCCAAGACCAATATATAACAAACAAGAGTTTTCCTAGAAACAAGGCAAGTCTTATTACCTCTATCTTAAAGAGATTCATATTATATATAAGTTTTAATAAAATCTCCCAGCCGGTTTTCTAGATCTCATTATCAGGAACAAACACCATCGTTTTCAGTTTAAAAATGGTTATCGAGATCTAAAAATATACGGCACGTAGAAATGTAAAAACTATAGGATAGGATTAGACTGGGAATATAAGACTATATTAAAAAAATTGGACCATTCTGACCAATATTTGCTGAGTTATTAGAAGGCGGCTTTTCCGATTTCCTTTGAAGTTGAGTTAGCTGTATATATGAAGTTCCGCATCTACCCTTATGACGATGGTAGGTTTTGACGATGGTAGGTTTAAAGCTGCGTCACTTGAAGGCTGCCGCCTTCTATGGTACAGTTTCCCAACAGTATTTGTGCTTCGGGCAACAATTTCCTAAATTGGGACCTTAAGCAAGGTATTTCTCAGTGATTAAAGAAAGGCCACATAACCCAGCACGCACAGTTTAACCTGATAAATATTAATAACTCCAAGAAAAGCCATCATATAAGCTGAATCAGTTATAGTCATCTAGTGGTATAGTCACGCGATCCTTGATTGTCACCACTTTTTTTGAAATGGCAAAATTCGTATGGTTTCGCCTTAATTAATGGGGCACTAAATACGGCGAAAATTACGATTTCCAAAAAGTGGCACCAATGAAGAAATTTAAATTAATACATACATATATATATGGAGATTCTTCTTATAAAAGTTCTTTCGAACACATAAGTAAATAAACTCGGAGGTAAATTAAATTCTGACACCGTTTTTAAACTTTTAAATGACTTATATTAAACGTTAATATTTACAAAAAAGATATTTACATATTAATATTTACAATTCGAACATTCAAAAGGAAACTTTAATTAAAACATCTTAATCGCGTCATCTTAATCAACATTCTTCTCAAGTCAACACCAACTCTCCCAACATTCCATCCAACGATCTCTTCCGTTCATTTCTTTTTTCTTCGGCTTTTCGTCTGAATGGAGTTTTTTCAGAAAATCGTCTGCTTTCTAAAGACCTTTTCTATCAGAGTTGCGATATGAAGAACCTTACAAGACATGATACTTGGCTGTTGGAGAAAGAATCGCTCCCACAACGGCCGTCCTGACTAGGCTTTCGTCCTCGAATGCTCGTCCCTTTGGAGGCAGCAGCAGTTGGATCATCTGGAAAGATAAAGAAAAAAAAACACAGCAGCATCCAAAGTCTTAATTGAAAAAAAGAAGTCATTATTCAAATTGTTTATCAAAGCTTAGATTATTTCTTGAAAAAATTCATATATTTTTTTTTTCGCGTCTTTTCGTCTTCTCTTTCTTACGTCCTTTCATCTTCTTTTATCTTACGTCTTTTCGTCTTCTTCTTTCATACGTCTTTTCATCTTCTATTACCTTACGTCTTTTCGTCTTTTCTTTCTTACGTCTTCCGTCTTCTTTTATCTTACGTCTTTTCGTCTTCTTTCATACGTCTTTTCATCTTCTTTTACCTTACGTCTTTTCGTCTTCTTTCATACGTCTTTTCATCTTCTTTTACCTTACGTCTTTTCGTCTTTTCGAGAATAAAGTTAAAATTCTATTAGTTGTCAGTCCAGAGGTTTGTCATAGTTGGTATAGTGTCACAATCGGTGAAATTCTTTTTTTTTTTTTTCAAGCTTCGTCCGTCCACGGCTTCATGTACTCTGCACATGTACTGGTGACCATGGGTCCTTCGTTGAATCCAAGTTTCTTTACATCGTAGGTGTCATTATTTTTTACTTTTATGACTTTGTACGGACCTAAATATTTTGGTTTTAACTTCAAACCTGGACCTTGTTGTGTGCGTTTTATAGCAACCACATCATTAATCTTAAATTTGTTAGCTTTCTTTCGTCTGAGGTTGTAAGTTTTACGGTTCTCTTCTTGGACTTTTAAAATCTGTTTTTTAGCATTTTTTCTCATATCTTCGCGATTATTTGTAAAATCAGATTGTATTTCAGCATTCAGAAGACTAGTAATTTCAATGTTATTTTTTAGTTTCATTTTAGTACCAAACATCAATTCAAAAGGAGTTGTGCTTATACTTCTCTGAAAAGTCGAATTTATCACCTGTTGGACGTTGCTTACATGTGTATACCATTTTTTAGGATTATCGACAGACAATTTAGACAGAACAGATATTATGACAGAATTTAGACGCTCAACTTGGCCGTTAGACCTGGGTAATCCAGTGGTAATCGGGATATGTTTAATATTTTCATTGATGCAATAATCTTCAAAAGCTTTAGAGGTAAATGCAGGACCTTTATCTGATATAATTCGAACTGGATTTCCAAAGATAGATTTTTGGATTTCTAATTTAGAAATTACTTCGGCAGCATCGGTAGATTTTGTGGGATACAACCAAACAAATTTTGTGAATGCGTCAATGACCGAAAGGATATGTTTGTAATTTTTATTAGTGCTTTCTAATGGACCTAAGTGATCAACATGGTACGTATGTAATGGAGTTTCTTCTTTTTCTATTGGGTGAAGTAAGCCTTCTTGTTTACCACATTTTCTATTAACTAAAATACAAGGAACACAATTTGCTATACATTTCTCAATTTTTTGTTTAACTTTAGGGATGTTAAAATCATTTTCTAAACTTTTCTCTGTTCTTGCAACTGCGTAATGACCTTTTTCGTGAGCGGCCTTGATTATATTCATTTGCATGTCTTCCGGTACAACTAATGAATCATTACCATTAACACATTTATAAAGAACATCATTTTTAACTAGATAATCATCATAAGATTTCACCTTTAGGATTTCTTTTATTGTTTTAATATGGTCATCGGTTTCTTGAGCTTGGATAATTTTTAAAGTTAAGCTATCTTGGATTACCATACAAATAGGATACCTACTTAATGCATCGACATGTCTCATACTGCTACCCTGTCTATGTTCAATAACATAATCAAAATCGGATAACATTATTGCCCATCTAGCTATTTTTGTACTCATTTCTTTTTTATCTTGTAAATCATCATTAAATTCATCAACACTTTCGTCATCGCTAAGAGTACCTACATCGGCTATCATATTAATTTTTAAAATATTAAAATCACATAAACTAGAAATTATTCTGGCAGCAATTTCATCAAAAGTTCCCGAATTATTTATACACAAAACATTGCAAATGGTAATTAAGTCGTTAACAGAAAAATTATCTTTAATTTCTTTGAATTTAGTTTGATATTCATCGGAATCTACTTCAAACGTAAACCCAGTAAAATTCCGAATTCTACGTCGATTATTTCTGTCACCGATTTCTCCAAAAATTAATTTGTGCAATATCTTAATACTAGCTGATTTTTCAGTTTTCAAAGAAAACTCTAATTCCTTTAAATCAACTAATTTTTCCATTATTGAAAAGAAAAATGAAATAATAAACTCACTTCATAATCAGATGCTCAGCTTCACACATTTAAACAGCATTGTTGTCGCAGTATCTAACAGCTTCATATCATTAAACATATATTCAAAAAAGATTTCCTCATAATAATTTCCAGCAAGGATTCCATCACAATTCTAAATAATAACGGCTTCCAGATTATTTAAAGTATATATATATTTCTTCTCTGTGGGCGTTCGTTTGTCTCGGTTCTGACACCAAAATTTATGGAGATTCTTCTTATAAAAGTTCTTTCGAACACATAAGTAAATAAACTCGGAGGTAAATTAAATTCTGACACCGTTTTTAAACTTTTAAATGACTCATATTAAACGTTAATATTTACAAAAAAGATATTTACATATTAATATTTACAATTCGAACATTCAAAAAAAAACTTTAATTAAAACATCTTAATCGCGTCATCTTAATCAACATTCTTCTCAAGTCAACACCATGGAGCTAAGAAGGTATATGGAGGAGACATATCAATCTAGCATCATGGTGAGACCTGACGCCGAAAAACCAGTTCTTTCCCCCTCTTTCATATCCGCCATGTTTGACTTTTACCGTAGTTGGCTTGCGCCGCGAGGAGCTTCCTCAATACGACGATCGGTAGCAGACGGGAAAAGGCTGCTTACCCAGGTCAAATATGGCGGCCGCGGCGTTGTAACGGGGGGGTAGGAAAAGCTTCAAGTGACGTCACATATGTCTCCTCCATATACCTTCTTAGCTCCATGGTCAACACCAACTCTCCCAACATTCCATCCAACGATCTCTTCCGTTCATTTCTTTTTTCTTCGGCTTTTCGTCTGAATGGAGTTTTTTCAGAAAATCGTCTGCTTTCTAAAGACCTTTTCTATCAGAGTTGCGATATGAAGAACCTTACAAGACATGATACTTGGCTGTTGGAGAAAGAATCGCTCCCACATATATATATATATATACATATATATATATATATATATTCCCACTGGCAACATTGTTCTGAATGGCTTCCACGGGTTAAACAAAAGGATCCTCTAATGATGTATATAATAAAATTCGTTACATCAATCACTAAATGGATTGTGTAATCTGCGTATACAGCTCCCCTACAGCATGTGCGCTTCGGGCAACATTTTCTAAATTGGGCCCTGCAGCATTTGTGTTTCTTAGTGATTAAAGAAAGGCCTCATATAACCCAGCACGCACAGTTTAACCTGATAAATATTAATAACTCCAAGAAAAGCCATCCTATAAGCAGAATCAGTTATTATCTATAGTGATACAGTCACGCGACCCTTGTTGTAAGGACACATTTTCTTAATTAGACTACACCAAAAATAATCAGTAATACATTTCTTGCGTCAAGCTTCACTGACTTTTTGCCTAACTCAAATTCGAAAATGATAATAGCCGGAAATTCTATTTATGCAGTTTATTGACTTCTTTCTTTCTTTCTTCTTCTACTTTTCTTTCTTTTTCTACTTTTTTATATATTTTTTTATGAAATCTAAATTCTCAAATGTGACATCTGAAAAGGTTAATCGAATCTAATTAATAAAATTAAACAATAATTTTTTTATGTTTTTGTTGTTGGTTAACTGTAAGACTGTCGAGATCTTACTAACAAGATAGGAGAATTACACGTCAGGCATAAAATATGAAAAATCTTACACTTTTGGATAAGTCTAAGAAAGGGATGCATCCGAATTCAAACGCCATATTTTCTGATTCATTTTTAAATTCACTTTTATATAGAAACATATCAAATTGGCAGATTCTCTTATTCAGAAACTATACAATGTGTCGTGTTTGTCACCTTTTTTTTATATTAAGGCAAAATATCTTGCATAAAACGCTCTCTGGCGTTTTGTATCAAATTTTCCGAAGCGATAGAGCCAGAAGCGAAAAAAAATGGTCTTACTGAGGAAATTATTGATTATAAATCAAATACTAAATAACTGAGCGAAAAATGAAAACACATGGCCTCTTATACATCTTTTCAAAAATCAACTCAGCAAGTTCCATGTTTTCACCTTTAAAAATGAGTTTGAAAATATATCCGAATATTTTAAGGTGTTGAGGGTGAAAAAATATTTTTTAATACACCCATAATAAGGCTAAAGATAATGACTGTTAAACCATTTTGAAAAAGCTGTTACCGTCTGTTGTCGGCGAAATAAGCGGAATTCATTTGTGCAACTCTGTACTTGATACATGTGATGATTTGTATGCTGTACTATGCAAAATCTATTTGTGTTACAAATTTCATAACACACTTGAAAATTTCCTTCAGCAGTGCCTGTCAATAAGCGGAAATGTGCTAGAATTATTTTATGCAGATCTGTTATATATGATCTTTAGAATTTACACTCCAAGTAATATCTAAAAGATTAATTAATTTTGAAGTGTACACCCCAGATGAAAACGTATTTTCAGCAATTATTATTGAAAGTACGATTTTTAGTTTGGCTCCTCCGTTTCGTGTTGTTTGGAGAAAGGAAAATGAACCGTTTTTGATTTTCACATCTTTTCAGCTAGCGATCTTCCAGAACGAGTACTTTAGGACATTTTGTAAAAAAGAATGTCTTCTTGATGAGTGTTTGGTATGATTTTTGATTACTATCTCGGCTAAATATAAAAATAAATAAATATATAAAATCTGAGTATCGGGTGTATTAGGACCTTGCCTTGTACTATTGTTATCATTTTCAATTTTTTTTAGTGCCGATAGATTTTCCTAGACATCGCACACACACAAACTGTTATCTTTTATTATTATAGGTAGAACCCGTCGAATTTCGACGAAAGAAAATGTTTAAAAAGGTACTGTTTCATTTATTTGTGTAATAAACCTACAAAATTAGTTACAATAAAAAATGCACTTTATATTTTTAAGTCTAACTCTTAAACAATTGATATTTAACCTTAAGTTAACAAAATGCCGTTTCTATAAAACTCAGTTGTAGAAATTGTTAAAATTAAATTTTAATTGTACATGTAAGCAGTAAAAAATAATAAAGAATTTTATTATGAAAAAGTTATCAATTAAGGCTCTTATGTTAGTATTCCAAAATGAAAAAAAGCCGAATTTATTTCACTTTGATTCAATCACAGAATTTTTCCCCCCGTGAAATCTAAACCCGACATCTTTTTCAGCGTATCAAAATTTAAATATGCACCTTTCATATATGTATTCAGCTTTTTTTTTTTAAAAAGGTATTTTAATTTGATAATTTTGAAATCATTTTAATTTAAAACTTGAAATCTCGATGCTATTAACTGAAACAGATATTAAATTATTTATATGTTTTTTATTATAAATGAAATTTTGTAAATGAAACCAAAATTCGCCGTGTTTTATAACATATGATATTCTTGATATAGCTCGTGCTTTAATTTACTTTTTATTTTTATTTTTTACTTTTATTGAGAAAATGGCAACATAAAGATACAGTAATCTGCTGTAGTATTATTTCTCTGTTGCAGTTTTATAGCCATTTGGCCTATTTTAGTGAATGCAGTATGGAATTGCATACCACATGCAAGCATAGAATATCTATAATTAACTCAATTGTTGTAACTTATATAACATGTATATATGCTGTATATACAATTCCAAATACAGTCGACTCTCGTTAATTCGAACTCGTCAGGTCCACAAGAAATGTTCGAATTATCCGAAGTTCGAATTATGGAAAACATGCTTAATATGGTACTATTACAAAGGAATTAATGTTATTGTGTTTTTAAACGTATTTCGTCTGTTATCATTAGAATATGACTTAATATTAAATTAGAATGTATAAATACATATACTAATTAAAAAGAAATAGAAACAAGCTCGATGGAAGAAAAATTTAAAGCGTCACTGACGCAGAGATGGAACGCTAAGAAAGTGGATATCAAATGCATTGCATTATATGTATACTCGTTCGGAACAATTTTCATAAAATCAAAGAACGAAAGTTATTCAAAGGATCTGAAATCCGCGAGAAAGAAAAGAAAAATGAAAAATCGGAATTCTCGTTAGTTCGAATTAGAAAAAGTCAAGAGAAAATAAGTTCGAATTAATGAAAATTTTTAACGTTATTCTACCATTGAAAATTTCGGAATTTCATGTTTAGTTCGAATTAAGCAAAGATTCGAATTATCCGATTTCGAGAGTCGACTGTATATTGTTTTGTCATTGCAGTAATCAGCTTTTTCCGGTCTTTTCCGCTTTACTTGCGTAATATATGAATCTGTTATTACGTAATCAACTTTTAACCTACTATTTTCCCCTTACTCTCAATAGAAATGGAGTACTTCTGTTGCCACGTTTTGAATAATGGTATTAAAAACCACAAAAAGATTAATATTTGAAAAATAATTTAAGTTACAGTTTTTACTTAAATTGCATTTAACAGTATTTTTTTTTTTTCTATCCAACGGTGTAAAAAACGAAAATGTACGATGTTCAGAAGTTTAAAAATTTGAAGTAACAAAAATTGCATTTAAAATTTGAAAGTGTTGCCATTTGCAAAATGACGTATGCGTTACGCACAGATACATTTGGCCTTTATAATATAGATAGATGACCGTAAATGGGGTTTCAAATTAAAGTAGTTTTGTTTGTTTTTTCTTTATTTTTATTAGTATACTTAACTAAAACTTTAAATATGCATTTAATGGTTTTATTAAAAAACATGCTACAGTACAGATGTAGCATTCGCACGGAGTCCCCATCTTGTTTCTTTGTTGGTCACTTGTGATCAGCTTATATATAATTTTTGAGCAATTCAGAAATTAAACAAAAACAACAATACGTTTTTAAACTGAAAATCAGTACTCCAAATATTATTTCTAAAACAAAAAAAAAAAAAAAAAAAAAGAAATAGGGGAAGGGAGAGGAAGAATTCATAATTAGAAAATGGTAAATACAAAAAATTTAAAACAATTAAATAAAGTAAATTTTCATTTTTAAAAATATGTATTCTGAAATTACAGTAAAAAATGTTTCAGAGATAATACATTAAAAAAAAAATGAATAAATCCAAAAGCAGAAATTTAAAATCGGCAAAAATTAAAATGGCCTCCATCTCCGGGCGAAGATCACACGATAGCCTAAAGCACAGATGAAATAGATAAATGTATATTCTAGAGTTATAGAGTTATATGCATATAAACGCATATAACTCTAGTAAATCTTCGAGCCAAACATCATAGTTTTCACCAACGAAAAGTACTTAAAGGATTTTAGTGGAACACTTACTGATCTTAACCACGACACTAGTAAATCTGAAATGTATGAATCATATTCTCAAAATATTCGATGAAAAGCTACATTGCATTAAACGGTTTTGGCGAAGCATGCAGTTAAATTAGTTACATTTGTTTTTCCTTTCTTTTATTTTTATTCGTATATGCAACTGAAGTTTAAGCACACATTTAAGGATTTTATTAAAAAACACATATAAAATCAAATATAAAACGGATAAATGCATATAACTCTAGCAAATCTTCGAACCAAACATCATATTTTTCACCAACGGAAAGTACTTAAAAGATTTTAGTGGAACACTTACTGATCTTAACTGCGACACTGGTAAATCAGAAATTTATGAATCATGTTCTCAAAATGCTCGATGAAAAACTACATTGCATTAATTCAACTTTTCTTATTTACGATTGTTACCACCTACGGGCAAAATAACACCCACATAGCATACCACAAACAGTGCTAAGGAAAATGGATTCGGTTCAGTGTTACGCTTACTCACATAAATATATTTTTGAAATCGTGAAAATAACAGACAAAATGGGAAAAACTATTATTATGGGAAAAACTGTTATATTATTAGTATACTTAATTGAAGTTTTACACACACATTTAAAGTTTTTATTAAAAAACATATATGAATTGGATAAGTTCATATAACTCTAGTAAATCTTCGAGCCAAGCAACATATTTTTCACCAACAGAAAGTACTCCAAAGGTTTTAGTGGAACACTTAGTGATCTTAACTAAGTAACACTGGTAAATCTGAAGACACTGGTAAATCTGAAATTTATGAATCATGTTCTCAAACTACTCGATGAAAAACTACATTGAATTATACGCGGATTTGGTGAAGCATGTAATTAAAGTAGTTACGCTTATTTTTTCTTTCTTTTAGTTTTATTAGTAATGTAACTGAAGTTTAAGTACACATTTAATATTTTTATTAAAAAATACATATGAAATTGATAAATGTATTATCTCTAGTAAATCTTCGAACCAAACAACATACTTTACACCAACGGAAAGAACTCAAAAGATTTTAGTGGAACACTTTCTGATCTTAATTATGATATTGGTAAATCAGAAATTTATGATTCATGTTCTCAAAGTACTCGATGAAAACTACATTGCATTAGACGGATTTGGCGAAGCATATAGTTAAAGTAGTTACGTTTGTTTTTCCTTTCTTTTATTTATATTAGCATATGTAACTGAAGTTGAAGTACACATTCAATGATATTATTAAAATATATATATGAAAAGAAGTATGAAATATATAAAATCATATAACTCTAGTAAATCTTCGAGCCAAGCATCATATTTTTCACCAACATGAATCATGTTCTCAAAATACTCGAGGACAAACTAAATTGCATTAGACGGATTTGGAGAAACATGTAATTAAAGTGTTACGTTTATTTTTCCTTGCTTTTATTTTTATTAATATTTGTAACTGTAGTTTAAGTACACATTTAATGGTTTTATTAAAAAACACATATAAAATCAAATATAAAATGGATAAATGCATGTAACTCTAGCAAATCTTCGAGCCAAGCATAATACTTTTCACCAACGGAAAGCACTTAAAAGATTTTAGTGAAATACTTAGTGATCTTAACTACGACACTGGTAAATCTGAAATTTATGAATCATGTTCTCAAAATACTCGATGAAAAACTACATTGCATTAGACGGGTTTGGCGAAGCATGTACTTTCAACTTTTTTTATTTACGATTGTTACCACCTACGGTGTATGCAATGGGCAAAATAACAACCCATATAGCATACCACAAATACTGCTAAGGAAAATGGATTCAGTTCAGAGTTACGCTTACTCACATAAGTATATTTTTGCGTTTGAGAAAATAACAGACAAAATGGGAAAAAAGAGCTTTGCATTGAAAGCACATTGAATACATTTGGTCTATCTCTCCCTTCTCATATTTCACGCATACATAACTCTATCTCAAAACGAATGTTACAAAGAAGCTGCTCCTTCTACACCCACAATAGGTTTCGGGGGTGGGGGGATATATTATATAGAAGAAATATTCTTCATGGTTAAGTGCTCTTGAGGTTGAACTGTGGGAATACAGAAAAGGGTACTCTAGAATCCCCTGAAAGGGGAGATTTTCCTGGAGAGCCACATTCGATGGGTATTTAGTCACAAACTAGTCTGGTGTTGTTGATAAAATCCTAAAAAGCATTTTGGAGTTTGATCATGTGGAACCGGAGTAAAACTCTCGTTATTAAATAAGATGTTACTTTCAAATGTTCTTTAGAGATTGTGAAGAAAGGTGGAAGGACCCTTTAACTCCAGTAAAACGACGAAGAGTAATATGCAGTTGGTATTCAGGAACCTAGTATTTTTTTTCCTTTTTCTCCTCTTGAAAAAAAGAAGAGAAGCTTTTTTCTACTTTATTTCTTGTAAATTAAAACCATACGGGATTTTTTTTTTTTTTTTAATTTGGTATTTAACATTTTAACTGAGTCAGGAACCGCGTTTGTGGTGTTATATTTGCCCGACTTCGACTATGATATTAAATTGGTCCACATTGCATTTTTCTATTAGAAATAGAGAGATATCTCCAGGCAAGCTGTTCTAGTTTTTCGTCCAAGTCACGAGAATCACTTATACGTGATGCATGAGATATTCAGAATCCTTCATTATTCCTACCCACAGACTTCTCATAAGCTTATCTCATTCATCCCTTATATATATAGTATATAGTACTTCGGATGCAGTATCATATTTAAAATGTTGTGAGTGTCCTTATAAATACCATGTGCTTTCTGTTACATAGGAAATAACTCGTAGTAGCCCTCAGAAATATACATCAATTTAATAATATGTGAAACAATTTATATATAATTAAAATACTACTCAAACAGTATTTCCCCCTATACCATTATGTAAATGAATATTTTTGTGTAGCCAAGGTAAAATAATCACAAAGATTCTTTGAACTGTATATTGTACAGAATGTACATTTTAGAGTACTTTATAGTACTTTATGTACTCATATAGAGTACTTTATAGAGTACTTTATATGCATATTAATTTTAATGTATTCTAAACAGTGTAAAATCATTAAAATACAAATGAAGATTGGCCGTATTGTAGAGGAATGCTTGCCACTGTTTCTGTGATTAAACTATGCATTCAATTTTCATAAAATTCGAGAATGACTCGACAAAATTATGCAAAAATTATATATTTTAAATTTTAAACCATTTGGTTGGGTAATTTTTGCGTTGTTATGTGTGGAGAGGCAGACGGACGAACCAGGTGACGACTATAGTAGAGTGCTTCGTATTTATACGTATAATTACGAAGACATTTAAAAGTACCTAGGAGGTTTCAGAAATTAAATGCGTTAAATTGATCACGTCATTATGCACCGATGTTCTAAATTTCTGATGACATACAGCTTCTTTCTAAAAATTGAATAAATTATTGGAAGATTCCAGCAATGTAAAATTCATATCTAGTTGGTGATCCATGCAAAATTTAAATTATTTATCTGTAGAAAATATGTTTATTGATTAACATCAGAATTATTAAATATCATAAAATCTAGATGAAATAGTACGGCCGTCAATTACGCGCATTGTAACTCAATTGAAAATCTCTTTAGAAATTTATTTTTTTTTGTTTACATTTACCATAATTTTAAAGCATGAAACATTTATCTATGAAATATTTTATGCATGAAGCATGCATTTGTATTTTGACTTCAGAATAAAATCAAAATTCAAATTTTGAAGAAAAATATTTTTTTAAAAGTTCTCAGAATTTAAGCTAGACTAGTATTTTTTTCTTTTCTTTGTAGACTTATAAAATAAACCATCTTTATAGTAGTTTCTTCCCCAATTAGAATACCATTTTATCAATCATCTTTCCCAGGTATTTTCAAGAACAATAAGGCATTAAAATATTTCGCGGCTACTGTTAATCGATTTCAACCCCACCTTAAAACTGCCTAATTAACCACGTTTTTGCGAAAGATTGCATCCATTTATCACGCCCGTTTTCATTTAGTCTTGTAAGCTAGCCGGTAGGTTGGCTATCATTACTATAATTCAGCTCGAAAGCGCCTTGCAATAATTTCATTATAAGATAAAACATTCTATTTAGGGAACGGAGAAAAGCCCCGATTTACAAAAATTCACACCTGCCTAACAAAAATTGTGCAATTACTTAGGTTCCTCGATGCACCTTTTTTTAAAAAAAAAGCACCTGCTGAAGGGAAAATTGATTAACATCAAAATCAACTGTTAAAGAATATGGGGTGTTAATCAGTCTCGAAGCATATCGATTAAATATCGTTTATCATTCGATGATAAGATCTGATTCGATGCGATCCGAAGAAGGAGATTTCTGTCCACTATCCTTTTTTTTTAATTCTCCCTCCCCCTTATCTCTCCCCCTCTCTCTTTTTTAATAGAACTGGATACAACTATCGTGAACTTTCTATTAAGCGGTATTAATTGGACCGCAATATTACAAGATTTTGATTTTTATCTGATGATTGATTTATTATTCTTTTAATTGGATAATATCGATTTTCTATCAGTTGAATGTTGATGAATAATAAGAAGAATTTATCTTGTTCCATTATACTCTTCTCTTATCTGTAGCTCTTTCCTCTTTTTTTTTTTTTTTTTTTTTTTTTTTTTTTTTTTTTTTTGGCAAATTGAAATATTTTGGTGATATTATCAACAAAATAGCTTCAAGTGCTTTACAAATACTTACTTGCCTGAAATTGCTAAATAGACAGTGCGTTTATGCTTTATCTTTTGCCATGCAGAAAACTGGTTTACGAATGGAAAATGTGCTTGAATATTTCAATTTGTATTTTACAATTTGGTTTTTTTCTTAGAATCTTATTAGAAGCCTTTGACTGCTGAGTCTTTTCTAATAATTTCTGAAACTTGGATACAAGACTATTATGAATATTACTAATGAAAATGCCTGTCCCAGGACAGTGCACTGTTAAAAATAAATCTGTGAATTCCAGGTGAAACTACCGGCAGCAATGTAGCCGAACTGATACCGTTCCGTAAGTAGATTTTCCGTTGTGGGACATACAAGAAAGGAAAACTCCGTTTGAAGAAGCGGTAACTTTCTGTTACAAAGTCTGATTTTTAATGATAATAATTTAATATAATTTTTAAAATTAATAAATCGTCAAAGAATTCGAAATTACCGAGTGATTTTAAGCTGCTTGTTATTTTACTTATTATTATTGCAGAATTTAGTTCACACCGTCCTCAGGATCGAACTCGGGACCTTTTGATAGCGGAATAAAGCCTTACTAACTGAGCCAAAGCTGCTGATGCCGTGTTGTACAAAATATGTCTTTTATGAGTTAGTGGGAAAATCTGTTGTGCTTTTTAAAGATTTCCTTTCAAATACATTCTTTATAACATTTGAAAACGGTTTATTTTATTTTATTTTAGACTGATGCATAATGCTTATTATTTTTTTAAATTAATTTTTATTTTTTAAACAGTTTAAATAAAAAAAAATCACTGTTTAAAACCACTGTGTTTTTTTTTTTTTTTTTTTTTTTTTTTTTGAATGAATGAATGAATGAATGAATGAAAAAAACTTTTTATTAACAACTTTTTTTTAGAAAAATAATGTTATAGACAATTTTTTGAAATTGTCGTATACTATTTATTTATTTATTGGCTAATTAATTAAAAGATTTTTTTAATAAGAAATAAGAGAAAAATAAACAGAAAAAATGTAATTTAAAAGGAACTTTTCATGTTTTCATTATTTCTTGCCGCCAGTGGGATACGAACCCACAATCTGCGCTCGCATGCAATTAGCGGTATGGTGCCTTGACCACTCGGCCACGGAGCCCCTTAGATAACAGAGTGTCTCCGTTTTTTGTTTTTATTTCCACCCGTTTCGTTATTTTCAGGAAATATGGTGGGATTTGCTGATTTGTAACGGACAATGCCCTTTTGTTTTGTTGTGAAAAGGGACTTTTTCTGTGAAATTCAGAAAAAAAATATTCGTGAATTTCAGAATTTTTTTAACAGTGTGGATAGAAATCGTGTTTTTCCTTAAAATTTGAAATAATTGATAATAATATTCATATACTATCAGTGGCACCAACTTTTGAAAAAAATTGGGTGAGCTCAAAAATATTAGGTGGGTATAAAATTATTTTTGTAAAATGGTGCGACCAGTTTGTTTTTCTTTGAAGGGTTGAAAGATGAGAGTTTTAAGTCAAGCTATCATTTTTTAATAAAGTTGCAATTTTATTAAATTATATTCCGATGCGTTTTTTCTTATAGACACTAATATTCATTGTAATGTCATGCTATTATGAACATGACTATAAATTGAATTAGAAGAAAGTTAAACATGGAAACGAAACATATTAGCCATTTGAATTTATGGGTGTTACTCGGAGAATTAAAACACATGGTCATTGGCAAAATAAATTTTATTCTAAGGAGGAAAATGAATAATAAAATAATAATGAAATAAATAACTCAAACAATGAAAATTGGGTACGCCATGATTCAAAATTATTGGGTGGTCTCGGGCTCCATGGGACCGTATAACTTAACGCCACTGTATACTGTTATTACATAATCGAGCTATTTGGTTCTAAAATCACAAAAAGTTAGTAAATTGAAATAAAATTAGAACGATTTTACATTTGAAAATACACCCTTCCTATTCAACAATGTAAAATTTAAATTAATGCTATATTGTAAAATAATGAAACTCGAAAAAGTAAAAAAAAAAAAAAAAAAAAAAAAAAAAACAGTGGGCAGTGGATTAATGATTCTTAAATAAATTTTTCTAAAATAAATTAAACGCATAAACCTGAAATAAACAAGCTAAAAATTATATTTATTTCATTAATGCTCGGAAAATGGAGTGTTTTTATGTTAGCTTGGTGGTATGATATATCAACTAATTTTGTTCCCATTGACAATTTTCATATTGCATTAATTTTGCTTAAAATAAAAAACTTTTAACCCGATTCATTTAAAAAGCATAATTATTATTTAAAATACAAACATTCAAAATTACATATATTGCATACAATTAAAATTTTAAAATAATGCTTTTCACTTATTTTATTTAAAATACATAATAATAATAATAATAATAATAATAATAATAATAATAATAATAATAATAATAATAATAAATACCACAGCATTTTATTTTCATTTCAAAGCATTGTTTCTAGATAATACTTGTCCAAAAAAAATTACTATTGGTGATAAAGAAAACTGGTTAGATTTGCTTCTGGATAATATGAAAATACAAAAAAAGAGTTGAGTTTTCTAAGACTTTCTTTTAAATTACGAACTATTTTCATTAATCCATACTCAAATGTCATCAACTACCTATTAATACTACAGGAATTAAATTATTCAATATACGAAAATTTTTAAATTTTTATCAGTGAATTTCTAAAACTACATGACTCATAACACATTGTTTACATTTGCAAAACTAATCGCAATTTCTGGAATGTTAATTTGTTTAAAATAGAACTTAAAACATTATAATTGTATATTTTTCGAAGGTATTAGAGAAAATGGCGAAGAACAATTGTGATACACGTAGATTATTTGTATTTTCTTAACATCTTAACTGATTTGCCCGTACGCCACGAACGTGACGAATTTGCTTAATTCATCATTTAAAGCTTTTTGACACCACATATTTTTTAAAAAATATAATTTCATACTATTTAAAGGCGGAAATGTTTAGAATAATGTTACGAATATTTTATTTTAAATATTGTGGTGAGAATCCGTTATTTAAAATTTATTGAACAGAAAATAAAGTGTCAGTTAAGGGTTTAAGCCAAACAAATTTACGGAATCAGAATGATGGCCGCGATCAATGAGACGGTCCAACCGGAATTGTGAGAGAGTGGGATACGCTGATATGCAAAGATTTGGATTCAGTGTCATAGCTAAAGGGGGTGCCGCGGGCGGCTCACCCCCCCCCCTAAAACATTTTGAGCCTTCCCTGGAAAAGATTCCAAGGTCACTAAATATACTAATGTCCCGAAAATCCAAATGATATTCTGTACAAAAATCGAATTTAGTTTTGAGGACCTTTGGTAGTTTTGCAAAAAATACTAAATTGAAACTAAAATAAATTTTCAACACTAGCTCGTCCTATTTGCACATAAGCTAACATGATGTTTAACATTGCACTAGTTATGCACTCGAATTTTTTATCATCTTATTCTTTTCTTAGCATAAAATGAAGTTATAACAACAGTTTAATGAAAAACATAGTAACTACAATGTGAATATGCACTAATTTATCATTCTGCGTCACAGAGAGAGAGGGAAAATTTGAGCCCTCCTACATTTTCTTGCCCCCCCCCCCCCATTACTCACTTCCAGCTACGGCCCTGCTTGGATTTTATATAAATACATTCCTTCTTTGAAAGCATGTTAACGTACATCAACATTGTGATAATACTAAAAAAAAAAAAAAATACTAAAAAAATAAATAAAGGATTTTTTTAAAATTAGTAATGGTATAGGGAAAAACAGTGTTTGGGGTGTGTTTTAAACATATTAAACTATTTCACATCTTATGAAATTGGGATACATTTCCAAGGTTACTACAAATTAATTCCTGTATAACAGAAAGCATTTGATATTTACAGGGACACACAGATGATTTCGGATACTGTATTGTATCCGAAGTATTGTACATTTTAAAAACATCCTTATGCACCTTATTTGCTATGTTTGATGCGCAACTTCCAACTATTTTTTATGAGTTGTTTTTTTTCCCTGGAATAAGCTCGTAAAGGTGGTTTTTCAAGAAAAACTAAAACATCAATAAAATATGAAAATTAAAAAAATAAATAAAAATTGAAAGCGGCAATTTATGGAAAACCCCTTATCATTTATCTCTGTTTAGAGAACAATTAAAAATCAGCTCATTCTATCGCTAATGTCTTTTTGAATTTTCACGTTTTTTGACTGACCTTTTTTTATGAGTTGTTGGATTTTCACTAACAAAGAAAGTCTAAATACTGAGCATAATCAGAATTAAAAAAAAAAAAAAAAAAAAAAAAAAAAACACTAATTAAACTACTTATGTATGTAATAAAGAAACAGTCAAATTTAGCGGCGGAATTACAGTAGAAAGTCTGTAAAAAATAAAATACTTTAGAATATTTGGCGTGAAACGACGCATGCGTCAAGCGATTTGGCGGGAAGCATTTTACTCGCCAAAAGCAAATTATTTTAATGTAACTGAAAACTATTGGATTTTTAGTTTGCGTGTAAATGATATTTAATGAATTTAAGTATAACGAAGGAGGCAGTTTAATATGTTATATGCATATGTATATTATATTTCATATATTTATTGCTTGTTGTGGTAGTTATTTAATTTATCACAGGAAAAATATTTTCATATATAAAAAAATTCATATTGAGAAAAATTATTTTATAACTTTTAAGAGTATTAAAAAATAAAAGCCAGATGTTTCCATAGCAACAAAATGTAATCAATAATGCTCAATCCTGCAATTTAAATAAATTAATTGTTTAAATTATGAATTTCGTTTTAAATCGAAAATTTGGATGGTTAAATTTGAATATAAATACATATAGATATCGACAAAACAAATTATACTTAAAACAAACCAAAACTAATAAAACTAAAGTTATTTAGATTAAATTTATCTAAACGAATTCAACATGATACTTTTTCCTTTTAAACTGTACTTGACATAAAAAAAGGTATTTTTTGAAATTGCATTCCATCTCCAAGGATGAAAAAACGCCAAATAACGAAATTTCCATTATTTTTTTACGGAACTGTATGGAAGTTCCGCCGAATTTATTTTTGTTATAAATGTATATATCCTCATACGAAAAACATTCTGTATTTTTTCAAATTTTTGGGAGAAAGCCCGTAGTAAACTGTTCAAGTGAATCATTATTAAACTATTCAATATGGCACTTTCAGTCGCAAAGTAAAATATTGTGGTTGCCAATGGCGACCTGATGAAACATTTATTGAGTCCTGATCACATCTTCAAAATCTCATAGTGAAATGATGCAAACGTGGCAGTTAAAATTTTTGCTATTTCATATTTAATTACTGTTGCTATTATTTTTATAAAATTATTAGCTAAACAATTATCTGAATACATCATAAATATAATATTATGAAAATTTTACTGAGCATGAAACAAAAATTAACGAAAATATATATGCATCGGAAAGAATTAAATTTTTAACGATAAAATTTGTTCAGAAAAATACGGTATAGAAAATTACTGGAATAACGGCATGCGAAAGAATGCATTCTGGGGATTTTAACACATTTCGAAATAACTTCTAACACCAAAAACATAATTTTTTTTTTTTTTTTTTAATAAAACATGGCGTCAATGCATAATTTAGCTAAGTGACCCTCGATTAAACTATTAGCTGTTAAACCACGTTCACATTAATTCTATGCTAAGGCATTAAAATGTGTTAATTACACCGCAAACTTCGTTATTAAATAGGGGAGAGTGGGGATGAATGGGTCAACAGAAATTTATATATGTTCCCCAAACATAAATAATTTGATAATTTACCTCTGATGGCAGTACTGAGCTCATTGAACAGACCTAGTTTCAAAGCAATATCCATAACAGAAGATTAGCTATTGAACAAAGTGTATTTTTCAAGAACCAAAGTTAATTTATCTGTTTTACCTCTTTAGTATTTAATTGATAGTTAACCTTCTCAAAACCTTAAAATTTTTTAAATGTTAAAATGATATAATCGCTTTTCATATTTATGATGCAAATGAACATTATTGACAATACTTGCTAAGCCTAATCACTGTTATATATAAGCAAGTGGCTATGGGGATGAATGGGACTGTGCCATTTATGCCCTAGGGCTGTTCTAATAAATAAAATTACATTTTGTCATTATCTAGAAACCAGATGTTAAGAGAAGAAAACAAGGCCACTGTCGTGTCCTAACCGATACACGAGAAAAACAATATTTGGAAAACGAAATTGTAAAAAAACACAAACAGAAACCAAGAAAAATGAGTTGTATGCCTTCAAGAAATATTTTTAGTAAATGTATTGACAGTAGTGGTGAATCTGACAATTTATCATTCCATGATGAAGATGAAAGTGATTTGAACATTATTACAAGTGATATGGACCACCAAATTTGCAGCTTGGATAATATAATAGAAGACGACTTTTTCCTAACAAAGATATACGGAAAAAATGTATTTATCATTACGTTGCTAGTGTTTTAAAGAACAATAATGATAACTTTCAAGTACAATTCTTGAGAAAAAAGAATAATAATCCCTTATTTTATCATACCAATCCACCAGAAATTTATTTTGTTAATCTGGAGGATATTGTTATGAAACTACCAAAGCCTAGACCTCTGGGAACTGGCAGAACCAAAGGACTGTTGTCATTTGATATTAGCTTCAGTCAATATCTAGTAAAATAAAATGTATCACTCAGTTTTCAAATAAAATATGATTAGAATATATTTTTTTTATCTGTCCCACACATCCACAAAGTTGTCTCATTCATCCCCACCACGTGGATGAATGGAACAGTATGCATGAATTTAAAAAAAAATTATAAAAAAAAAAAAAACAGTTGTTTATTTAAATTAGTATGCCAATAAGTTGGTAAATGCTGAAGTATTCTTTAAATAATATTTTTTAAATTAACAACTGTATACAGCTTAAATTATTAGTAAAAATGTAAAAATTGTCCCATTCATCCCCACTCTCCCCTACAATGTAATTTATCGCCACTTCTTTAATTGATGTGCAATTTTAATGACAAGCGGGTGATTTTAGAAATTTACACACTTCTCTTTCTCTGTGTACAAATAGTTATACTTAAATTATAATTATTCATCAATTCGTGTTAGTTCAGTTATTTTTCTGCATTTACACACTTTTCTGAGTTTATCGAGTGATAACAAATTACACATTTAGGTTCATAAGATAAATACACATAAAAATAGATAAATTTTTGTAAACAAAAATAAGCAATTTTTACGACAAGTGTTTAAATTAAAAAAATTACACATACATGTGTAAAATTACCTAATTCTCACATTTATTTTTTAGAGTGTTCAAAAGGAGGCATTCTGGAAATTTTGCAAATTTCGAAAGAACGTCTAACGCCAAAAACATAAATAAATAATTTAAAAAAAAATCCTTTTAAATAAAACATGATGACAATACGTAATTCAGCTAAATGACCCTCAATTAAAGTACTTGCTGTTAAAAACACTTTCACAGTAATTTTATGCTAAGGCATTAAGATGTGTTAATTACACCGCAAACTTCGTTGTCTAATATAATGTAGTTTGTCGCCACTTCTTTAATTACACTGCGACCCAATGATACATGTTATTGGCCATTAATTGAAGGGCGTGATATCAAACCGACGACATGTTATGTTTTAGCAGGCCCACTACGAGGTGAATATATGTAAGGAATGTGCCAAGAAGCCAGGTATTTAACGCGAATTTCGAAAGAATAATTGTTATAAATGGACAACCTTCACACTATATAAATACAAACTTGGTAAAGATAAATACTTTTTGATGGAATTATGGCAGATTCTTATCACCATGAAGTATTAATGATCTTAAGGAGTAATTTTCGGTGTAGGTTACCATCTAAGTAAGGAGAGGATAAATGAAAGGTGTCTGCTCTTAACCTCTTAAAAGCGTGATTAATTAGTTTAAGTGCAGCCCATTACTAATTTAATATTTGAAAAAGAGAATTTTCATGAAATTATTATGAAGAAAGAGTTTTACGGCAGAATATTAAGTTGGAAACAAGTCATTTTATATATATTGCTTTCAGTAAGGTACTTAAATCAAATCTTGTTATTTTGCGTTAATTACCTGAAATTAGTGTAGCTCATGCATGTATAATTTATATAATCTGAATGCAATTCGTGTAGTTGCTCAGTTCATGTTTAACATTTTTTTCTAAAACAGTAATGTTATCTATAATAATTTAAATAATGAATTATGACATAGAACAAGTAAATATGAATTTAATTGTGTAATTTTTATTCAATATGCAAAAATTCGCATCGCAAAACGAACAAAGTGAAAAGCTATCCAGGATAGGTTTAGAACCAAAGACCCAGGCTCGAAGCCTGGTCTGGGCACTTTGTCACTCTGTTAGCTTATCTCCTTCTTAGCAATGCAAATTTAAAAAATATGTATGAAATTAAATTCAGATTTAAGAAATGTAAAAAAGTATTTACTTTTATAAAAAGTTTTCACTATTCAGATTATAAAAAAAGGAACTTTAAAATTTTTAAGAGATGAAAAGCAACAACGAGCACCTAGTTTGGATGTGCCAATCACAAAAATTTCTTTTTCAAAAAGTAGTTGCAAATACTAATACTTTAATACTATTAGTTCAATACTGTACCAACTTTCATTTCATTTTAAATTTCTGCTTCAGTCAATTAATAAAAGTAAGAAATGGGTAAGTGTGATCGCAGATTGCGCGAAGAGTTTTTTTTTTTTTTTGAACATTTCTTTCAAAACAACTTATCCTCTAATTAATAAATCCAATTGTCAATTTATAATTATTAAATTTTCACCTATATAGTAGCACCAACAAATTTAATCTTAAACATTATGTAAATAAAATACAAAATTCAAATATTGTTAAAATGAGAAATTAATATATATATATATATATATATAGCGGAGATATAAATAAAATTTTATGCAACATATAATAAATTCGGCCCATCAGTGTATACAAATGGATGTTACAAATTTAATTAAAAATTATGTACTACTTACAATATAAAGTAGAATTGATTTCCTACAGTTTCGAACAATACAACTTGTTCGTCATCAGAAAACATTAAGGGTGTTGTTAAATCAAAAAGGGTCACTTTGTGACATATGCTTAAATTTATTTTTGTTCGGAAATGCATGAAAATTGCAGATGTTGGTATTCAGAAACTGTCTAATTGCACTCAATTTTCTTTTTTCTTTTTTTTTTCTTTTTTTTTTTTTTTTTTTTTTTTAATATAATAGATTTTTTATAACAAGCCTTCAAAGTTGACTCTTTTGAGCACATTTCCCGACGATAGCAGAAAAACCGGTCGAAGAAAAACGGGTGATCATGTGATCGAAATAGCTTAGAACTGGATAGGTAATTTAACTATCATAAAAAGGAAAATTAAGTTCGATTGGAAATCGCTTTCATAGTCAGGCATTCCAATTTTATATATTTCCATTAAAAAATGAATTTGTAAATGTGTCAAAACGTTTTGCGCTTGTTGAGTGAAGCAGTTGAGAACACCCTTAAGAGACAAAACTAACACGTTATATAGTTTATGTGATACATTTGTATCATGTAAACTGTATAACGTGTTAGTTTTGTCTCTTAATGTTCCCTGATGATGAACAAGTTGTATTGTTCGAAACTGCAGGAAATCAATTCTACTTTACATTAAGTAATACATAATTTTTAATTAAATTTGTAACATCTAGTATACACTGATGAGCCGAATTTATTGTATGTTGTATTATCAAACAGTGTAATTGGTCCTTTTATAATATCTAAAATTTTATATTTCTAAAAACGAAAAAAAGATGTTAAAAAGAAACTTAAAATGTAGAATCATTAATTAATCACAATAATTTTTAACATAGAAAAAAATGAGTTCCAGAAAATATTGTGAATACCGGATGAACGAAACCCTAATAATATGAACATAACATTCTACGCAACAGAAGTATTCCATTTGGACATTAAACATGGCCCAATCAGTAAAAGAATAAATTCCGGACATCACAAGGATTCAGATATATCTAGACCGAAAGAAACCATTTCTCAAATGATTAATAAAATAAAATAAAATAAAAAATAAGAGAGAGAGAGAAAGAGAGAGAGAGAGAGAGAAAGGCGATAAAACCGAATCTGAAATGATCGAAAACTGATTTACATTTTAAGGGTATTCTTAAATTAAAAAGAGCAACTTTGTGACACATGTTTTAATTTATTTTTGTTCGGAAACTCACGAAAATTGCAGGTGTTGTTATTCATAAACTGTTTAATTGCGCTGAATTTTCTGTTTTTTGGAAAAAAAAAAAAAAAAAAAAAAACACACAATAGATCTTTAATAACAAACCTTCAAAGTTGACGTTTTTGAGCTCATTTCGCGACGAAAGCAAAAAAAAACCGGTCGAAAAGCAGGAGAAAAACGGGTGATCACGTGACCGAAATAGCTTAGAACTGGATAGGTAATTTAACTATCATAAAATGGAAAATTAAGTTCGATTCGAAATCGCTTCCATAGTCAGGCCTTCCAATTTTATATCTTTCTGTTAAAAAATGAATTTGTAAATGTGTCAAAACGTTTTGCGCTTGTATAGCGGAGTAGTTGAGAACACCCTTCACGCAATTCTTGAAAAATAGCCTATAATTATACCGATAATACATTTTTTTTTATATAAAAAAAATTAAAAACATACGCTTATTATACTACATAAATAGATTTTTTCCGTTACAAAAAATATAGGATTTTCTATTAAAAAATTGGGTTAACCCAAACATTACCCGTAAGTATCAAAACCCAACCCGAAACATCTAAAATCAAACCAGCCTGCATAACGAAAAGATTAGCGTTAATTCAAACCGCTAGTCGATTAGGATTCGAATAAAATGAGGTTACTCGATTAAATGTATGGGACTCTAGATAATTCTCTGCAATTATACCACGTGACTACAAGCAGTGTATTGATTATAGGCCTGAATATTAGACTGAAAGGAATATTTTCGTTTCTATACATTGAAAGTAACATTTCTGTTTTTAATTTTGCGTATAATGGGACGGAAAAACGATTTTTTCTGTATTTTTCTGTTTATTCCGACTAATATATACATATATATTTTAATAAAAAGTTTTCATTGAAAAACAGAAGTTTACATAAAAATATCCGTAAACAGTCAAGCAGTTTTTACCATGGCTGAGTAGTCGGTGGGGAAAATGGCCGACTCTGACTCCGGAAATTTTAACGACCTCGACTCCGACTCCGGGCTGGGTGTTACTGCTGGTTAAAACTATAAGGTCACGCAAGAAAAATAAGTAAAAAATTTCGCTTTTTCGGTGATAATTCAGTTCTTAGAGATTTGAAAGAAAAATGGAAAAAAAAATATTTTGAGTTCCACTAATTTTTGAATTTTGCGTACCACAAACCTGAAAAATCTAACTATCGAAATATAAAGATGAAAACAAAACAGAAATTTTACTGTTTCGGATCCGTGGACTTAAAAAGGGGAAAGCCTCACAATTTGGATAGTAAGTTGTCTGCTCCGGAGCAGAAAATTTTCGATAGAAAGAAAAAAAAGTAAAAAAAAAAAAAAAAAAAAAAAAAAAAAAAAAAAAAAAAAGATGAGAATTTTACTAGTTTGTAATAATTCGAAATCTACTACAGTTTTTATTAAAAAAATTTTTTATCTTCTGTGTAACGCCAGGCAGTAGATTGAATAAATCGATATAGTCCAAAAATAACACTAATAATTCCTTTTATGGATTTAAAATTACATACAATTGGTTTAATCTCACTTCAAACTGTTTAACAAAAAACGCTGGAGTTGGAGTCGGAGTCGGCTTGATTTTTAATGACTCCAACTCCGATTCTTTTACTCAAAAACGGGACCGACTCTGACTCTGACTCCGCAGCCCTGGTTTTTACAGATCAGTCGACGTAGAGTTGGATTCAATTTTTCAAATGAAATTTAGTAGCTAAAACGCATTGAATACCCAAATTTTGCGTTTCGGCCGAAAATTCGACAGCACACAGCCTGTAAAACTAGTTTCGCAGCAGGGGTACAATCGAAAGTAGAAAACACGCTTTCTGTGATTTCTCAGTTGCTGTAATTATTGTAGAACACTAATATTCTGTATAGCAAACGTAATCCTCACGGAGGGTAGATTTTGTCTGTTTTTTAACCGAAGTTCTCTAAATTTTAGTACAGCGGAAATATAAGGATCCCGTAGCTGTAACAAATAGCTCAAACAAATTTCGTTTGGTAAACGTAATCGTTTGTAAAGAGGAGGTTTATGTCTATTATTATAGAAGCTTGTTTATTTTAGTGCATTTGAAATACATCCTGGCTTTATCTTGTATCTATTTTAACTCGAAATGTGATTTTAATAGAAATTCATATTTTACATGGTGAACGTGAACTTCATAATTGATGTCCATATATAATGTTATCACTTTAGGGGGTGGGAGATCTGTCAAATGCTATCGTAAAATATCTCTAGGAGTAAGGGGAATTTGTCATTTCATATCATTATGATTTATGATCCAATCAATATTTTCTCTTTTTATTTGTAACTTATTATTTACATTAAATTAGTATGTTAAGGGTGTTATTAAATAAAAAAGGGCAATTTTGTGACATATGCTTTAATTTATTTTTGCCCGGAAATGCATGAAAATAGCAGGTGCTGTTATTCAGAAACTGTCTAATTGCACTCAGTTTTCTGTCTTTTTTAAAATGCAATAGATCTTTCATAACAAGCCTTCAAAGTTAACGTTTTTGAGCACATTTCCCGACGAAAGCAGAAAAACCAGTCGAAAAGCAAGAGAAAAACGGGTGATCACGTGATTGAAATAACTTAGAACTGGACAAGTAAGTTAATTATCATAAAATGGAAAATAAAGCTCGATTCGAAATCGCTTCCATTTTATATCTTTCTGTTAAAAAATGAATTTGTAAACGTGTCAAAACGTTTTGCGCTTGTTGAGCGGAGCAGTTTAGAACACCCGTAACTATTTTATGAAAATACAAAGTTATTATTAAAATCATTAAAGGACTGTAAAATTATTTAATTCCTCGATATGGAATACACCAACTTTTGGTATTTCTATTCTTCTGCCATATGTATATGCATACATGATTATCTGTTTCAGAAAACAGATGCGAAATATGTTTGAAACTAACACTTGTTGTGTTTAATAATGTCTCTCTGTTTGGTTGATAAGAAGTTTTACTTTTCCCCTCCACGCGCTCGTACTTTGGCAAGTGCGAAAAGATATTGTTTAATCATTATGTAACAAAAAACTATAATTAAAATACTTTTAAATAGTATGTATTTCTATTATTATTTGGTACAATAATGATATTTTACTGAATTTTCTTCATTTGAATCAGTAAAGTATGCGAATAAGAAATTAACAATCACAGCCGCATATGACAGCAAACAAAAAAAATCCTAAAAATCAAAATGATTTTTAGACATTGTTAACAATATCCTTAAGAGATTCCAAAATTAACAAACATTTGATAATGTTGCATAAATACAAACTCTTATAGACTCGCTATTCAGAGTGCATGTACTTATTATATAGCAGTGGTTTCAAACGTTGGGCATACGCCCTACCAAGGGGCAATCCGAATTTTTTTTTTTTTTCTGAAAGGAGGGGGGGGGGGGGGGGAGGCAGCTTGAAATTTGTAACTCAAATATTCGCTGTTAAGTTTTTGGGAAAAGATTTTTTTTTTTTTTTTTTTTTTTAATTTAAAACTAAAAGTACTGCATGCAAAATTAAAAGAATATAATTTAAAACTAGTTGGATGTGTCAATCCCAAAACTTTCTTCTATCTCATAAGTACATTTTAATATTTAAACAAAAAGCGTGGTGACCCCAAAGTTACCCACTATCGAATTTCCTCGAACATTTGACCAAGCCTAATGAGATTCTGGTATCCGAAAAGCCTAAAACGCAAAATGTAATTAATATTCTGAGAAAATGAGCTTAGTAGTGCCTCATGTTGGGTAATTTATACTAAAACCTAATAAGCATCTATTTACGTCAAGACCTAACAGAATCTGAAATTTGATGGAATTTCGTCCATTAGTTCTGGAGATATAGTTATAACAAAAAAATTTGCAAAACGTAGCATAGCAACACCATATCTTGGACAATTTATGCCAAAACGTAAAAAAGCGTCTAATTATATTATGGTGTAAAAGAATCTGAAGTTTGATGAAATTCTATGCATTAGTTCTTGAGATATAGATAGTTTTAAAGAAAGTGTAAAATATAGCACAGCAGCACCATTAGTTGAAGTATTTATAACAAAACGTAATCATCGTGTAATTATGTTATATGTCATTTTGTAACAAATTCTGAAGTTTGATGAAATTCTGTGCGTTGGTTGTTGAGATATAGCTATCGGAAAAATCGTGCAAAATGCAGCATAGCTGCACCACCTGTTGCAAGGTTAATACCAAAATGTAATTAGCGTCTAATTATGTTAGATAATCTAGCGTAACAGAATCTAAAATTTGATGAAGTTCTCTGCATTAGTTCTTGAGATATGGCTATCGCAAAAATCGTGCAAAATGTAGCATAGCAGCGCCACCTATAGGGCAGTTCACACCAAAACCTTATCAACGACTATGTATCTCAAGGTATCGTGGAATCTGAAGTTTGGTGAAATTCTGTCCATTAGTTTTTGAGATATAGCTATCATGAAAATAATGAAAAAACGTGGCATAGCAGCACCACCTGCTGGCCAATTTACACCAAAACTTAATCAGCGTCAATGTATATCAAGGGGTCACAGAATCTGAAGTTTGGTGAAATTCTGTGTATTAGTTCTTGAGATATAGCAATCCTGAAAATCATGAAAAATGTAGCATAGCAGCGCCACCTGCTGGCCAATTTTTACCAAAAACCAATAGGCACTAATTCATATCAAGGTCTAACTGAATATAAAATTTTATTAAATTTCGAGCACTAGTTCTTGAGATAGAGCGCCCACAAATTTTTTGTCACATACAGACAGACACACAGACAGACAGACAGACAGACAGACAGACGGACAGACTCACAGACAGACATTTTCTAAAAATAGTCAAAACGTGTTCAGGACCTTCTAAAACGTATAAATCCGTCGAAAACTGGAAGTCGAAAATTTTCATGAATCCAATACTTTCTTCTTGTAAAGATAGAAGAAAGTAAAAAATGTTTTTTGCTGTTGTTGTTGAATTAAAGAAAAATAAATTCAGAATCAAAAGTGTAAAATAAATTCAAAGCTGGAATTATTATAGGTGTAATCTTTAAAAATAATTGAGTATTACTTTTTAAAGTTTAAAATTATTTATATTTTTCTGGTTTGTTACCTCTTTTACAATTTTTTTCAATATTTTCTATTATTTTTTAAAGTTTTTTTTCTTTTTGTTCTGTTGTAAGGGCGATGGGCAATATGAAAGAACTCATTTGTACATATACCTACTTAATTGCACCTAAATTTCACTGCATGCCTAAACATAGTTAATCTAAAATGTATTGGGAATATCTAAACGTGTTACTAACAACTGTATAAAATTTATCATCCTTTTATAGCATTAAAAAAGAAAATGTCCAACTATTTATGCTAGAGTGCAAGCTTTCCTACATAGTAAATAAATTTAAAAAGCATGCAGTTTAAATTTTAACATCACATAATACACAGAAGCTAATTAATGATGAAAGGGAAAAAAAAATAAATATACAAGGGTTTCGATGGGGAGAAATGACAACTTAAATTTAATAAAAATCTCAAACTTGAAATGTTTCTTGTGTGATTTGTTACCCATAAGAAATAAAATTTCAAAAACTTCTAATAATTTTTAAAATGAAAAGAAGATATTACGTCTGTTCATAATACATTAGAAAACTACAAAAATACAGATAATTTAATTTAATAGTTATAAAACACTTTTTTTTTTTTTTTTTTTAAGCATTAAACGTTTTGAACTAATTTAAGGGGGCTCAGGGGTTGATCGATACGGAAAAACATGAAAACAGAGCTCTCGCTTCGAGTCCATATAAAAACAGAAGTATTCAGTGTAATTAATTTAAACTTTCTGATGTTTTAAAGGTGTGTTTGTAGTCTTATAAAATTATAAAATGAAGTACTTCAATGTAATATAATAAGAAATATAGCAAAACTTATGTAACACAATTTTCGAAAAAAAAAGAAAATTATGTGTTATATTACCACCCGCAAGATATCTTAAAGTTGAATTGACATAAGAACCTAATTTTTGCTTTAAAATGATCCGGAAATTTTACACTATAGAATGAATTAAGGCTATAACTATCACTCAAAAACAACATTATTAAAAAAAACCTCTCAAATTTGAAAATTTAAAAAACTCCTAAAAAATAAAACATTTTTTTTTTCATTAAAAATACTCAAAATATAAAACTATCTAAACTATATTAATTCATTCTATAGATAATGATGTTATACACATGCAAAAAAAAAAAAAAAAAAAAAAAAAAAAAAATTAAGCCACTCCATCAAATAGTTTTTTTTAAATCTTCGTGTCAGTCGTCAAAAATCAAGTTTTGAGAAAACCCGACTTAAAGTTGAAATTATATGGGTGCGGCTATGAAAGTGTTGATACATAAATGCTCATAACTCCGTTAAAAATGCAGATATTTTTATGCGATTTTTTGCATTATGGTCAGAATTAATTGAATAATAAAACTAAAACATTAAAAAAATCGATTTTTTGAAAATTTTTCAACCCCTGAGCCCCCTTAAAGTTCCTCATCAGTAACATAAATAACACAAAATTTCTGAAATTTTGCGTGTCTATACAGTGACGCATCACGCCTCCACCTTTTCAACAAGGTAATTCCAAACAATTCATATCCATACCTTATTATAGAATTCTATCAGAGAAAATCTCGTTTCTTTTTAAACCTTTTAATACATTTACATTTTTTATCTCACAAAAATCGTATCAAAGCTTCCTTTGTAATTTTAAAAATAAGTACCCCAGTTTTCAATGTAAAGGAGTAATGCAGTATACAATCACATACAAGCTATGCGACGCAATAACAATATATATATTGGAGAGACAAGTCGTACCTTGAAAATACGATTAAAAGAACACAAAACAGCCTTTAAATCAAGAAATTTAAATTCTAAAATTGTAGCCCACGCCATAGAAACTGATCATTTTTCAAATTTTGAGTCGGCCAAGATTATGAAATCCAGTGGCGCAGCCAAGGGGGTGGTTTTGGGGTTATAATCCCTCCCAGAGCTAAGAAAGATCGCTATAATTGCCGCTTATATGAGTCAAAACCAAATTTAATATTTAAATGTTTTGGCACATTCCGGAATCCCTGCTTTGTTGAATCAGACTTTACTTAATAAAGCGATTCAATAAATGGTGAAAATTCTACTTAAAATTGGGAAACTGCATATTACACGGATTAGTTAAGTAAAAATTGGTTATTTGAATTAAATCACTTTTCTGAGACGTATTATGCTAAAAAAAATGATGATTTCCTGCCACAGAGATGTTCTTTCATTCTAATTAGTACCGATTCTATTAACCGTCGATTCAAATAACAGGCAGTCACCTTTATAAAAAACTCAACCGCCCCCCCCCCCCCCCCCCCCAGAACCAAATTCTGGCTGCGCCACTGATGAAATCAAACTGCGATGTATACAAAAGCCGTATTTTCCTGAAGGCATGGATATACCAGAATAGCTAAATTCCTACTGAATGAATCTAATTCCTTCCCACCAGAATATACCACTTTAATCTAATTCAATTACCTATCACCGTGTTTAATTATTTTTTGGCACATGACTTCAACTACAGATTAAATTATGTTTTATTTGTGACTTTGTGTTATTTATATTACTCTGTGAAGAGGTTTAAATGTGTTCAAAACGTTTAATGTTTTTATTTTTTTATTTTTTAATAAGTTTATTGTATTTTCTAACTATTAAATTGAATTGTCTGCATTTTTCTATTTGTTTTTAATTTTTAATAAATTACTAAAAATTATAAAATTTAGCAAAGTTATCAATTCTAATGCTAAATGTATGACTTTCTTCAAGCAGTTTGTGCAGTTAAAAAAGCTTACTATACATTAGACTCTCTCAAATCCTCATATCTTGGGACCAGAGATTGTGCGGATTTTCGAATTTTGCCGATTTCTGATCATTGCTTTATTTTACATTTTTAAGCAATAATTTGAATGTAACAATGCAATCAAAATTATAATGAATGTTTACAATATAGTAAAATGTTAAAATAATTAAGTAATATGATAAACTAAATTATAAAAAGGAAGATCATTTTAAAACTGATTAAATTATTGAAAATAATGATCAAGTAAATAATTATTGATGCATAATAAAAAAAGATGCCCCTTTTTTTTTTTTTTTTTTTTTTTTTTTTTTGAATTAGTTAAACAAATTTTCATCATAAAGGTACGCTATTAATTCGCATAAAAATCACAAAATAAGAAAGTTTTATTTCAGATTTAGCTATTTTTTACAATCAAAACAGCTAATACATAAATATATTTGGTAAAAAAATTTACTCTTTAGTAGTTTTTTTCTACTTATATCCTGTTCTTCTAATTTTTTAGTTACAGGTTTATAAAATTCAGTTAAACTTTTGTGTATACCTAGCTTTCTACGTGACCGAGTGGTTAAGACGCCACGCCGGTAATCGAGCGTAAGGAGGTTGTGGGTTCGATTTCCGCTGGCTCCATTGCATACACTCCTTGTATGGAAATCCCGGTTGTAATTCTTTCATGTTCTAAAATTTCCTTGTGCTATCTCGTCCGTCTATATTGACAATGCCTATAAGCAGGCTTTCATGTCCAGCACACAAGTCAGATGCTTGTTGTTGTTAAAAATTTATTCAAATTTTAATCCTCCAAACTTTTGATAGTGAAATAAATTAGATAAGAACTACAAATAAGGAAATTAACAAACTATCATCTTTAGTAACCTGTTACCTATGTGTGATCACATTTTTTCCTTTAACTTTTTATTTTGAAAGGAAATGTTTATATTTTCATAAAGGTAACATGAAAACTTATATTTCGGGGCTGAGGCAGGCCTTATTTGGTCTGAATCTGAAAATAACCCTAATTACTTAGAAATGTCTCTTATACAACGAAATATCTTTAAAAATGCTTTAAGTAACTTTTTTTCAAATGTCACTAGCAAAATGTTACATTAATCGTTTTTGTTCATAATATGATAAAATGGCTAAAATAGTTCCTCCTTTCTTACATTTTAACAATTGTTTATTGTATTTAAAAGTTTTTTTAAAAAAATGTTTATCGAGTTTGCAGGGTTAAGCAAATGCTAATTCAAGAGTGTTTCGACAAAAATGCATTAATTTACATATGAAATGCATTCATTTTATGTGAAACTAAGTGAAGAATCAAAGAAGCCCCCCAGCAGGGGCTACTTTGTTCCAAAA
Organism: Maratus speculifer; assembly: GCA_964019185.1. NCBI lineage: Eukaryota > Metazoa > Arthropoda > Arachnida > Araneae > Salticidae > Maratus > Maratus speculifer. The sequence goes on from OZ025295.1 coordinate 208,265,174, forward strand.
CTTTAAAAATTGTTAATACAATAAAATATTTCTTCTTTAAAATCATAAAATTTGCTTCACTATTTCATGTTAATTGCTTACAACTCAATTTCGACATTGAAAAATCATATATACTTTTTAATAATGGAAATGTGAGTGAAATCAGGAAAAAGTTGCCCAAAGCAGCGACTGACGTTACAAAATTATATTTTCACGTACAAGAAGCAATTAAAATTGAATAATAGAGTATAAAAAATTGAACCAACTAAGCTTTGGATTATCTCAATTATACATCATTAATACTGTATAGCGCTCCCAACTCATAATGAGCTGTTCGAAGAATTTTAAACAGTAAATTCTTTGATGTTACTTAAATAAAGGATAAAAATACTTTTTTTTTTCTTTTTTCCACAAAACGAAATATTCAGTGCCGATTCAAAAATGAGCTAAAGGGAGTTTCACGTCAAAACACATAGTCTTCATGTCTCTTAGTTCTCTTGACTATGTCAGTGAGAAATATGACAAGAATGGGTTACTTCACGAATATCTCATGCACGCTACGGAGAAAAATCCGTAACAGAATCTTAAGAATATCATTTGACCCCGTTCCGTCAGAAACTGAATATTAGAATCTGTGAAAATATACAGTGCTGTGTTGATAGATGCTTTGCATGTGTTTTTCCAATTTCCAAGAACTGTTTCTTTGAGAACGGCGTCGGGCCATCCCCTATGTGGGTGGCTAGAAAACATTCGGGAGCAGCTGTCGAGTGTCACAGCACCCTATGATGACGAGCAACAAGTGGCGATAATCACCTTACCCCCACGCACATTTTTTCGACGATGTTTTTGTGTCCGTTTTTTAGTGCCGAAGTGTTTGTATACAAATGCATAATTTATTTTATTGGTCCCCCTTTCCTTCCTCGAAACACACAATTTATGTTTAATTTTGAAAGGGTGTATTCGAATCCAAACTGCTTATATTCTGATTTATTTTTAAATTCATTTTTGCTCTATGCGTCAAACTGGGAAATTCTCTTATCTGCATAATGTGCCATGCTTGTCAATTTTTTTACATAAATGCAGAAAATATTGCAAAAAATGCTGTCAAAGTTGGTGTTTTGAATCGAATAATTTTCACGGTGATCTTTTTTCAAATGTGCAATTTTTTATTGATAGTATCGAATCTATAGGCACTATAGCTCAGTGGGACGATGCTGAATTTATCGCGGTGTTTAAGAGCCAACTGCATGGTCCTGCGTTACAATTTTATATAGATGATCCCCAGTTGAATCAAGAAAAAACTTTTAAAAATATCAAGGAAATTTTTGTTTTAAATTTTGATCAAAAAACTACTGTTAGCCAACACCAAATATTATTTTCAAACTGTAAGCAAGTCTCCGGAGAATCACTCAGATCATTCGCCACAAAAGTTGCTAATTTAACAGCAAAATATTTTGGTAAAGAAAATACTGCGAAACCAGATGTGATGCCAATACTGGATCGTACAAAACTCTCTAAAGTTTTAGAAGGGCCCTCTTAACCTTCCTACAATGTTGAAATTTTACTCAAACTTGATTAAAGTATTTCACACCAGAATTTTTATTTAACTCCATTTAACATACTTATTTAACTTAAATCTTTGTGTTATTTATTTAATTTACTTTATGAAAAATTTTCTGGTTTGAATCGAATAAAACGCATTATAGGACTGGGTCGATTAGACCCATTCAGGGTAGGAAGAATTAAAAAACTTGGCCATAAACCGAAACCCACAAAGTTTTGAACAAGCTGTTGAACAGGCCCAGTTAAATTTCACGTATAACTTCAACCGAAGAAGTTACTATAAACAATTACAATTCAACTTCTTCACACATTAATATTGAAGATAGTTTAAACAAAATATTCTGTAGACAAACGGAAATGACAGAACGTTTATTAAATTCACTTTCAGAGTAATTACAAAATTTACAATTACAACCCCCTCCCCCTGCGCCCAGTAATTTAGCACACATATCTAGACACATAAAACCCTCAATTTTGCGTTGCAGATTTTGTGGAAGGAGTAACCATAAGTCGGAATGCTGTTACTCGCATAACAAAAATTCATATTTTCATCAGATTGAAATTTGTACACCTCAGAGAAATGAGAATTCTATACCGAGAGTCCAACACAATGATATGCATTATCAGTCGAGGTCGTTTCGGCCTTATTATTATGTTTATACCAGTGACACACACAGCAAGCACCATTACACTATTGTGTTATAACTATCTCGTAAAGAAATTCAACAATTTATATCGGTTTCAATACATCTGAAATAGCCTAATCTCATTAAAATACTCTGCGAGCATTTTTTTTCTCCATATACTTGTAATGTAATGGAATATTTTGAGTGCTTCTATAAATGAATAATTAATCCTACACACTTGATTTACAATACAAAACATGCCTTGGTGATTTTAAATATTTATTAATTGCATGAAAATCCGAGTATATTTATGGGAGTTTGAGAGTGGACTAAAAAAACAGTGAACGAAGAGAGAAAAACTCGTGATCACGTGAATAAAAGCAAATAATGTCAAACTTGGCCTTTTAAACCAAACTTCCGCGTGAAAGCAGAGTAATCACTCAAACTGGGATGAAACACATGTTAGTCACGTGATTAATTTCACTTATAACTCGATAAGTAACTTATTGATCACAAAATGGAAAACTCACTTCAATTCTAAATCACTTCCCTAATTAGGCTTTCCAATTTTATATATTTACGTGCAAAAAATGCAGTTGTCAGTCCGTCTGTACTGACGAACAGACAAACCAAATGCGAAATTACTTTTCAAATTTGTTGGGGAAAAAAAAAAAAGTTTTTCGGAAGAAGCTGCCGAGTGTTATAGCAACAGCACCCTATGATGACGAGCAACAAGTGGCGATAATCACCTTACCCCCACGCACATTTTTCTTTCGTAAACACACACTTTTTTTAAGTACCGCTTTTTAAAGAGTGTTTATAAACTAATGCATTATTTATTTTATTATTCACCCTTCCCTTCTCTAATAAGATGGTAATTTTGTTATCTTCTACAAGGGCAGTGGGAATGTTAGGAAATTCCGAAAATTATAATTGTAGGAGGTTTTTTAATTGGACAATTTATTTCCCAGGTATTTTGTCATTTTTTGGAAATTTTTGGTGGAAGGTATAGATTAAATTGAAATGGGAATGAGCTGGGTTGGTGTAAGAAACAAAAGAATAAATAAATGAAAATAATTACATGAAATCCCATTTGTCAAAAAAATCGTTTTTAAAAAGAAAACCACATATTTTCGGAATTAGTTACAAGAAAATAGGTTTGACCTATAATCGATGTCAATAACCTGTTGTTATACAGACGTGTTACGCATATTGTTAGAAATCAGTAAAAAATCACCAAAATTTACATTTAAATTTCGTTAAATGTTAAAATATTACACTTAGAAACAATTTTAATTACTACAAAATAATTTGCCCACAACTTCTATTTATAAAGTTTTGAACCAAATAAATAAATAAATAAATACACATTGCATGCAGAAAGGATTTCACCATTCTAAAATATATATATGTTGCGGCCAAAACCCGAAATTGGCCAATTCTAGAACTGGCCGGCCAATTCCCGAATTGACCAGCAACGTTAAAGAATGACTGGCCAATTTGCGAACTGGCCAGATGCGATTGGCCAATTCGCGAAATAGATAATAACTCGGCTTAATCTTTTTTAACATAGTTGAAAGTGTCTATGAATTCAAATAGTATAGCCGTCAGCCTGTCCGTGCTCTAACTCGAGTAAATGTTCCGGTTAACTTGTAATTGTCATCTTATTTGGTTTATCAATTAATTTCGATATTAAAAGGGAATTGTGTACTATTTTTGGTTAATTTAGTTGGGTACACAAAAATATTTTGTTTCAATATAATCAATGGGAATCTTTTTGACTGTGCATTTTAATGTTACATTATCTTAATTACAAAAAAATTGGTACCTATGCATCATAGTTCGGGTGTCGGCCAAGGTTTCCTGGCCAGTTCGCGAATTGGCCGGCCAAAACCCAAAATATGCTATTCATTTCATGTATTTCGGGTTTTGGCCAGGAAGCTTGGCCAGTTCGGGTATTGGCCGGCCAGTTCTAGAATTGGCCAGGATCCGGGTATTGGCTGCAACATATATAATTAATCGCGCTACCTCTGCCGATGTTTTAATTGAATTAATTGTGACCCATTGGACTTTCTCGATGCATAATTTAAAAATATTGCATATTAAAACATGAAAACTGATAGTTTTATAAATAATTGCATGATAAATGCGCTAAAACAGACAGTTTTTAAATTAAATTATGTTTTTAGAGTTATTAAATTTTTAAATTGGTCAATAATTCAGTTAAAAATTTTTTCAAAGAGAATCAAAATCTTTTTTCAAAAAAAGAATCAAAAATTATCCATAAAAATTAAACTATCTTTCATAGGCACTAAACTGAGAAAATTGGGCTATGCAGTGAATAATCATTTTTTTTTTTTTTTTTTTTTTAATTTTTAATTTTTATTTATTTATTTATTTTTATTTTTATTTTTTATTTATTTATTTATTTATTTATTTTTATTTTTATTTATTTATTTATTTATTTATTTATTTATTTATTTTTAATTTTAATAAAGATTGATTTAGTTCACAGTTTCAAATAACCAATTTTAATTCGTCTTGCCTGACTTTAAAAATATATATGTACTATAAAATAATAACATATGCATTGTAAAAAATATATATATGATTTTTTTTTTTTTTTAGTATATACGTACCGAAAACGAACGACGCAGTGACGAACAGTCAGATTTCCACAGATTTTGTAGAAATTTTAAACCATTTTATTTGTTTTAAAAAATAGTTCTATCCATCCGAACGTTTCAAAATGTTTGTATGTGATGTAAATCTTGTTTATTGAAATTCTCTAAAAAAATTGCGTTAAAATTCAGATACTTATAGTTATGCCTTATGTAGAAAAAAAATATAATTTCCATGAGCCGCGAAGTGATTTGCGCTTGCCGGTGTATTTGAAAAGGTTAAATATCATATATATATTTTTTTTTTTTTTTTTTTTTTTTTAGACAGATTGCACCATAGGTTGTAAGAATGTTTTAGCTTTAAGAATATACTTTTGTTTTGTCGTTATCTTATAAAATTGCGCATTGGAATGGTAAAATCGCAATGTAACAATTTGTTTTCTAATAATTTTTTTCAAATGTTTCAGCTTTCTATTTTTATTTATTTATTTATTTATTTATTTTTGTAAAAAAATATTTTTACTAATTCGAACACTTCGAAATTTTTGTATGAAGTGTAAATCTGGTCTATTGAGATGCTTTTAAAAGATTGTGTTGGAATAGGTACATTTAGATACTTCTAGCGTTGAAAAAATATTCTGTCCATGAGTTGCAAAACGATGTCCTCTTGTCAGTGTATTCAAAAGAGTTAAAATCCATATTTTTTAAAACCAATTACATCATCGATTAAAAGAAATTTCGAACTTTAAGAGCATATTTCTGATTTGTTTATACAGTGAAACCTCCGAATAAGGGACACCTATGGGAGCGAAAATTTTGTCCCTTAAATAGAAGTGTCCCTTATTCGGAGTGTCCTTTATTTGGAGGTTTCACTGTATCTCTAAAATTGCTCCCTGGAGAAATGTTGACTTAAGTTAGAAAAATGCTTTCCGGAAAAACATACTTAGGGTTAATTGCAACATTTTTTTCGAATTAGTTATAGAGTTTGAAACCTAAAAATACTATCTTTTGAAATATGTCTTTCAAGTTTAACTGTGCCGAGCAATTTGGTTGATTTGGATTTAAACAAAACGATAAAAAAATAGAAATAAATTCAGAAAACTGTTCCTTTCCTATATTTTCGGTGCGTAAATGTGTCTGTGCGCATGTGCAAGCACTTTCGTTCCCTTAGCATCAAATAATTGACTTTTTGATGAGAGTGATTTGCGCTTCATACTTAATATCTCGGAAACTAAAATAAAAATTAAATTCTGAGCTTCAGATACACCAGGAGAGATCTTGGACTAACTTCACAAAAAAATTGAGCCTCGTATGTGCCGTAGATTTTTCTAGCCATCGCAGACACAGACAGAGCGATTTATTCTTTTATTAGAATAAGATATATACAACAAATACTTTTTAAGTGAAAAGGTACTACATTTTCACGGGAATTCAGAAAAGAAAGAAAATTTCAAAATAACTGAACTGTAAATCGTTAAATAAGTAACAAAGTATTAAATAATGGAAATTACGCATATTTAAAACGTATATATTTTCAATTAGCGTTTCCAAATTTTTTACTGAAATATATTTTTACTCGCGGATATTCTAGAAAAAAAAAGGAAACTTTGCAATTCTAAAATAATAACAAAGAAGCTAAAAGAAAAAATTCAAATTCAAAATTTTAACTTGAGGTCTTGCAAAGAATAACAAGAAATATAAATAAATGCTTTTCCCACTCCCCCCCCCCCTCCAAATACAAAAGTTTTTTTTCTTTTTTTCTTTCCAAAAACACTTGCATTACTTTATCAAATTAATTCTGAACCGCACCCTTATGTTCGTCCCGTGGGTGGTTGAAGAATATAGAACAACAGCTGCAACGTGTCATGCAGAGATATCACCATACCAGCAACAGAAGATGTTCCAGACCTTATTAAGCACAATACGCGTTTTTGAATGAATGTTAAAAAAAAGAAAGGGAATCTTATTAAAAGGAATAGCTTGGAGAAATCACAGATGTAAGATTTCAAATTGAAACAGAAACTCTGTTTTATTATTTTACTTCCCCTCTTCCTGCAGTTCTAAGTTATCATAATAATGAAGCTTGAGATGAGATGAGATAAATTGAGGCTGTTTAAAAATCTAAACTAGCTACTTTGTAACGCATTTTTTAATTCATTTTTATGCTCAAACTCATCAAATTGGGAGTTTTTCTTATTCAGAAACTTTAATAGTTTTTTTTCCCCTTTTATACTTAAAGGGAAAACAGTTTTCAGAAAATGATGTCAAATTTCGCGTTTTAAACCGGATTTCTTTAGCCGGCAGTTACATATCGGGAAGCGACAACACAAACAATCACTTTGAGTTCACAGCTGAAATTTTAGAATTCGTTAAAATTCGATTCGCTTATTAAAACAATTGGGTTTGCCAAGTCATATTTTGAAAGAAAACATCTGGGAACCCGATTTTAGTGGTTGACTCGTAGATTTACCATCGTGTTTTTTCCTGCTCCCAGTCCTCCACGTTTTCATACTTTCGGGTGCAGGAAAACTCAATTGTAAACCTACAAGTCAATCACTAAAATCGAGATATCCCCGCTCTACATATAAGCCTTAACAAGTCAATACGTTGATAGTTATTAATGAAATCCGCTTATTCTCAACTCACGCTAAACCGAACACTGTTCGGTTCTAATTAGTTTGGAATAGCGGGTCTCTAATGCATAAAGTTATTAGTTCAAGTGAGGAGATGGGGGTTAGGGTTCGTCTGGCACTTAACATCGTAAGATATGTCTGAGGAAGGGGCTTTTTTTTTTATATACAACGTTTAGTTCAGTACAACAATCATATAATTTATAATTATACTGCACGCGAAAAAGTTTCTTCGTGAGAAAAAAAATATCCGATCACAGGGTCGTACTGGCCCACCGGGCAACGAGGCAAATGCCCGGTGCGCCCCGAGTCGAGTTTTTTTTTCTTTTTTTTATGCATATTTAAAATAATGTTTTCTGAGCAGCAAGATAAAAAAAAAAGACATTTTCAAAACATTTCAACGATATGCTTTCTAAGAAAAGTATTGAAAACTACTAATTGTTTTTTATGTGTTATATTTATCATGTGTTCTGCATTTAAGTACTTGAGACTTGCGACTCAAATTGTTGCCCGCTATTTGGTAGACATGCGTCCTCGGACAATTTTTTTTTTAAATCTATATCAGTAGCTGGCTTTGGTTTTCTTAGCGCCCTAGGACCAGCACCGAGCGAAAGGGGCAGTTGCCAAGGGCGCGGAAACTTAGAGGGCGCCAATTTAACATTACAACGTCATTTTTGGCCTATTACAAGAAAAAATTACATGACGGGGGCGCCAAAATTGAACTTTGCCCCAAGCGCAGTGTTCTCTTCGCATGCCTCTGCCTCGGACAGAATTCTTTTTTTTTCGGCGCCTCTACGACTGATGCCTTCTAAAAAACTTATATTAAGAATTATTGATTTATTTTCTTTCTTTAAGTGTTTGCCGCTTTCTATGGTTGCCTGGTATTTTGGAATTTCTACCTATTGAGCCGATGGAAGCGATAAAACAGGATTGAATGCCTTAAAAATCATTTTATTCTACATATTGACATAGGCATCTGTGGGCGTCATGGCGCCCTCAGACAGATTTCTTTTCTTCTTTTAAGCGCCCTTACAAATGAAGTCTTTTAAAAAACTGATATTAAGAGTTATTCATGTATTTAGAATATTTTCTTCCTTTAAGAATTGGGCGCTTCGTAGGTTTGCCCGGTATTTTGGAATTTCTACTTATTGAGCTAATGGAAGTGATTGCTTTAAAAATCATTTTATTCTACATATTGACATAGGCGTCATGGCACCCTTAGACAGATTTCTTTTCTTCTTTTAAGCGCCCTTACAAATGAAGTCTTCTAAAAAACTGATATTAAGAATTATTCATGTATTTAGAATATTTTCTTCCTTTAAAAATTGGGCTCTTCGTAGGTTTGCCCAGTATTTTGGAATTTCTACTTATTGAGCTAATGGAAGTGATAAAACAGAATTGAATGCCTTAAAAATCATTTTATTCTACATATTGACATAGGAGTCTGTGGGCGTCATGGCTCCCTTAGACAGATTTCTTTTCTTCTTTTAAGCGCCCTTACAAATGAAGTCTTCTAAAGAACTAATATTAAGAATTATTCATGTATTTAGAATATTTTCTTCCTTTAAAAATTGGGCGCTTCGCAGGTTTGCCCGGTATTTTGCAATTTCTACTTATTGAGCTAATGGAAGTGATTAAAAATCATTTTATTCTACATATTGACATAGGCGTCTGTGGGCGTCATGGCGCCCCATTACACGCTTTACACGCTTTAGGTACTGGAAATTCAAAAAAAAAAAAAAAAAAAAAAAAATTCAGAAAAAAAATTGCTGTTCGTCCGTCTGTGTGTCTGCTATTTCCGAATAGTAATATTAGCCTTATTTAAGCTGTCATTTGGTAAGCCAAATATTACTCTTCGAAAATAGCTATATAATTTTTTTTAATAAAAAAAGTCAACGCTGGATTTAACAGATTTCTTTTTTAAGGGCAATGTTTTTCATGGAATGTTTTGTAGAGTCGAAATTTCTTATGGCTTGTTTATACAACGTCGAAGTTTATAAATTTTGATTGAAAAAACAACAATATACATATAATTTAACCGTACATTTAAATATTATTTAACGCTTCTTTCGCTTATTGAATGTTATATGTACCTTTAAAAATATTAGTTTTATGTGTTTTGCACTAAAATAGAATCGTTTTCTTACTGTTGTCATTTTTAAAAAAATGTATTGTCTATATTTTTAAATCATGATTTAAAAGCGGTCATGAAATTCGTCCACTTTCTTTTTAATTACAAGAGTTATGCGAAGGGATGCAGACTTTCCTAATTTATTAAATGCTTAAAAGAACAATATATTAATAAATTCAATTTTTGAAAGTAAGGCAGTAAATTTTAAACCTATTTTTTTTTTCAAACAAATTGAAAATAATTGCACAAAGAAAGTTATGTGTACTTGCTGTTTCATCCCTAGTAATGAGATACTTCAGAAGCTTATAGTATTTTTACTTGGAATTTTCTAAACGAAAACTATCCCACAATCAGCTTTTAAACCGACCTCTTTGTATACTGTACCACAGTATACAAAGTAGTACCACATGGATGATTTTCCTCAAACGACAATTAACAACAGCTGTTTAGCATTTGCGATTAAAAGGAGTCCGTTTTAGAACACATTATGGACCATCAATCGACACACACACACACCTGTTGGCTGCACAATAATCGTTTTAGAGATTATCCCTCGGAATATCCCCCCACTTCCTCTAAGATCTTCTTTCATCATTCACACTATCAATTATACCCTGATTAGTTCCCAAAATTTATCTCTTTTTGGCAAAAGGGAAAAAAAAAAGAAAAAAAGAAAAAAAGTCAAGTGTTAGACTGATTTCGGACAAGGCTCTTTTCTGAATTCTGATTCTTCATTTTTCGAATACTAAAATAACAAAATGTAAACAGACAGGGAGCCTGGAAAGACCTGGAATATTTTAAAATCTTTACCAAACTCAATCACACAGATAGCAAATTATTGATTCCAATTGGAAATAATACGTTCGATTCAAGAGAAATGTAAGTAATTTTAAAAGATTACGTTTTTACTAATAATATGATATTAATTATATGATATGTTTATGTTATGTCTTAAACTTTTCATAAGTGTTATATATCTTACAAGTATCAATATGCTTCTGATTTATTTTGTAGAAAGTGATAAAACATGGGCGTCCACAATAGGGTAGGGGGAGACAGAAAAGAGCAATTACCCCTCTCTGAATTTTCGAATTGAATTAATTTTCTCGCCGGTGATTTTGGAAAAACAATAAAGATTGTTCCATTCAAATTATTTATAATAAATAAGCATTAAAAAAAAAGAAAGAAAAAGGATAAATCATCTGTCCCCCTGTAATCCCTTTAAAAATTATTTTCAGCTCTGATTTTTATTTACATTTATGCATTCAAAATTATCTAAAACTGTGGTTTTAGAAAGGGGGAAAGAATAATAAATTATTTCTGTTTTTTTTATGCATCTTATTTTTTACATATTTTTTTTTTTTTTTTTTTTTTTTAAATATTGGTATTTTTCGAAATTGTCTTATGCAAGATTCTTGCCAAAGAAAAGTTTTGGTAATGTATTACAAGCACATATTTATTCCTCTTCGTGGATTTTGCTGTGTATATGCCCATGGGATGAAAACAAATTTATAAATTTTTTTGAAATATCTAAAATATTTCTCTCCCCCTCCCGCAAAGTTAAGATCATATTTTATTAAATATTGGTAATATTGTTCAAATGTGTGTGTAATCTTTATAAAATTTGCACCAACAATAAAAAAATAAAAATAAATTTAAACTTCAACATTTTGGCACTTTCCAATATAGTTGAAAAGTGTATGATTTCGATTAGCTTGTCCGTCAAATACAAATAAATTCCGATTCCCATGTCACTTAAATATATGGTTTGCTATAGAAGGTTTCTTAATCCATTTAAGGTCGAAGAGAAATGAAACAAAAGAAACATGCAATATTTTTATTATGGTATTAAAGATAAGGCAAACAATGATATAAAAACAAAATTATGAAAAAAGCCAGTAAGTTTTTTAAGCAAGATAAAACTAAGTGATAAATCTTAGTATTCAATATTTTATGCACAAATTTTAACTCATATTGTCAGTTATAATATACTTGGCTAAAAAAAAAAAAAAAAAAAAAAAAAAAAAAAAAAACACTATTTTTTTTACGTAGATTTTAAAAAACGATAATGTACTTACTTCCACGATTTGTTCATAAGTAGTTTACAACTAACACTAAATCACAAAAAAATATGACTACCCACATTTTTATTAATTTAAAAATACTAGTACACCCTCATCGAAAATAAAAGAATCTTAGAAAGATTTTATTTCGAATTGCTTTTGTAGGGTGTCCCCCCCCCCCCCCAAAAAAAAAAAAAAAAAAAAAAAAATTACTGTACTCAAATGAGTGCGGCGTCCTTAAATGTGTTAAGAGATTACTTCAGTCAAGCCAAACGAAAAGATCCGTTCATTAATGCTAATCCTGTGGAAGAAATTTATGAAAATATCTAGGTTGCATTTCAATAGTTTAAAGTGATTTTTTTTTTTTCGTTTCTCTATTTTACAAGAAAAATGTTTTGGATTAGAGAAAATTTCCAACTTCCGGTTTTCGGCAGAGTTATACGTTTTAAGGATTAACTATCGAAAAACATATTTTTACAAAATGTCTGTCTGTGGGCCCTCTGACTCTGTCTGTATGTATGTGACAAAAATACTGTGTGCGCTCTATCTCAAGAACTTATGTGCAGAAATTCATAAAAAATTATATTCAGGTGGTTTCAGATGTAAATTAGGGCTGATTAGTTTTTGGTGTAAATCGCCCTACGGGTGGCGCTGCTATACTGCATTTTTCACAATTTCCACTATAGCTCGATCTCAAGAGCTAAGGCACAGATTTTCATCAAACGCCCAATTCAGTTAGTCCTTCATATGAATTGCTGCTGATTATGCTTTGGTGTATATCTCTCTACAGGTGACGCTGTTATGCTGGATTTTCCCCCGATTTTCGCAATAACTCAATCTTAAAAACTAATGCATGGATTTTTACCAAACTTCAAATTCAGTGACACATTGTTTCTAATTAGGCTTTGGTATAAATTATCCAGTAGGTAAGCTGTTATGGTGCATTTTATTGGATTTACACGATTTCTGTGATAGTCATATCTCAAGAACTAATACACGGAATTCCTTAAAGGACACTTTCATTTTTGGAACCGGTTGAAATGCAACCGAGATATCTTTATAAATTTCTTCTTTAGAAATAGTATTAGAGAGCTGACTGAAGTAGCCTATTAATGAAAATGGAGTGTCTATAGTACTCACAGTTAGTTTACAGGAATACACAAAAATAATCCGTTGGAATATTTCATATGAGAAAAAATGTTTGTAGTGTAATTTAATGTGTTCCCTTTCTTCAAATACAATTAAATCGATATATATTACTGTGATACACTACAAAGACTACGAATTGAAAATTTTTTATTGTTTATTTACAGGGACACACTAAAGGATCTAATTGTATTATTATTCTCAGTATAGAGTAATTGTTTGAAATCGCTTTTTAAATTGATGCAATTGATTTTTTGTGAAAAAAAATTTCCCCACCATCACACCATTGTGTATATTCATATATTTATGTATTTAAAAAAAAAAAAAAAAAAAAAAAAAAAAAAAACCTCGAAAACAAGTACATTGTTTATTTTAAACCCTTGAAAAGATGGTTTGATTTTAAACTCTTTTTTTCCAGGCATGAGAGACGTTCTATCTTTGTAAATGGCCCTGTTTCAGTTTTCATGTGTTTCTGTCTCACGCTTTTTTTTTTCTTTAAATTGCATTCTAGGCTTTAATTTTCGTAAAAATTGAGATTGACTAATCTTCATAAAATTTTAATATGCTGTTAATGCTAAAAAACATTATTTTCGCAATAGGATTTTAATTGCCTTCGAGTTTCGGAATGTGGTTTCTGGAACTCAGTGACGTAACATCTTATCGGACGACTTTTTTTTTTTTTTTTTTTTCCTTCTGTGGAGTTTAATTAATATCGGATCCAATTATTTAAAAAAGCAAAATTCAGATTCAGATGCATTAAGACCTGCATTGGACTATCCTCATTCAAATTTTCAGATCTTTCATGCTGCAAATTTTCTTAGCCTTTTTTCCCCCTAGCATACATACATTGAGAGAGATTAACTCTTTTTCTGTTATTAATATAGATATTTTTCAAAAAAAAAAAAAAAAAAAAAAAAAAAAAAAAAAAAAACAACAAATTCTGGCAGAGTTATGCTATACATATGGCTATTAGTACAAAGTTGTATTTGACGGATTATAAAAATTAAATATATCTCTTAAAAGGAAGTTTATTGCCAAACTACTTGGGATGCAAATTAGAGAAGGAAATAAGGTAAAGGGCGTTTCAGAAACACACATGACAATTTCTGACAATTTCATAAATCCCAATCTGTTTATGTTGGATTTATTTACAATCCATTTAATCTACAAATAAAGGACACATCATTAAATAAAACAAATTATTTCACTCAAGATAAGTCTCTAGCCGTTATGTCAACCCTTTAAAAAAAAAGAAAAAAAAACGGTTTAAAATATTTTAAAATAGTAATTGGCGCCCTTTTGATTAGAAGTTGGCGCCCTGTTAATATAAGTTGCCACCGCCCTTTTTGTCATGCCAGTACGCCCCTGTCCGATCAAGAAAGAAGTTGGAAAATAGTAATCGATCACTGAGGAAACATGCTTGAAATTTGCATATTGAAGACAGATAGAAATGCCTGAGCATGCGTACAATATCTCAATATTATTTAAAAGAAGAAATCTTGCAGCTGCGAGATCAAAAGCAGCTCTGAAGTGCTGGACAATGGCTCGTGTGAATAAACTGTCTCACAATTTCAAAATTCGCATGAATAAACTGTTGCAAGAGGGAAATTTACAAAGGAAAGTAACTGTTCTATTAAACTGTGCTCAGAGTATGGTATTCGGAAAAAATACTGTTGGAAAAATACAGCGTGGAAAATGAACCTCGTTGTAAACGTTCACGAATGAAAACGCTAAAGAGGACAGAAAACTTAAGACAATAGCGAAAAGAAATTGGCGAGCAGCTTCAAAAAAACTCAATGCCGAATGGTCTAAGTATAACGTAAAGGTATGTGACCGCACTGAACTTATTCGACTAAATGCAGCAGAATTTAAATTCTCAAAAGCTAAAACGAAACCTTACTTGAAAAAAAAAAAAAAAAAAAACATGGATAAGAACGTTTGCAATGGTGTAAAAAACATGTAAACTGCCCACTTGATAGTGGAATATTGTTATTTTTAGCGATGAATAGCGCATATCTCTCAGAACATATGATGACTGTGGAACGTTTGTTTCGAAGAGAGTTAATGAGAAGTTCAATGATAAATGTGTCAATACGAGGACTAAATTTTCACTTCATTTACACTTTGGAGCTGCATGACATTACAAGGGGTCGGTAAGTTATATAATGCGTTACGTACAGTAAACTGTGAAGTTTACATTGATATTTTAGACAATTTCCTGATCCCTAGCATCGATCAATGGTCGGAGATCAAAATGACTTCTTATTTCAAGATGACAACGCAACTCCCCAACTCACCAAATCAGTGAAGACATTTCTACAAAATGTTTGTAATATACCAATTCAAACCATGACTTAGCCTCCCAATAATCCGGATCTTAATCCCATCGAAAATCTGTGGAATATATTAAAAAGAGAAATTGATTTTCGATGAATTACAGATGCCATAGAACTATGTAAAGCTATAAGGGAATGCTGGTCTGAAGTTGCTTCCATTGAGTATAAAAAACTCATTGAGTCCATTCCATTAAGAATTTCGGATGTCATCCGAAATAAGAGTGGATTTACGAAATATTAATTACAGTGATCGGTTATTTTTTTCTAAATCTAAGCATGATCGGAAAATTTTTTCTTTGGTGCTTAAATTTCAATCACAATTTTTCTGTTTATAAATCGTTGTATAATGATTTCTCTTTATTGTATATTGTTGTTCATTACATATAATACAAATGTATTAATCGCTAATATCGTTTAATTTTTATGCAGTGAGAATAAATAATCTTTTCTTATAAAAGATGGGAGTGTTGATATAATAATAGGAAACTTTGTGCCAAGGGTTGTATATATATCTTTATCATTTTTAGTCCAACCATTTTTTTTCCCTGTAACATTTCATTTCAAAATTTGGAATATCCGAATGTCTGGCATCCATGTTCTTCTGCAATATGGTCATATAATTCGCTGTTTAAATGTTTAAAACATATATATGTAGAAGATGGTAAATGATACATTTACCAACAAAGAAAGACACAGAATATTGTTCACTGTTTTGTAGATAACTTCTGCTTTTAACGTCTCCGGGCTGGAGGCAAATGGAAAAAGACAATATTACTTTTGAATGCATTGTGTGACAATAAGATATTTTAGATATTATTTAATACAAATTTATTTCATGTATTGATATTTTACAGACTTCTTGAATCCGTAAAATATGAGACTCATCAATGTATAATCAAATGTGTATATCATTGGAAGCAAATAAATAAATAAATTGAAAGTAAAAGAATTTTCAGGCATTGATAACAATATCAATAGAAAGGGGCTCGATGAATAATAACTTTAATATCGTAAGGAAGGGAGAAGGAGTCCAAAATTAGCAAAATGTTGATAACGTTATATGTTACAGTCCCTTACCAAAAAGAGACCGACTGACTGTACAGCAATACATTTAAAAAAATATAACCAGATGTTACCTTTCTTTGCCAGCAAAAACTCCGTGATAAAATAAGACAAAATTTATATTCTAAAAAAAAAGATGTAAAACGAAATATTTCCATATTAAAGAAAAAATATTTCGGGCTTTTATGGATTAATATTATTATCATTACTACTGTTATTATTACTGAATGATTATCATTACTACTATTTATAATTTTTTTTTTAAATAATCAATTGTCTTGCGCATCTTGCTTGAATTTAAAACGTATTGCGATTTTATGTATGTATAGTTACGAGATTATTTTTTCAATCATCTTTTTCAATAAAAAACAGTTCTCTTAAAAAGGGAAAAAAAAAAAGTTTCAGGTACGATTGAGATATTTTACAGTACTTTTCCTTTTGTTCTAATTCCTCCGCCCCCCCCCCCCCCCAGGACTGTTTGAAAGTATGGCAGCGTTAAAAATCTATAAGCCCAAATCTCCTTCATTTGTAATCTGAAGACTAAAGTTTATATCTGTAAGCTCTCACATGTCATCCAAATATTTTCTTTTTTCCATGCAGAAATAGGGATCGTACTTATTAATAGGGAGGGGGGGAGAGAACCACATGTGCTCCGCTCATCATGCTTGCTTTCATACCATGACACTTCCCTGTATGTCTTTCTTTCCGTCACTGAATTTTTCGGGACTGTGACACATTCGGCGACACTACACCCGTTTATCATCTGTCTACACCATGTTATGGAAACACGCGGCCAATATCATCCTATGTCGTTACCACAGTAAATATTCTTGTTAGGGTTGATGTATTTAAAATGTTTTTCTCATATGGTTATGGAAGCGTGAATATAAGCAGGCTTTTTTCGTTATGATATTATTATTATTAGCACGATTTCTTTTAATAACATCTTTTTTAACAACATTTATATAATATCTCTTTAATCTGTTAAAATCTTTATTGTTGTTAAAAGACGCAGATTGCATGCATGAAAATTTGATTTTTAATATTTATACAAACATTATTATTATGGATTTCTTGTTTATTTTTATTACTACAGTAGACTCCCTCAAATCCGAACAGCTTGGGACCAGAGGTTTTGCAGATTTTAGAATTTTGCGGATTTCTGGTCATTGCTTTGTTTACATTTAAACAAAAATAATTTGTATGTAATTAATAATGAAATCAAAAGTATAATGAATGCATACAATATACTAAAATATAAAAAAAAGTAATAAACTAAAATAATAAAAATTTAGATATTTTTTAAAATGATTAAAATACTAAAAGGAAAGGTAAATTAATAATCAATAATGTACAATTAAATATTCATTATAAAAGAGGGAATGTGTTTTTCCTAAATTAGTCAATGAAACTTGCCTCATAAAGGTACATTACTAATTCACATCAGGATCATAAAATAATGAAACTTTATTTCAAGTTTAGCCAGACTTAATAACTAAAAAAGCTTGATAAATATATTTGGTAAGATTGTGATTACCAATGATATTAGCAATATCTTTATTTTTTCAGAAATAAATTATTCTTTCTTCATGAAAAAAACATGAATTCAATAACCTTAACAAAAATTATAAATTAAAAAATGTATGGAATTGATATAAAACTGAAAAAATAAATTTTTGCACCTACATCTGAATTGAATGTTTCATTGTTTACATCCGTAAAATATGTGCGGATTTTAGGAGTGCGGATTTGAGGGAGTATCTGTACTACTGTATTTTAATTTTTATCTTCATAGCAAATATGCAACTTCTAAAATGTTATATTTTTGTTTGTAGATTTCTTCTACCGAAAAAAAAAAAAAAAAGAGTATGGATACTTAATCATACTTATATATAGTATGTGTGGACTAGAGTTGCCATGCTGTACATTTTTTCCCTAGTTGTACCTTTCTTAGGGATTTTGAGACTTATCACAAGGTGTACTTTTAAATTTGTCTCTTACAATCATTTAATCCGCTTTTTTAACACTTCATACTTTTCATAGTTTCAAGAATTTCTTTTTCTTTTTCAGTTTATTCCAAGATTTTTTACCTTTTACCGAAAAAAATTTATACATATGTGCATCAAATGTATCATGTATTCCCGCCAGAGCCAAAGATCGTTAATATTAATTTTTACAAAATCATTTGACAGATTGACAAATAGAGCAAACGTCTCTTCTTCGGTGTTTTTTAAAAGAAAACCAACTCTATTTTGTTGAATTTTTTCTTTCTCATTAATTACACTTGTATCAACGGAAAAGTGTTTGATTCCATCCGAATGACTAAAATCTTGGAAAAGTGGTGTTGAAAATTTATAAATCTAAATCTCCTGATTTGTAATCTTAACGCTAAATTTTATATCTGTAAATTCTCACGTGTCATCCAAATATTTTCTTTTTTTCCATGCAGAAATAGGGATCGTATTTATTAATAGGGGGGGGGGGGAGGAGAACCACATGTGCTCCGCTCATCATGCTTGTTTTCATACCATGACACTTCCCTGTCTGTCTTTCTTTCCGTCACCGAATTTTTCGGGATTGTGACACATTTGGCGACACTACACCCGCTTATCATCTCTCTACACCATGTTATGGAAACACGCGGCCAATACCATCCTATGTCGTCACCACACTAAATATTCTTGTTGGGGTTCATGCATTTAAAGTGTTTTCCTCATATGGTTATGGAAGCGTGAATAAGCAGACTATATTTCATTATGATATGTTATTAAAACGAAGACCAACATCTCTTTTAATCTGTTAAAATCTTTGTTGTATTTCAAAGACGCAGACTGCATGCATGAAAATATTTTTACAAACATAATTATTATTGATTTATTTATTTATTCAATTTGAATGTTTCATTGTTTACATCCATAAAATATGTGCGGATTTTAGGAGTGCGGATTTGAGGGAGTATCTGTACTAATGTATTTTAATTTTTATCTTCATAGCGAATATGCAACTTCTAAAATGTTATATTTTTGTTTGTAGAGTTCTTCTACCGAAAAAAAAAAAAAAGAGTATGGATACTTAATCATACTTATATATAGTATGTGTGGACTAGAGTTGCCATGCTGTACATTTTTTCCCTAGTTGTACCTTTCTTAGGGATTTTGAGACTTATCACAAGGTGTACTTTTAAATTTGTCTCTTACAATCATTTAATCCGCTTTTTTAACACTTCATACTTTTCATAGTTTCAAGAATTTCTTTTTCTTTTTCAGTTTATTCCAAAATTTAGCATCAAATTATAATATAAATTATGAATATTTTTTTCTTCATCGAAAATGTGCAACTTCTAAAATGTTATATTTTTGTTCGCAGATTTCTTTTATTGAAAAAAAAACGTAGGAATACTTACTCATACTTATGTATAATATGTGTAGACGAGGGTTTCTATATTACACTTTTTCTCCATAAGCTGTACATTTCTTAAGGATTTTGAGACTTAACATACAGTGTACGTTTAAATTTGCCCCGTACAACCATTTAATCTTTTTGATAATTTCCAAAATTTCTTTTTCTTTTCCAGTTTGCTTCAAAATTTCGTACTTTTTTACTGAAAAAAAAAAAAAAAAAAAAAAAAATACACACATGTGTATCAAATGTACCCGCCAGAGCCAAAGATCGTTAATATTTAACAGAATAACACCCTTGGCAGGTTGACAAATAGAGGAAACGCCTCTTTTCTGGTTTTTGATAAAAGCGAAATCAACGCCATTTTGTTGCGTTCTTTTTTTCTCAATAATTTATATTTGTACTCTGCGTTCGACATATCACTATATGACCAAAGGTAACCCGCCACTTGTTATTTTAGACATTTTGTTAAATATCTAGAAAAATGCATGAGAAATTATCATGAAACTGTAAGTGTTTAAGGGTGTTCTCAACTGCTCCGCTCAAGAAGCGCAAAATGTTTTGAATCATTTACAAATTCATTTTTTAACAGAAAGATATAAAATTGGAATGCCTGACTATGGAAGCAATTTCGAATCGAACTTAGTTTACCATTTTATGATAATTAAATTACCTATCGAGTTATAAGCTATTTCGATCATTTGATCACCCGTTTTTCTCCTGCTTTTTGACCGGTTTTTCTGCTTTCGTCGGGAAATGTCTTAAAAACGTCGACTTTGAAGGCTTGTTATGAAAGACCTATTGTGTTTTTAAATAAAAAACAGAAAATTGAGTATAATTAGATAGTTTCTGAATAATAACAACTGCTATTTTCATCCATTTCCGAACAAAAATAAATTAAAACATATGTCACAAAGTTGCCTTTAATAATTTGATAAGGACACCTATTAAGGATATGGTCACACATTTCCGTGAAGACTTTTTCTCGAAAATCCGAGGGGATTGTCAACAAATTGAAAAAGAACGAATATCTTTTAGATAAATCTGTAAACTAATGTAGAAAAAGCGTTTAAAATGTAGATTAAGATTAAGTGATTTATTTTAATAAATTGTGTTCATTTTTATGCGGATGGCATGCATACTCGCAGAGAAATTAAGGTTTTTCTGAAAACAGTCCCAAGTTTTTCCAAGTTTTTTGCTTATAACTTGCAGCGTTCTTAATATAAAATAGTGTTCTTTTCCGCAAATACGACAAACAACATTGTACACAAAACCCTATAATCAAAATTACAAAATAATAATAATTGTATGAAAAATGAGCAGATTTAGTAATTATTTTTCATTGCGCAGGCGTGAAGGCTGTCAAAATTTCCTTTGCAAATTGTGTTAGCAAAATTTATAGAGCAAATTTTGTGAACGTCTCAAATCGTCACCTTGAAAATTCTGAAAGTGATCGTCTATAGAATAAGCTCAAAATCCGTTATTCCCAAAATGAAGCAAAAAGATGAGGGACTGTATCCATTAATCCATTGATTAGTGTCAACATAAAATATATAATATGGCACATGCTATTATATTTGGATGTAACCCCTCATTTTTCTTGCTTCATTTGGGGTAAAACGCACACTCTTAAAACGAAAGAGCTGATTTGGCTTCTCATGAAAGAGCTGTAATTTTTTCTATCATAAAAGAGTTGTTTTTCAAACGATTAAATCTTCTTGATTTAAATTGGTTATTTAAATAGCTCAACTTCATTTAAATTGGTTAAAACTCGAGTTATTTCAACTCTTTTTTCAGAAGCTGCCTTTCAACATTGAGATGAGTGGATTTCAGCTCAACTTGAGCTATTTTGTGGCTCACTTTTTAAGAGAGCATTCTGAGCTTATTCTAAAAACGATCTGTCAGCCTCTTCAAGCCGTTGTACATGTTTTATAGCACTTAATTTTTATTTAAGTTTTGTGCCAGAAATTTTCAGCAAAATTCTGATTTTACAACTGAGTGTGAATAAACTTTCAAATAAAGTTCCCCAAAACCCTGGTGTAAATTCAATATTACAATTACATTATTTGCTGAACAATTTCAAGTGTTTTTGCACATTTATAAACATAAAAGTGTGGAATTAGCAAAAAAAAAAAAAAAATATTGAAATGACTTGGAGATGAATATTTTTTCTGATATATGTATTACTTTAAATTGCAAACAATTGTTGCTTCATGACACTCTTTGTCATGCTGTCATTTTCGGGCAGCCGGATTAAAAGCACAATTTGAAAATTTTCTGAAAATTACCTTTATCAAAAAATGGAAACCATTTTCCGATTTCGTAGTTTCTGCACATGAGCGTCTGCCTGTTTCAATGTCTATGAAAACAAAATTCAATAATACGTCAGAAAGTAGTCAGCTTAGACTTTATAATACTTGTAAAGTATCAGTTTTACTTTATGATACTTGATGACAGAACTAAACTTACTAGTGTCGTAAATTTTGGAATTCTGTTTGAATTTCGAACTAATTTTAAACTTTCATGCATTTAGATAATGGATTTAAAGTAAGCAAAAATGTAACAACATTGATTAATAGGCAAAAATAAGTAAATAAATAAATAAATAAATAAATAAACGCGACTATTTAAAAGAACAGTTTTGGCCTTGCAAATACTGCAGTTCTATTTTCCCGTATCGGCAATAATTAGAAGGCTCTGAAAGAGAAATTCTAATTATTCAAGTAAAGTATACGGGTGATTCTCAAAATAGGGGACAATTTATGTCTTTCGGCATGCAAAAAAAATTGAGAGGTTTTCTGTCATGTTTTTATATTTAGATATGTTTGTCTTAATATTGTTACGAATTTTGTAAATAGTTAGTGTTTGTACTGTAAAATAATGTAAATAATCTTATTAAGCTCCATTCCTTTTCTAATATTAGTTTTTGTTGCATTGTCTCTGTTATCAAGCAAACTTGTCTATTATTTTCAGTGAATGTGTATGGCAGCTTTGCGAAATATTAGAGATATCGCCAAGTTGGCGTCACTTTTGGCAACTAATTTTGGTCGCCAAATTTGGCGTTATATCGCCAAGTTGGCGACAAACTTGGCGATTGTTGGCGATGGTAACCCTTCCCTGTTTATGGTAACCCCCCCCCCTTAGGTCTACTGATACATTGAATGTTGTTCCGTGGTTTTCCGGATTTTTCTAGAAGGTTGTAGAAACTTCGCCGCATGCTGCGAACCTATATAAGGAGAGCGTTACGAGCTGCTGTTGTCATTATTTACCAGTCAGTCATTGAGTGAACAAGGCGTAAGCAAGTTTGCTTGAGTTTCATCTATGTTGTTTTGAATGTTATTAAGTGTTGAGACGTTGTATAAAGAGTCTCTGGGGTCTAAAGCTGTAATTGTACGATAGATTTGAGCAGTTATTTTTAAATATCCAGTAATATTTGTGAGTTTCGAAGACTCTGTTGTTCTGAAGTCTGTAAATAAATTATTTTCTACTTTTCTAAGAGCAAGAGTTTGAAGTTGTCTAACCATAAGATCAAAAGAACCCAATATACGCTACAATTTTTGGTGTCAGAAGTGGGATTCTTATGGCGAAAACACGAAAAATGGACGTACAACTGAAAGAACTGTTAGAAGCTATTAACGGATTAAGAACAGAGCTGATCAATAAAATTGATAAAGGCCAAGAAGAGTTGGCGGATAAAATGAATAAAGGCCAAGAAGAGTTGGCGGACAAAATGAATAAAAACGAAGAAAGAATGGAACAGTTGACAAATAAAATTGATAAAGGCCAAGAAGAGTTGGCGGAAAAGATGAATAAAGGCCAACAAGAGCTGGCGGAAAAGATGAATAAAGGCCAAGAAGAGTTGGCGAATAAAATCGACAAAGTCCAAGAAGATGTGACTGAAGAAATGAAAAGAAGCCAAGAGAGAATGGAAGAATTAAAGGAGGAAGTTAATAAAAGCCAAGAAGAAATGAAGAAAACTTTGGAAGAAAAGTTCTCATCGGTAGAGAGAAGAATAGATTCGGTAGAAGAGAAAATTCAGAATGAAGTTAGTAATGTTGAACAGAAAATGGAAAGGAAAATGGCGGAAGTAGAAGAGAAAATTCAGAAAGAAGTTTGTAACGTTGAAGAGAAAATCAGTAACGTTGAAGAGAAAATACTAGGTGAAGTAGATGAAAAGCTAAATAAAAAAGTACAAGATCTTGAGAATAAACTTTCAGCGTCTAGTGGTAATTATGAAGAATTTAGGAATCCGCCTGAGTAGTATAAAAATACCGATTCTGCGGCCGGAGGAGCAGCTGCTCACCTGCTCATCGGTCTTATAGCAGACTATAACTAAGAAGCAAAATCGATCAGTCTCTTAAAATCAAAAATGCATTTTTATCTTATTTGTTAGAAGAGTTTCGAAGACTTTTTACATGTCTTACATTTTATGGCATAAATGTATATAAATATCTAAGGTGTATATATGTGTTTAAATGTGATTTTCTGTTTACATGTGATTAGTTAACTCTCTATACATATGGATCTTTGTATGACTATCTATTAATTAAATTTAAAAAGATTTAGTAAATTTTAAAAAGTTTTAACAAATTTTGAAAAGTTTAAATGAATTTAAAAAAGTTTAAACGAATTTTAAAAAATATTTAAGTGAGTTTAAAAAAGTTTCAACAAATTTTAAAAATGTTTTAAGAAATAAAAAAATATATATACATAAAATCTTAAAAATGCTTAAAAAAAATTCTTAAAGTTTTAAAACGTATTTAAAAATCAATTGTAAGTGAATAAAAGTATTAACACATGTATTATATAAGTGCGTAGATGTATGAGTATGTTTGCATATGTGTGCACTGCGTATAAAACATTGTGTGAAAAGATATTGTGTAGAAGTTTTAATTAATTACACATAAGTAAAATCAACATTTTTTTATTAAATTAAAACAATTTACAGATAAAAGCATATTTACAGGCAAGATGTATTAACATAACAACATTTTTCTTGATAATTTTACAATATATTAACAATTTTCTTCAACCAGTACAATCTTGACTAATTTCACAATGTCCATAGGCTAAACTGGTGATGCCATCTTCTAACAGATATCTTTTGTCGTCAAATGGTGATAAACATGTTTAGTTCTCTGTTAATGTATACAGACGGTGTGCATCTTGAGCGATTCTTCTCTGCTTTTCAATACTAGTTTTTTCTTGTTGAAGGCACCGCAAATAATCTTCATGCTTAATTTTCTGGCGAACAACATGAGTCGATACACCCTTAGCTCGTTTCTTCTCTTCTTTGAAGGATTTCAGGGAGTACATTTTGGATTTCAGCCCGACAAACTCAAGGGCTAAATCACCATTAAGTTCATCCTTGAACTTGCCGATTGCTTTCTTGTTAACATCTGAGTACAGTGAATGATGTTTCGGATAGTCTGAGAAATCAAAAAATTTTGAATGCTGTTTCAAATCATCATAAATATTTTGCGTTTTAATATGATAACACAACGAGTCCGTGTCGGTGAATAACAGCTTTGCAGTATCATCTTTATATATTTTCTTAATAAAATTATAATGAAAATCATACATAACCAATTTAGATAATTCCAAAATAGCAAACCCAACGTAAATGGGTCGATTCATGAGTATGCTAGTTTTCATCCTTTCAACGGCAGTTAAATCTTCATCATATGTTTTAAAAGATTTAAAAGTGGGTGAAGCCACTAATTTCTTAGCTCTTTTTTCGTTATTAACAAGCACAATATTTCTGCGTTTTCGCAGATTTTCCATAGTTTTTCCAAACACAGAGTTATTCATTAGTTTAAAAAAAGTCTTTTTCGAAAGAAGATTGAGCTTCTTTTCTTTTCACAGTATTAAAATGTATGTATTTCCGAAGCCAAGGCGTCTGTTTGAATTGGAGAGCTTTATGTACACATGAAAGTTTCAATCCAAGTTGCAAATAAAATTTCAGATTACGATAATGAACTACGTAATTTCGTTTGTCATTCAAATTGGGTATAAGTTTAGAGGCTCCAACGAACTTTGTATTACCCTGTAATCTACGTGCATAGGAAGACAACATTCCCTGACTCACAGTCACTCTTTCAGGTGCGACAGGGTATTCGTTATGTAATTTATGAAGTTTCTCAGGATATTTAAGATCCACTTCGAAAATATATCCAATTTCAGAATCGTCAGGTAACGATAAAATCCAATCTTCCGTAACATGTTCTGTCACGTACCATTCAAATCTGCCAAAGGGTAGAAATTGGGACATAGCCCAGCCATACAGATTGTTAGCATCCCAATACATAATGTAACTGGGATCCTCATCTTTATTAAATTCAGGTGTATTAGGTATGTTGGCTCGGGCATATCTATGACTAATCATGCTGATTCCCCCTCGAATGCCTTGTTCTATAAACAAAAGCATGTTGATATCTGTCGGCAATTCGAGAGGCGTTTCGCGCATCTTCAAAGATGCTTGCCATGCAAGACTGGGTGCAGTCACAAAATGGGCACAGTCCAACCCATAAAACTGCACACACAGCTTGCGAAAATTTTGGAACACGTCCGATAACTGAAGGACGTCTGACTTCACGTATAAATCGTGATAGTCACCCAGTGTTTGAAGACGGAACGTGTCCCAAACAGCTTGAGCATGTGCATAATCTTCTTCTGATATATGCTGCTGCGTTAAATCACTAAAAAAGGCTTCACGTGGAGGTAATGAGGTTTCCTTGAATTTTTCCATGGAAGAGAAATATTGGTAGGGATACACACCTTTGCGCAGCAGCAGTTCGATGTTGGTCATATTATATTTTAAGATCTTGAAGTCTTCCACTCGTAAATTGGCCACCAGCTTTTCAAGAGATGCCGACAAAAATTGGTAACTGTCGATGAATTGAAGTGCTACTCGGCATTTATTATGTTGCTTGGTGAGTGAAAAAGAAATATATTTTTCCATATTGTTGGCAATGACATTGAATTTATGATCTTTAATTTTTCCCAGACCCTGCATTATTAGGTGAGCGTCATAATTCTTCAGATTGTGGAAGACGACTGGAATCATTTTTCGAAGACGATATTGAAGATTACAAGAAGAATGAAGTGCCCCTCTGTACTGTCCATTTAAATGGTTATGATCTTTGACTCTGTCATTATTCAAGGGTTGGTGGCATAAATAGCATTCTTTCGCATTTTTGAAGTCTTCTTCATCTTGTGAAGTCATTTGAATCGGTACGATATGAGTTAATTTTTCTGCAAGTTCATCTTTTTCTTGAATGATGTCTTGCAAAAATTTTTCTACTGCATTTTCCCCTCTATAGCACTTAATTTTTTTATAGCATTCACCATCTGGCCCCACGACAACATAGGATTAATTCGATTCGTAATATATTTTTTGTAAAATAATTTCATGAATACTATTTCATTTGAAAAATAATTTAATTAATAACATTTTATTTGAAAAATAATTTAATTAATAATATTTAATTTTAAAAATAATTTAATTATTAATATTTAAAGTTAAAATAAATTTTAATTAATAATATTTTATTTGAAAAATAATTTAATTAATGATATTTAATTTTAAAAAATAATTTAATTAATAATATTTAAATTTAAAATAAATTTTAATTAATAATATTTTATTTGAAAAATAATTTAAGAAATAATAATTAGTTGTGATTAAGCAATGATACTTAATGTTTTTAATATTTTAGAATTTGAAATTGAAATTTAATTATAAAGTAAATTTAATAAAATTTTTTAATAGTTGTTTTGATTTTATTAATGTATGTTTTCATAGACTTTTTTATTAATGAGTGTTTTCATAGACTTTTTATTATGTCTTCATTACTTATACATTTCATGTGTGTTAGAATTATTATTGCTATCATTATTATTATTATTATTATTTTATTTTTATTTTTATTATTTTTTTTTAATACCTGAAAATGGTGCGAAGTGTTTAAATTATTTAATCTATCTTATTTGTAATTAAAAAATTGTTTGAAACATTCTTACTGTTTATATTTAATCACTTACTATTATTCACTTACTATTATTATCACATATTATTACCATTATCATTTATAACTTATTATTATTATTATTATTATTATTATTATTTTAGATTCATAAGTTTTTTCGATTATATCTTAATTTTTATATAAAACTTTGGGAGATCAATGTTAGACTGTATTCAAATGCTTAAAGTAATTTTGTGGACTTCATCTATTTCCGAGGTGAGTCTTATCTTATCATAGATAACACAATCTAAGATTAATCTAGCAATGATGAATCATTGTTAGATGAACTTTCTTTTAACAAGTTATTTATTAGAAGAGATTTATAAAATTCATTCGAAAAAATAATTTTGATAATTATACATTAAAAAATTTTTTACTTTAAATATATATATATATATATATATTTTTTTTTTTTTTTTTTTTTTTTTTTTTTTTTTTACGATATACCAAAACTTAGAAGTTTTAATTAAATTTCGGATAAAAACTTTAATCTTCAACTAGAATTTTTGAATCTTTTTGAATTTTGAATCTTTTTGAAATTTTTGAATACTAGAATTTCAGAATATTTATTGTGAAACAAGAATATTCCCTATAAGCAAACCAATATTGGCCCAACGTTGCGCCAATATTGGTTTTCTTGGAAATATTTCCAATGTAACGCCAATATTGGTTAAATATTGGCATTTCATTGGAAATATTTCCGATGAAATGCCAATATTGTACAAATATTGGCGTTACATTGGAAATATTTCCAATGAAACTCGAATATTGTACAAATGTTGGCGTTACATTGGAAATATTTCCAATGAAACCCCAATATTGTAAAAATGTTGGCTTTGCATTGGAAATATTTCCAATGAATACCCAATATTGTACAAATGTTGGCGTTACATTGGCAATATTTCCAATGTAAATCCAACATATCTACAATATTGGGGTTTCATTGTAAATATTTCCAATGAAACCCCAATATTGTACAAATATTGGCGTTACATTGGAAATATTTCCAATGAAACCCCAATATTGTACAAATGTTGGCTTTACATTGGAAATATTTCCAATGAATTCCCAATATTGTACAAATGTTGGCGTTACATTGGCAATATTTCCAATGTAAATCCAACATATCTACAATATTGGGGTTTCATTGGGAATATTTCCAATGAAACCCCAATATTGATCAAATATTGGCGTTACATTGGAAATATTTCCAATGAAACCCCAATATTGCACAAATGTTGGCGTTACATTGGAAATATTTCCAATGAAACCCCAATATTGTACAAATGTTGGCTTTGCATTGGAAATATTTCCAGTGAATACCCAATATTGTACAAATGTTGGCGTTACATTGGCAATATTTCCAATGTAAATCCAACATATCTAAAATATTGGGGTTTCATTGTAAATATTTCCAATGAAACCCCAATATTGTACAAATATTGGCGTTACATTGGAAATATTTCCAATGAAACCCCAATATTGCACAAATGTTGGCGTTACATTGGAAATATTTCCAATGAAACCCCAATATTGTACAAATGTTGGCTTTACATTGGAAATATTTCCAATGAGTTCCCAATATTGTACAAATATTGGCGTTATATTGGCAATATTTCAAATGTAAATCCAACATATCTACAATATTGGGGTTTCATTGGAAATATTTCCAATGAAACCCCAATATTGTACAAATATTGGCGTTACATTGGAAATATTTCCAATGAATTCCCAATATTGTACAAATATTGGCGTTACATTGGAAATATTTCCACTGAATCCCCAATATAGAACATATGTTAGCGTTATATTGGAAATATTTCCAATGAAACCCCAATATTTTACAAATATTGGCGATACATTAGAAATATTTCCAATGAATCCCCAATATTGTACAAATATTGGTATTTCATTGGAAATATTTCGAATGTAACGCCAATATTTGTACAATATTGGGAATACATTGGAAATATTTTCAATGAATTCCCAATATTGTACAAATATTGGCCTTTCATTGGAAATATTTCCAATGAATTCCCAGTATTGTACAAATATTGGCGTTACATTGGAAATATTTCCAGTAAATTCCCAATATTGTACAAATATTGGCATTTCATTGGAAATATTTCCAATGAATTCCTAATATTTTACGAATAGTGGCATTACATTGAAAATATTTCCAATGAATCCCCAATATTTAACAAATGTTGGTGTTACACTGGAAATATTTCCAATGAAACCCCAATATTGCACGAATATTGGCGTTACATTGGATATATTTCCAATGAATCCCCAATATTTTACAAATGTTGGTGTTACATTGGAAATATTTCAATGAAACCCTAATATTGTATAAATGTTGGAGTTACATTGGAAATATTACAATTGAATTCCCCAATATTGTAAATATGTTGGCGTTAAATTGGAAATATTGCCAATGTAACCCGAATATTGTTCAAATATTGGCTTTACATTGGCAATATTTCCAATGAATCTTCAATATTTTACAAATATTGGTGTTAAATTGAAAATATTTCCATAAAACCCCAATATTTTTGAAATGTTGGAGTTACAATAAATGTATATCCAATGAATCCCCAATAGTGTACAAATGTTGGCATTACATTGGAAATATTTCCAATATTTTACAAATGTTAGCATCACATTAGAAATATTTCCAGTAAACTCCAGTATTTTAGAAATGTTAGCGTTATATTGGAAATATTTCCAATAAATCTATACTAATAAAAGAACAAAACGCTCTGTCTGTCTGTGTGTGTGTCTGTGTGTCTGCGATGGCTAGCAAAATCTACAGCACGTACGAAGCTCAAAATTTTTTTGAAAGTAGCCCAATGTCTCTCCTGATGCACCTGAAGCTCAGAATTTCAAAATTCTATTTATTAACTGAGTAATTAATTAAATTCCAAAGCTCACTCTCATAAAAAATCGCCTTTTTTCGCTTTTTTTCCCTTTCATTTTCTTATGGTTGATTGGTTGCATAAAATTTTCGCAGAAATAATTAAAAAAGCTGGGACAGACCTTTAAAATTCACAGACTGGCAAACTGTCAGTTTAAATGAGGATTTTTTTTTTAAATCACAGCTGCTGTACACCATGGAGAAAAAGATAGGTGGAGGCGAAGTAAATCGAAAAACAGGTTTGCAATATTAAACCGTTTATCGCTGAAATTTTAATGTCTCAAACAAAAGCACGAGGAAGGAATGTTGTATTAATAAAACGAATTGAAAGAAACGAATTACTGCTGAAGCATATTTTACGAAGAAATAGTAATTTTTTTAAATGGTTTTTTTCTATTATATTATTTAGGTTAAAGTTAGGTTAAAGTTAAATTGCATTTATGTTATGGTTAGAATAAGGATATATTACAATAAAGTGAAGGCTAGGTTACATTTCTGTTATATTTAATTTACGGTAGGGTACTGTTAAGTCGCTGTTAGGTTACATACAGGTTCTGGTTACGGTACAAAAGTTTAAGGTTAGGAATTTATACACAGAGTGAACATTACGCAAGATTTGATCAAAAATAACACTTACTTTTGTTAAATAGCTCTGAAATTATAATACTATATACCAATCTTTTAGCTACCATCGTGTATCGATTTCATTCATGGTATAGTCGGATTTAAGAGTGATATAATTAGTTTGAAATTCAAAATATTTCACTTGGGATTTGGAAATAATAATTAGTTACGTGACATAACAGTGATTTTTACGGGTAAATATCAACTTTTTAACACGAAAATCATGCAATCGTTGGATACATATTCTATCCCACGTATCTGTAATCAAATTTTATTTTTTGATGTTGAAATGAGCACTCTTCGAAATCTACCTCCGCCTATAGGCCAAGCCGACAGGGATTTTTTCCTGTGCGCTTTTTCCGCCTACCCTCAAAAAATAACTCGCAAAATTTCAGAAAACTTTAGAATCAGTTAGACTTTGATATAAACTAGGCTCGATAATGTTAAACCAATAAGCATATTTCTTCGTTTAAATTTAAATATTTTAAAAGTATTTTTATTTTATTTTATGTATAGGATAGCTAAGCTTGATCTTTAATATCTGGCTGCTTTAAGGATGCATTTCGATTCAAACTGCATATTTTCCAATTTATTTTTAAATTCATTTTTGCTCTCAAATGCATCAAACTGACAAATTGTCTTATTTAGAAAGTACACAAGGTGCCGTGCCGTGGTTGTCGATTCTTTGATAAATGCAGAAAATATTGCAAAAAAAGCAATCAAAAACAGCACCATGAACTAATTTTTTCGAAACAGGAGCTTTGGGGACGAAAAAAAGGGTCCTAGTGAGAAGGTAATTGTTTATAAATCAAATTGTAATGAACTGAGAGTAAATGACATCACACGGCACTTTATACGTCTCTTCAAAAATCCCCCCAGCAAGTTTTATGTTTCCACTTTTAAAAATGTGTCTGAAATTGTATCGGAAAATTTCGAGCTATTGAAGGTGGAAAAGCGTTTTTTCGAATACATCCTTAACTTTTCGAATTTCGGAATAGATTTTTTTTAACTTTTACATCTGGAACCGGTTTTGAAACTGAAAATACCTTTTTAAAAAATTCTGCAAAAATTAAAAAACAGCCTTATTAAAATTCAAGTTCCGCTATCCAATGAAAAAAATAGCAAAAAAAACTGGAAAATATTTAAATTTAAACGAGAAATTCGAAGAAAACAGCCGTAAAGGATACTGGTCACTCAGCTTTGAAATTCACCTCCGTAATGTTAAGTCTATGGACGTTTGATTCCATTCATATATTTAAAGTATCTGTTGGAGAAATGAATATTTTTAATTCCTTTTCCTGCATACTCTTCTTAAAGGTTGCCTCTCTTTTTCTTAATTTTCAAAATCTATGCTGAATATAATATTTTATGTGTTAAAAACTGATTTACTGCACGTAAGATTTTAACATTTCATATAACATTAAAAAGTAAAATCCGACTTATAACGCACATTTTTAATATATAAAAAAAGATCAAATTTTGTGGGCACGCGTTATACGCCTAGCATTAAAATGATAGTTTAACAACAATGATAGGGTGATAATAAAAATTCAGCTTTAATAATTAATAAACTTTTATAGGTAACAGCTATAATAATTTTAGTTTGTATGAGTTGATTCAATTAAAATTTTGTAAATAAATATACATATATTTTTAAATATTTAATGCTGCGTATGTTGTATGTTTTATTTTCATTTATATATTAATTTTTAAATTAAACAGTAATTTTTAAAATTAACAGTTTTTCTAAACAGTAACAATTTTATTATAAATAAAAAGAGAAAATAAATTTCTTTATGTATTTTTATAGGTAAAACATTTTTAATGATTGTTTAATTTTAAAAAGATTCTTAACAGAAAAAGTACAAATAAAAAATAAAATGTATTGTTATCGCAGTCAAAAGATGAATATTTATTTAAATTATTTATGAAACAAGTCTAAAGTGTTTCTTCTTTCTTTCTTTTCTTTTTTTTTCTTTTTGATAAAGGCGTATTTTAAAAATCAACGTATTTTCCACATTGCTTCCATCTACAGTTCAGAGAATATACTGTTTACTATTATTGGAAAGCTTTCGATTATTTTCTTTTTACGTTAAAAATAATGGTATAACAGAGGAAGTTCTTTGAGAGAAAATGTCGCCAGAATCAATGGGTAATTTGAACCACAAAATGCCAGATAACAACGTGCACCTCTAATCATACATGTGTGAATACCCCCAAGGTAGGAACTTTGCTTGCCTTTGTGCTTCCTCACACTGTACCCTGAGAAGGGGTCTCTCAACAAGCGTCTAGGGACAGCACTATCACAGAATGCACAGCGCACAAGTTTCGCTTTCAAGAAGCGAAAACCAGTTTTCACGGGGGAGAAAAGTGATTTTATTGAATGCGTTGGCTTCAGCGGTGGTAGTGCAGTCTACGCGATGCGAACGAGATGAATCCCTTTCGTTAGTTTCGAATACTTAAAACATTCGTTTAAAAGCTGTTCAAATGTGTTAAAAAGCCCTACAGATTAATAAATAATAGATAAAGAGTTATCAGAATATAGATTTATGGATTTTGAAAACATTTCAGAAATTCTTTAATAGTTTCTGCAATTTTTCCCCGCCTTCATTATTACTTGAAAATTAATTTTTAATTACTTTACTTTTTCATTTGTTCAATTTGTATTGCGACGTGGTCAAGGACTTTTTTAATGGGCTTAAAAAAACTATAATTTAGGACTATCATAAATTTGTATTAGTACAAAATATGTAAATTACCAAAATAAGAGGCAGAAAAAAGTTTAGATCATTTTCCGTTTTAAAATATTGATTTATAAATTAAAATTTCTTAGTAAGGGTAATTCTCAAAATATGGAAATAGACATGTATTATAGGGATTACCTGATATTTACAGGATTAATATGATAATACGAATCCCCTAAAAATAATAAGAACATAATATCAGTAGTACATCATGCGTGTCATAATATTAATTTACGTTAAAAAGTATTCTAAATAAAATGAATAATTACTGTTATTATTATCATGCATCTTGAATTATAATTCTATTTTTCCTATCACTTTCGTGTGTTGAAAATTAGATTAAATGTAAAAATTAAAAAAACCCTCCCTCTTTTTTTTTTTTTTTTTTTTTTTTTTTTTTTTGTAAAAGAAATTTATTTTCTATGGTAAAATGTGAAAAGCTGTTTAATTTCTAAGTAATTAAATAAAAATACTAGCTATTTTCATGCATTTACTAATGAAAACAGTTTTGAGGACGGGTCAGAAATTTGTGATTATGGATTTAATATATAATAAACTTTTCTGTAAACATTTTCATAGGAGGGGGCATATAATATTTTTTTTTCTTTCTTCCATTTTAAATATGAATATTTATTTGTTTATGCATGTTATCTAATCCTTTGAAAATGTGGAACTAGCTGTGCATATTGCAATTAAGAGTGCTCCTAAATCGAAAAATGCAACTTTATCACATAAGTTTTAATTTATTTTTGTTCGGAAATAAATGAAACTAACAAGTGTTGTTCAAAAACTATCTAATCGCACTATTTTTTTTTTTTTTTTGAGAGAGAGAGAGAGAAAGAGGGAGGGGGCAAGCGCAATAGATCCTTTAGAAAAGTGTCAAAATGGACATTTTGAACCGAATTTTTGCGAAAATAGCCTTAAAAAATGGAAAATGAATGGAAAACAGTTCTATAAAAAACATTAATGATAATAATTAACATAAATGTTTGATATTCACATGTCGGTGATGGTATCATGAAATATCACGAACTCAATTTTGATGCATTAGGAAAGCTCTTATTAATCTATAGTTATAGCAATTTATTGGGATTTAATGAAATTTTCTCACATAAAGCTTAGTTAAACTAATAAAATTAAGGTACTGCAGATCTGGATAAAAATATTTCCTACAATTTACAATAAATGATAAGCTGTGATATAAGTAGATATAAGGGAAAAAAATCACATTTATTCAGGGAATGAATTTATGTCTTATTAAAATAACCAATGAATGCATTGAAAAAAAGGGGGGGGGGCGGCTGAAATCAGGCAATAGCCTGATTTCAGCAGAGTTTGATTTCTATGTGTCTCCCCCCCACATCTCCTCCCCACACACACTTCCATTGTGTCTTTATACAAATTAAAACAGCCGGATGGAATAAATACAGATTACTTTTAAAGTTTGAACTATCAAATATTCAAAAACTTATAAAACAGTTCATGTTATATATATTTATGATAACGTAGGGTGAGAGGAACAATACTACATCACGTTAAAAATGCAAATGAGTATTGTTCCAAAACAAGCTGATTTTACTATCACATTAGTTATGGAAAACATTTGAGTTGAATTACCAAACATGTTTTGTGCATGTTCTTAAAATAATTTTACGTTTTATATTAAATTATTATGAATAAGCACATAATTTCATCATATGAGAAATTTCATTTTAATTTATCGCATGATTTTCTTTTAACTATCAACAATTAAAAAATAAAAAAGAAAGAAATGAGAAAGTATTTTTAGAATA
This sequence comes from Maratus speculifer, assembly GCA_964019185.1. Classification (NCBI taxonomy): domain Eukaryota; kingdom Metazoa; phylum Arthropoda; class Arachnida; order Araneae; family Salticidae; genus Maratus; species Maratus speculifer. Next base: position 208,300,835 of record OZ025295.1, read on the forward strand.
AAACTATACATCTAAATGTTTGGTTATTAATTTCCATGGGTATCTGAAATTACTTATATTTTACCATTATGTTATAGATAATAAACATAAATAAATCTATCGCTCTATAACTTTTTAAACTAATAATAATAATAACAATAATAAATAATAAATTAAATAAATTATTAAAAAAGAGAAATAAAGGGAAAGAAATAAAGAAAAAACAATCTTTTAAACAATCTTTATAATTCATAAACTCATTTTGAGTGTAAATGCTTCGTGCTCGAAGCACAAGCTTGCCGAAAAGGTAACAGGTTTCGAAACTTTTATAACATAAAAATTAAAGCTTCACAATATTAACAAAGGGTTTCATAGCACATTAATACTTGAGTAACGAAAACTTTAACATTATGTAGAAAGAAAGTAGCATAAACTGTAAAACTATTTGCACAGAATATGCACACACTAAGGTAACGACAAAGTCCAAACGCACACGCAATAAAGCCAGTGGTCGAAAACGGACGAAAACCGGTCAGAGGAGCGATCGAAACAGAAACTTGTGCCTTGTGTATTTTGTGAGGGTGCTGTCTTTAGACGCTTGTGTCTCTCACGCTCTCTCACCTCTCTGAATCCATTATAGGAAGCTTTGCCTGACATGAGTCAATTCTCCTTCAGGAGAGATTTAAAAAAAAATGTTACAAAGAAACAAATAATATTGACCTTATGTCTTATTTAAAAGGCTATTTAACTTTTTTTTTTCTTCTTCTTTGTACAAAAAGGATGTAAATCAAATAAAAAATGCATTTTATGCTAATCAAACAAAAGAGAAAATTCTGTTGTTGAATCGATTTTCTCAAGATTTCAATCAACAAGGAGAATTGGTTCGCCATAGGAATGTTATAATAAATCCAAAACTTGAGAAAAAATATACAAACTTTAGGCCTTAACAAAAAAAAAAAAAAAAAAAAAAAAAAAAAAAAAACTTTAAAAGTTAGCTTTGAACACTTTAAGGCTGATCACAGAAAAAGCTTACCTATTTACAAATTACTTATTTAAGTATTAAGTATGTTGTATGTTATAAAATACATGGTTAACTTTAAAATATAAACAAATGATTTTTTTTTTTTTTTAATTTGGACTTCATTGCTCTGTCGGGATTGAGATTTGGGAGGGGGGGGAGGGTGGCTTTATAAGTTATCTTGAAAAAAAAGGGGGGGATTGGAAAAAAGTAACAGAAAAAAACAAGAGAGGAAAAAACATGACATGAGAGAAAAAAAAGATAAGGAATTGCTAAATATTGAACTTGTCCATAAATAAGTACTAAAAATTAAAGTGGTAACAAAGAGTGTATTTTTATGTTCTGATCAGTGGCATTAATGTCTTCAGATATTAATTGAATAAATAAGAATGTTAAAAACCAAAATTTTATTATTGATGATGTGATTTATTGATGTTGTTATTGCATTAAAATATATCTTTCATTTTAAGTATTAAAATATAACCCTCAGCTGACATTAAATATTAAACTTAGTTTCATTTAAAAAAATGATTAAAAAAACGATAATATATTTTATTAACTGGTAGTAAATTAATTAAAATAATTGTAAAAAAATTAATTAAATAATAAAAATTAGTTTCACTAACAAGAATTGATTTAAAAAATGATAATACTTCATTAACTGATAGTAAATTAATAAAAATAATAGAATAAATAAATAGTATTAAATATTAAAAATTAGTTTCGTTAACAAGAATTGATTTAAAAAATATATTTTATTTACTGATAGTAAATTAATAAAATTATTATTTAATAACTAAAATTAAATATTAAAAATTAATTTCACTAACAAGATTTGATAATAATATTTTATAAACTGATATAATATGACAATATTTTATTAACTGATAGGAAATTGATAAAAATAATTATAATTAAATAAAATTAAGTATTCAAAAATTAGCTTCTAAAAATGAAAGCATCTTGATATAAATAATAAAACTGTAACTGAAATCAAAAACATAAAATACAGTGTTTATAGATTTATATTAGTTACCCAATGCAAAGAAAAAAAAAAACTTGAAAAGAAAATTAATTATTTTAAAAAAAAATCTTCCACACAATTAATACTATTGAGCAAGTGTTTCCATTGTTACTTAAAAAGAAAAAAAAATCATTTAAATGTATGGAATTTTAGACAAGATATTTTAAAAAAATTTCTTTTATAGAATTATCAATATCAGGTCGGTGTTTTCAAGTTTGTGAAGTAACCGATAAACGGAAAAAAAGTAACATAAACTACAAAAGCGGAAAATAAGTGACACGGAAAAAAAATTACAGGAAGAAAAATGACGAGGGAAAAAAATTACCGGAAAAAAAGTGACAAGGAATTGATTTTGGGGATTCATTATTGATTTTGGGGACTCATTTGTTAATTATGAAAGGGGGGAGATCGAGGTGAGGCTCTTAATTTAAGTAAATAGGATTTTCATGCTGAATTAACTGTTTTGGTTCGATTTTTAGATATATGTTCATACTGAAAAGACGCTTGCCTGATTAGTTTTGGGAATGGATGAATACCCCCCCCCCCCCCTCCTCCAATCCACCCTAAATTTGACAAATCTTTTTTTTTTTTTTATGCTGAAGAAAAATAATTGCAGTTAGATGGCGCTACGCGCTATGCAATTTCCTTAACTTCAACTTCCACTTTTAGAACACTCTGAAGTTTGTAAACGGAGTGCAGCCGATTTTTGTTTTGATTCGAATGTTTTGATTTCGACAAAAAATGTAACAATTAATTTGAGAATAGATATTAAATGGAGCATTGTGTCTCCAGATGATTTAAAGTTGTGTAAATATGTAAAAAGAATTGTAAATACCTATTTTTTTATCTTATTAAACGTTTTAGTTGTAGAAAAATTCTTCGAAGAATTTACTGAGTTTTCGATTTGATTCTGCTTCACATTTTTACTTTCTTCTATCTTTACAAGAAGAAAGTATTGGATTCATGAAAATTTTCGACTTCCGGTTTTCGACGGATTTATACGTTTTAGAAGGTCCTGAACACGTTTTGACTATTTTTAGAAAATGTCTGTCTGTGAGTCTGTCCGTCTGTCTGTCTGTCTGTATGTGACAAAAAATTTGTGGGCGCTCTATCTCAAGAACTAATGCTCGAAATTTAATAAAATTTTATATTCAGTTAGACCTTGATATGAATTAGTGCCTATTAGTTTTTGGTGAAAATTGGCCTGCAGGTGGCGCTGCTATACAACGTTTTTCATGATTTTCAAGATTGCTATATCTCAAGAACTAATGCACAGAATTTCACGAAACTTCAGATTCTGTGACCCCTTGATAGACGCTGATTAAGTTTTGGTGTAAATTGGCCAGCCGGTGGCGCTGCTATGCCACCTTTTTCATGATTCTCATGATAGCTGTATCTCAAGAACTAATGCACAGAACGTCACCAAACTTTAGATTCCACGATACCTTGAGATACATAGCCGCTGATAAGGTTTTGGTGTGAACGGCCCTATAGGTGGCGCTGCTATGCTACATTTTGCACGATTTTTGCGATAGCTATATCTCAAGAACTAATGCAGAGAACTTCATCAAAATTTAGATTCTGTTACACTAGAATATATAACATAATTAGATGCTGATTACATTTTGGTATTAACCTTGCAACAGATAGTGCAGCTATGCTGCATTTTGCACAATTTTTCCGATAGCTATATCTCAACAACCAACGCACAGAATTTCATCAAACTTCAGATTTTGTTACAAAATGACATATAACATAATTACAGGGTGATTACGTTTTGTTATAAATCCTTCAACTGATGGTGCTGCTGTGCTATATTTTACACGGTTTTTTTAAACTAGCTATATCTCAAGAACTAATGCAGAGAATTTCATCAAACTTCAGATTCTTTTACGCCATAACATAATTAGACGCTTTTTTACATTTTGGCATAAATATTCCAAGATATGGTGTTGCTGTGCAACGTTTTGCAATTTTTTGTTATAACTATATCTCAAGAACTAATGGACGAAATTCCATCAATTTTCAGATTCTGTTAGGTCTTGACATAAATAAATGCTTATTAGGTTTTAGTATAAATTACCCAACATGAGGCACTACTAAGCTCTTTTTCTCAGAATATTAATTAAATTTTGCGTTTTAGGCAAATGTTCGAGGAAATTCGATAGTGGGTAACTTTAGGGTCACCACGTTTTTTTTTTTTTTTTTTTTTTTTTTTTTAATATTAAAATATATTTATGAGATAGAAGAAAGTTTTGGGATTGACTCTTTTATCAATAGTTATTCAGTACAACTTTAAAACGTCTTTAAATAAATTTTCTACTGCTACTTGTTAAGCTATGCAAGGCATTAAAATCAAAGTATTTTTTTTTTATTCTTTTGTGTATTTATTCGGAAGACAACATTTGAAATTAGAACATTTTTATAGATTTTACGATTACCTATTTACATATGATTTACTCGACCTTGATTTTCGAATGAGAAACCTTGATTTGAAGATAACATATATATATATTACATATGCAGAATTATCCAATGTGTATCATGTTTTGAATATAGGTTATTTCTGATAAGGTTAATATATAATATATTAATGAAGAGTTTGGGGGTTTAATTGTTAAGTATAGAGGGGGAACGTGGGATAACAAGTATCTCTCATAAGTTATGGGGTTCTTTTCCTTATTATAAAAGGGGACACGATGGGCAGGGCAATTATATCCCTCTCAAATTAGAATAATCGGTTTTTATGCAGAATTATCCGATTTGTTTGAAATTTCAGACATAGGTTCATTATGAGAAAATGTATCTCTGATTACTTATGAAGTTCTTTTGCTTATTATAAAGGGGGGAACGGACAATTATCCCCCCCTCAAATTAGATAAATCGGTTTTTATGCAGAACTATTCGGCGTATTTCAAATTTTAAATATAGGTTCTTTCTGAAAAGGGGAATCCTAAATAGTTTTAAACATTTAATGGCTAAGTATAAAGGGGATCGGAGGATAATCCCCCTTAAATTAAATAAATAACTTTTTACAGAGAATTATCCTATTTGCTTCGAATTTTGGCTGTAGGTTCATTATGATATGGCGTATCCCTGATTATTTATAGGGTTATTTTGCTAATTAAAAAGGGGGCCATTAGCCCCCCTTAAATTAGATAAATTGTTTTTTATGCACAATTATCCGATGTATTTCAAATTTTGGATATAGGTTTTTTCTCATAAAGTGAATCCCTGAATAGCTTTAAGGGTTTAATGACTAGTATAGTAGGGGGGGGGGGATAATCCCTCTAAAATTAAATAAATAATTTTTTTACACAAAATTATCCGATTTGCTTCGAATTTTGGATATAGGTTTATTGTGATAAGGCGTGTCACAGATCAGGTATGGATTGAATGATTAAGTATAATCGGAGGAAATGGGGGAGCAAGTCCCCTTCTTAATTTGTTTTTCGAGGGGCATTATTCCTTGAAAATTAAACTGTGTAATATGCAGTTAGTGTGAATAGCCTATGAGCTCAGTGCCATCAGTTGAAATGAGCAATATTCTTTTTATTTATGTTCTGACCAGAGGCATTAATATTTTCAGATATTAATAAAACAAATAAATAAAATAAATATTAATAAGTAAATAACAAGACCTTTGTTAAGTTATTACTCCATAACTAATCAGAGATACGTCTTATCCACCCGTTCCCCCTCTACACTTAACCATTAAATTCCCAAAACTCTTCCGCCATTCTATGCTATATATTAGTCTTATCAGAAAGAATCTATATCCAAAATTTGATACACGTTGGATAATTTTCCATAAAAACCCATTTATCTAATTTAGGGCAGATAGGGGTGGGGTATTCATCTGTTCTCAAAACTAATCAGGCAAGCGTCTTTTCAGCATGAACATATATCCGAAAATTGAACCAAACCAGTTAATTCAGCATGAAAATCCCATTTACCTAAACTAAGGGCCTCCTCTTGACCCCCCCCCCCTTTCACACTTAACGAATGGGTCCCCAAAATCAATTCCTCGTCACTTTTTTCCGGTAACTTTTTCCCCGGAGAACAACTTCCGTTAAATTAAATAAGTGGCTTTTTACGCAGAATAATCCGATTTGCTTCAAATTTTGGATAAATGTTCATTATGATAAGGAGAATCCCTGATTAGTTGTGGATTATCCCCTGTTCATCCTTCTATATTTAGCCATTAAACACTTAAAAATATTCAGGGATTCACTTTATCAGAAAGAACTTATATCCAAAAATTAAAAAATACGTGGGATAGTTGTGCAAAAAAAAAAAAAAAAAAAAAAAAAAAAAAAAAAAAAAACAGGTTATGTTATTTTAGGAGGGGGGATAATCTCCCGCTCCCCCTTTTTAATTAGCAAAAGAACCCCATAACTAATCAACGATACACCTTATAAAAATCTACATCCAAAATTTGAAGGAAATAGGTTAATATAGCGTGAAAAGCCATTTATTTAATTAAAGGGGGGGGGGGTCATTAAACCCTTAAAACTATTCAGGGATTCACTTTATCAGAAAAAAACCTATATCAAAATTTGAAATACATCGGATAAGTGTGAATGAAAAAACAATTTATAAAATTTAAGGGGGGAATAATCACCAGCCCTCCCCTTTTTAATTAGCAAAAGAACCCCATACCTAATCAGGGATACGCCTTATATCATAATGAACCTATAATCCAAAATTTTAAGCAAAACCGATAATTGTGCGTAAAAAGCAATTTATTTAATTTACCGGAAGTTATATTCTATTCCCCTCCTTACTTAGCCATTAAACCCTTAAGGGTGTTCTCAACTGCTCCGCTCAACAAGCGCAAAACGATTTGACACTTTTACAAATTCATTTTTTAACGGAAAGATATAAAATTGGAATGCCTGACTATGGAAGTGATTTCGAATCGAACACAATTTTTCATTTTATGATAGTTAAATTATCTATCTAGTTCTAAGCTATTTCGATCACCTGATCACCCGTTTTTCGACTGCTTTTTGACCGGTTTTTCTGCTTTCGTCGGAAAAAGTGCTCAAAAACATCAAATTGAAGGCTTGTTATGAAAAATCTATTGTTTTTTTTTTATATAAAAAACAGAAAATTGAGTGCAATTAGCCAGTTTCTGAATAACAACACCTGCTATTTTCATGCAGTTCCGAACAAAAATAAATTAATGCATGTGTCACAAAGTGGCCCTTTTTGACTTAAGAACACCCTTAACACTATTCAGGAATTCCCCTTATCAGAAAGAACCTATATTTAAAATTGAAATACATCGTATAATTCTGCATAAAAACCGATTTATCTAGTTTGAGGGGGAGATAATTGCTCGTCCCCCCCTTTATAATAAGCAAAAGAACCCCAGTACTAATCAGAGATATGTCTTATCATAATGAACCTATGTTCGAAATTTCAAGCAAATCGAATAATTCGTAAAAAGCTATTAATTTAATTTAAGAGAGGTTATTCCTTGTTCCCCCTCTATACTTAACCATTAAACTCTTCAGGCATTATATAGTATATATGTAAGCCTTATCAAAAAGAACCTATATTCAAAATTTGACACACGTTGGATAATTCGGCATAAAAGCCTATTTATCTAATTTAGGGCAGATAGGGGGGGGGGTAGTAATCGTCCCTTCCCAAAACTAGTCAGGCAAACATCTTTTCAATATGAACATATATCCAAAAATTGAACCAAAACAATTAATTCAGCATGAAAAATCCATTTACCTAAATTATGAGCCTCCCTCCGATCCTCCTATCATACTTAACCAATGAATCCCCAAAATCAATAATAAATCCCTAAAATCAATTCCTTGTCACTTTTTTCGGTACCTTTTTTTCCTTGTCATTTTTTTCCGGTCACTTTTTTTCCGTTTACCCAATTTATTTGTATTTGCAAAATTTAGATTTAACCTATATCAGTTGATAGGCGGAAAAAAAGCGTCCCGGAAAAAAGCGTCCCCGGAAAAAAGCGTCACCGGAAAAAAACGCACCGGAAAAAAGCGTCACTTTTTACAAATCACATATTTAAATAAGTCTGATAATAGTACACATGGTTAATCTTAGAATATAAACACTAGATTGAGACGGTTTTGTGAAATCTGAGCGTCCTTGCTCTCTCGGGACTGAGATGGGCGAAGGTGGGGGGGGGGGGGCGGGCTTTAAAAGTTATCTCAAAACCTGTTATTGCCTCAATGGAAAAAAACTATTGTAGGATACGAAAAATAAGATAATAAACACTAGGTACTTAAATGATTTTTTAAAATTCAGTCTCCCTTGTTCTTCTGTGGTGGTGGTTGGGGGGGGGGGGGGGGCGATTGTCTACAAACTCTGAATCTATCTCTTACATTATTTTTTTATATTATTTATAATTTGATTATTTATAATTTAAATTATACATAATTAATTTATATATTATATGATTCTTATTTTTATTATTATTATCAAATTACATATTACTATTTTATTACATTTTATATTATATATTTATACTTATATAATACATATTAATTAATTATTAATGTATTAATATGATATATTAATAGTAAATAATTAATAATATAATTAATAAATTAATAATAATAATAATAATAAATAATAATAATAAATAATAAATAATTTATAATAAATAAATAATAAATTAATAATACATAATTATAAATTAAATATAAAATTAAATAAAAATAAATAAAAAAATGTACAAATAAATATTATTAAATATTAAAAATTATACTCATTAACAAAAATTTATTTAAACATGATAATATTTTATTAACTCATAGTAATATCAACTCATATATATATTTTTCATTCAGCCACCCTTGTTCTTCTGTGGGGGCGGGGGGGGGGGTGAGCCTACAAACTCCAAATCTATCACTGCTTTAGACGATAACATTTTTTCGGAATGTTTTCTACAATTTAGGGAAAAAAGTGACTGGAAAAACAAGAGCGCAAAAAGTGATCAGAAAAAAGTGACAAGGAATTGATAAATATTGAACGTGTGGATAATATTGATACGCGTACCCTTGGGGATACGTAGCGAGATTGCTGGAGGTATATGACAATAGTATCAGTAATGGCGGATGATAAAATACCATTTTTTAAATAAATTCTTGTTAATGTGTAGATTTTTTAATATTTAATTTTATATATTTATACACTTATTTTTATTATGTCCTATAAGTTAATAAAATATTATCATTTTTAAAATTAATTCTTGTTGATGAAACTAGATTTTTAATATTTAATTTTATTTATTAATACATTTATTTTTATTGATTTACTATGAGTTATTAAAATATTATCATTTTTAAATAAACTTTTGTTAATAAGTATAATTTTTAATATTTAATTACATTTATTTTTAATTTTATATTTAATTTATATTTATGTATTATTAATTTATTACTTATTTATTATAAATTATTTATTCTGTATTATTATTATATTATATTAATATATTTATTATTATATACTATGTTATATAATATATAAATATAAATATATAAATGTAATATAAAATATAATAAAATATTAATATGTAATTTTATAATAAAAATAATCAAATTATAAATAATATAAAAAAAATAAATATAAGCAGGCCCGTAACCAGATGGGGGCCAGGGGGGCTGAGCCCCACCTAGCTACCTCTTGAGCCCCCCCTAGACATTTCACTTCTTTTCAATAAAATGTATATTTTAATATTAACTAACGCTAATCTGAAGGAAAAAATTATGCTTGCAAAAAAAATATTTAGATCTTTCAGTTGCTTTAAATAAAACGAAAAATACCAAATATTTTAAAATAAGAAGGATACATTGTGATGCATTATTTTGCGATACAATTCTCAGAATGTTGGGGAAATACGATAATAAGGACATTCCGTCTTCTGAAAAAATTAACCCCATATGCACTAACAGCAGTCATCTTATGTTTTGGTACAAAGTAAATGATCTTTTGAATCTTGTGGGGAGAATCTATAATCCATTACCTCCGCTGAGTGGGACGGGTGAAACGGAAATAGACATATGTTATTCATCTTGATGGGTAATTAGTGAAGCAATGGGTGAACCATGGTAATAGAGCCTATATCTCCGTGGGGTAAACGTCTTCAAGCAATTCAATAAAAGCGTTTTTTAGGAATTTCAATAGAGCTGTTGCTGGACAACATGTCTTTAGTTAAAAAAGAAAAAAACTAAGAAAAAAAATGTCTATTTATACAAATCAAATAAGAAAAATCCTTGTTTGAAAGACATTGTTTCATGCTTTCGGTGTCGGCAGAGAATTCTGAAAATAGTAAGAGCATGTTTTTGAACTTTTTTGACAATTGAATAAAATTTGCAGCTATGGTTATTCAACTTAAAGAATTTAACTGCGTTTTACGTTTAACCATATTGTTTTCATATCGAAATTAGCTACTTTCTGATATTTTTGCGAAAATTTTTTATTGATAGAGGCATAAAATTCGGCAGTAATCGGGATTGAGGTGTAAGGAATTGAACAATGGTTTATGTTTTTGTAAGCGGTAAACAGTCTATCTAAAAATAATGGTAAATTCGATGTAGGCTGATTTTCACATGACGGAATGATGATCAAGCAGGTAGGAATTGACTATGACTTAGATGTATGGGATTTACAGAAAAAATAGATAGCGCTAATCTATTCTCAGATATATGAATGTGAGGGATTAAAATTGTAAGACGAGCAGAAAAGAAAATTAATTCTTGAATGTGTCAGGAAAAAAACGCATTGTTGAGTCAGAAAAATATTTTTTGAGACCAGTGTTGAATCCAGGGGGGAGGGGGGGGGATATCCCGCCCGGAGCAATGAAATGCCCCCCCCCCGGAAAATTTGAGATATTGGGATTTCAACGGTCAAAAAGTGCAATGTCCCCCCCCCCCCCGATAAAAGTGTGAATTCAACACTGCTTGAAACTTACAAACAGTGCCGGCACAATAATGCGTTGGGAGCATTGCACACTGCAGTATTGAATTGCTAAAATTTACTTTTTAATTGTTTACATCATAGAATAATTTAATAAAATAATTGAAAAATACTAATATTTTCAAATTTAATGTGCGTAATTACTTTTATTCTCGTAAAATCTTTTTCCTTTGCAATATTTTAAAAACCTACTGTTTATACTGCAGGTAAAAATATGCAAATTAAATTACAATTGCTTGCTATTTTTACAATATTTCTGAATGGACTGAATTAGGTGAGATCAATAGCAAACATTAATGTAATAAATTGTAAAGTGCAACCTAAATCAATTTTCAAATTCAGAAGTTGCTTTTCTTCTACTTTTGTTAAGTAATCCGTTGTTTAAAACTTGTTATATTGCCAATTAATAACTTTTACTTATTATATCAATTGTGAATGCAATCAGGAACATTTTTACACCCCTCCCCTCTTCTATTTTCCAAACTATTTTCAATAAAGGGAAAGCAGTAAGTAGTTATGAAAATATGAAAATATTTTCAAATATAAATGTTACATGTATATATATATTTGAAAAAATGTATATAGTTTCCTTTTTGAGAGTTCCTTTCCTTTTGTTGACCACAGGACAGTTGCAAAAGAAAGGCCAGTCAACATTTTTATGACTTTCAAGACTTTTTTTTTTTTTTTTTACAAAATATGCTTATAGAGGGCAAAAGTATTAGCCCCAGCCCCACAAAAATTTTTCAGAGTCCCCCCCCCCCCCTGGCATTACTAGCTGGTTACGGCCCTGAATATAAGAGATATATTCAAAAGTTTGTAGACACCCTCTCCCCTCGCCCCCCCCCCCCCACTCCACAGGAGAACAAGGGAGACTGAAAAAAAGATGAAAAAAGATTCTTAAAAAATGATTTAAGTACCTAGTATTTATTATCTAATTCTTCGTACCTTACAATTTTTTTCATTAAAGCAATGACAGGTTTTGAGATAACTTTTAATGCCCCCCCCCCCCCCCCGCCCATCTGAGTCTCGATAGAGCAAACACTTAAATTTCATAAAACCGTCTCAATCTAGTGTTTATATTCTAAGATTAAACATGTATACTATTATCAGACTTATTTAAATATGTGATTTGTAAAAAGGGACGCTTTTTTCCGGTGCGCTTTTTTCCGGGGGCGCTTTTTTCCGGGGCGCTTTTTTCCGTGCGCTTTTTTCCGGTGCGCTTTTTTCTGTGATTCATATAAGTTTAATAATTATAAATAATTAAGGATTTATTTACTGTTCATCTTAAAAGAATGCAATATTCAAATATTTTTTATTTATTTATTTTTAATCATGCAGCAATCTATTTGCAGTTTCCCATATCCTATGCAAAGAAGTTTCAAGAATGAATTGTGCAGTTTATGCCCCACTGTTTTAATGCATTAATGTTTTATTTAGAATACATTGATTAATGTGCATCTAACTCTCATGCATAATTCTTTCGACATTATTTTATCAAATATAGGTTTTTTATACTTCTTGACACGACGACTTTTAATCATGGTTAAAATCGGTTTAAATTGTCGCATGTCAAAACTTACCAACGCTGTCTAAATATAATTGAGATACATACATACAGAGAGCATAAATTAGATAATGAAATATATGGCAACTCGCTAAGCTGTAAGCTATCAAGGGAATAACATTAGAATCATTAATGAATTTTCACGTAAATTAAAAGTGTTTTTGCCATATGAAAAAGATCTTCCAAATTTTCTCGTGTTTTTCCTGAATCAAACTGTTTGGGAACTTGAATACCGGTTCGTTATTTCTTATCTGAGTAGAAAGGAAGTACCCCCGCTTTTTCTGTGAACTGCAGAATGATGTCCTTCACCAAGGTCCCTTTCTTCGGCCATCCCTTCGACTGGCTAAGGGCAAAGCATAAAAATAGAGTTCGTTTTTGTTAGTTTCTTTGTAAAGAGCAGGTCTTGGATCTTTAGGATTTGAAACATTTTTCTTCCGTTTGGGATTTGGATGTTCCCAAATGTTCAGTCAGGCGAGCAGGGGGGCGGAGCCCCCCTAGTATATATATATATATATATATATATATATATATATATATATATATATATATATATACATATACATATATATACATATAAATATATATATATATATATATATATATATATATATATATATATTATTTAAATTTTATAATCGTGGCAATTATAGTACTCTATTTCTGTTGAAAAGTAAAAGTAAAATAGTAATTATTGTATCTTTTTGTTGTCATTTTTTTCTGATGAAAACTGAAAAAATTATTTAAAATAAAATACGTTGCTATGTCCAAGATATCATCCGTTATTAAACCCGGTCAATTTCAGTTTTATTTCGTTTTCATTTATTATAAATGATTTTTAATTCATTGAAATTTACCTTACAAACAATGCAACATTTTACACAAATGTATTTAAAAAAATGTCTGTGTGTGTGTTTTTTTTTTTTTTTTTTTTTTTTTTTTTAAATATTTTTATGGGGCTAACATTTTTTAAAATCTATGCTTTCTACAGTATATAATGCAAATCATAGATTGCATCTTATAATGCAAAACATTGATTTCATACGGCATCTTAAAGGAATATATATATATATGTTATTTAAATTTTAATAAAGAAAAAATCATATATTTCACACTGGTTATATTAATTTCCCAATTATCAAAGCCTATATATATTTTTTTTTACTTTGTTGAGTTTCTTTTGCAAAATGAAGTATGCAAAAATATTTCCGACGACATTCGCAGAAATTATTAATTTAATGTTAAAATAAACTTTAAACAATTGATGAATTAACAAAAGTAGAATTAAGAAAAATCAAGCTTAGAGAACTGATTTGTGTCGTATTTGTATTTTATAAACCTAACTTAATTCAATCTATTCAGAAGTAGCCTATATTAATAAAAGAAATATCTTTGTGTGACATGTCTGGTTAGTAATATCAGACGTTTAGGTCTGAAAATGTTGGTGAGAATAGTCAAAGCAAATCCTGATGCATCCGAAAATCAAATTATTCATTTTTTGTTAATTAGCCTATTTGCTATTACAACAATAATAATAACAATAATAATAAACCTACCAAAATAGCATGAAAAGTAACATCGCGGTGACGGAAATCCCAATACGCAATTTTATAAGTTGAAAAGAACGAATTTTCATAATTTTCACCAATATGTCGGATAAAAAAATGAAGCTACAGAAGATAAAAAATAAATATTCACCGTATTATCGCATTTAAATTTTTCTAAGGTTCTATTCCATTTTAAAAATATTAATGTCAATCTTTTAAAAAGTTCTTTTGAAACATCTGTTTTTTTTCGTCATCACTCTTTTCCCTCCCCCCCCCCCCCCATCTTTAATAAATTTGATCATTCAAAATACCAGAAAATAAAAAAAATATTCGTTTAATGATTTTGCCTTCTTCGACAGTTCAATCTCTTTTTTAAAATATCAATATAAACCCTGTTAAAAAAAAAAAAAAAAAAAAAAAAAATTGTTTTTTTCTTTCTTTTTATCTTTCTTTTTTCTTTTTCTTTTGTTTTTTAATATTTAAGTCTGCATCTGCACTTTGAATGGAAATATGAAAAAGAAAGAAAGAAAGAAAGAAAACACTTATTCAGCGTTTATATTTCTTATGGAGGTCCCCCCCCCCCCCTTTCCTTCTCAGTAAGTTTGAAAAAAAGAAATTCCAAAACCATTCTTTTCCAAATGTCACTTCAGTAATTTTCGTGTTTTATTGTTATTGTTATTATTATTATTATTATTATTATTATTATTATTATTATTATTATTATTATTATTATTATTATTTTCAAATTTTGCACCGGCTAAGAAAATCAAAATATAAAAAGAAACATATACTCCCTCCCTCTCCCTTTATAAGAAAGAGGGCGTATATTTAGTTTAAAACGACATTTCATGTATTTGCTCTGAAATTTTTATACAATGCTCGCCAGCATTTTAGGTAATGATAGAGCAGAAATTTGGATCAGAATCTATGAGATTTAGGTTGGTGAGGAAAGGGGAGGGAAGGTCAGTGTGAAATAATTCCTATAAGTGTAAGATTGAACGCTTTTATTAAGGAACTAAGTAAACTTACTTATGCGTTAATCCTTTATACAGTAAACTAGTATTGGATTCGTGAAAATTTTCGAAATTCGGTTTTTGATGGATTTACAAGAGTTAGAAGCCAGAAAATTCGAAAAACATGTTTATCATAAAGTCTGTGAGTTTCTGACTCTGTCTGTATGTATGTATGCTACACAAATTTTGTAGATTTTCTATATCAAAAAATAATGCACGGAATTTAATAAAGAATATAATCAGATAGTTCATAATATAAATTGATTCTGATTAGTTTTTGATATAAATACTTGACAAGTGGTGCGTTTTTTACGATTTTCGCAACGCGCTGTATCTCAAGAGATAATGCACGGATTTCTATCAAACTTCAGATTATGTTGGTCTTTATCATGAATTGATATTTTATACATTTTGGTGTAAATCATTCAACAGGTGGCGCTGCTATTCTGATTTTTTTACGTTTCCCACAAGTCACAACAGCTGTATCTGAAGAACTAATGCACGGATTCCCATCAAATTTCAGAATAGATTAACAATTGATATGAATTGTTTCTGTTTACGTTTTAGTTTCAATATCTCAACAGGTGGTCCTGAAATACTAAATTTTGCCCGATTCCCGTAATAACTCTATCTCAAGAACTAATAGACGAATTTTCAGGAAACTTCAGATTCAGGTATACCTTGATAAATAGCTCCATCAGTAGTTGAGAGGTTCTGCTCTCGAAACAAGTAGACGACAGTGCTTTGTTTAAACCTAATCTCGCCCGTCGGCCTAATCGTTTGGAGTTTTCCGTGGTTTTATTCGAACTTTAGATTTCCTTGCGTAAATACGGGTTAGGTTTCCTTAGAAAGCGCCCCCCCCCCCCCGGAGGGCACCCTTTCCCCTTAGGGCTTATCTCCCTCGTGTCGACAATTGGCCGTCACAAATACAACCAAATCCTTGATAAATATTATTGATGATTATATTTGGTGATAAATTGCCAAATACATGGCGCTTTTATGCTGCATTTTACCTTGATATCCGTAATAGTCCTTCCAAGAACTAATGGAGAAATTTTCATTCCTTTAGAACCATCATGGTGAACAAATATTGTCTTTTATTTTGGCACGGTGATAGTATATTTTGAAATATTAACATGTATGATATAAAAGAAAGTTTTGAAATTGCTACATCTGACTAGTTAGCTGTTGTTCGAGTAAAATTTTGCTTTAGAAATAGTGAGATTTGGGTAAAATAAATAATTTGAAAATAAAAAATTAAATTTTATATTTTTAACCCAATACAATCGAACCTCATTAACATGAACCTCAAGGGGAATAAAAATTTTGTTCATGTTAACAATAATTCATGTTATCAGTATCAAATTTTTGTATTCGTCTTAATACGGGACTGTGAAAACAATTCATGTTGTATAATAACTTTTCTGCTCCACGATTTTTTTTAAGTTTTTGCATTTTTTAATGCAATTTTAAACAATTCTTTTGCTTTTTGCAGAACTTTTTTGTCATTAAAAAAAAAAAAAAGTTTCAGGCATTTAGCTTAATATGTTGCATTTTGTCTTCAGGATTTTTAGCGATTTGTAGCGTTTCGTGCAGATTTTTTGACATTCGGAAAAGGTTTCAGTGGTTTATCTGATTAGTTTAAATTTTGTCGTATCGCTATTTTTGGCGTTTATTGTGTAATTATTAAAGGTTTTTTTTTTTTTTTTTTCAATTTGTTGTGCTTTTTTTCCGCATAAGTAAAAGAAATTCTGTTTTAGTCTCTCAGACCATAATATGGTAAATTATATCCTCATTCCAACAAAGTTTATTCAGAATCCGTACAGCAATTCTAAAATTTTTTACGACTTTTGGAGCGATTTTTTAACATTCATAAAAAAAATGTGTTTTAAACTTTAGCTCAATAGACTAAAATTTGTCCTCTGTGATTATTAAAAATTTTTATGCGACTTTTTGAGTTTTTTCATTATCTGCTGGGATTTTTTCACATCGATGAAAATAAAGATTTTAATCTTTTAATCCAACCTCTTTTCAATGAAATTGATACGGAATTTGTTTAGCGATTTTTAAAATTTTCGCGTTTTGTTCTGTTTTACGACGAGTCCAGGCAAAACTGAACTAGTCGACAAACTGTAAATGTACATTATTTACTTATATTCAAAACATACTCGAATTTAATGATAATTAAAAAAAAAAAAAAACTATCATAAATTTAATGCCCATATTCTTAAATACTTAAATAATCAGAGAAAACGACTTAAATTTTTAGTTGAGAGACAGGTGAATAAAAGAAAAGAAAAAAAATATTAGAGAATGTTTGACATGTATTTCCTAAAATGCGATGGTACAGCATCATTTTTAAAAAGATAGCTCTTTCTTTATAATAGACTAGCAGCCCGCCCTCGCTTTGCTTCGGTCTAGAGCAAGTCGCTCAGTCCCGTGCCACTGCTGGCACCGCATACTGTTACTACCACTTCATCCCATTAAATTCAACTACTAAAAAGATAACCCTCCTTTTAGGTAGTCGGGTAAAAAGTAGCTTATATGTTAATCTAAGGTGTCAAATACCTTCATACAATATTTCATAAAAATCGATCCATCCGTTCTTGAGTTATAAATGGTGTAAAGAACCCGACTTTGTTTTATGTATATAGATTATAATCAATAGTATTGGCAGCGCACGGGATGTAAGGATTTTTAAGGTAATTTTTCTACACCTTAGGTTACATTATTGGCATTTTAGTAAGGATCCCTAATTTTTTTAAAAATATAATATAGCCTATGTTCACCGGAAATAGGGTAGCTTTCCAACGGTGAACAAATTTTTAAAATCTGTCAAGTAGTTTCGGAGCCTATTCAATTCAAACAAACAAACAATCAAATCTCTCCTCTTTATAATATTAGTATAGATTTCTGTAAACGGTGAACGCCGTCCTTTTTCGAAAATAACAAACAGATTTCATTAAATGTATGTGAATTTTATGCACATTTCCTCTAAAGGGTCTTCAAAAATATCCTTTTTAGGTGCGTTCGTAATTATGTAAATACGTAGCACCTATTGTTGTCGCTCAGTCCGTCCGTCTGTCTGTCCGTCCGTCCGTTTGTCCGCATATAACAACGCAAAAACTACCCAACAGAATCGTTTGAAATTTAAAATACATAATTATAACATAATTTTGTCGAGTTATTTCAAATTTTATGAAAATCGGATGGATAGATCAATTACAGGGACAATCAAAAGGATTCCGTTACATTACAGTCAATAGGGAAAAAATTTCAAATGCATTTTAATCGTTTGAAATTTAAAACATATAACTATTGCGTAATTTTGTTGAGTCATTTCAAATGTTATGAAAATCGGATGTATAGATCAATTACAGGGACAATCAAAAGGAATCTGTTACATTGCGGTCAATGGGAAAAAAAATTTCAAATGCATTTTAATCGTTTGAAATTTAAAAATATAATTATTACGTAATTTTGTCGAGTCATTTCAAATGTTATGAAAGTAACAATGAAAGGGACAATCAAAAGTATTCCATTACATTACGGTCATTTGGGAAAAAGTTTCAAACGCTTTTTAATGATGTTACATTCATTCGAACATAATAGAATTGGTATGAATCTATGAAATATATACTAAAATATGCATTCTGTACAATCTGTGATGCAAAGAATTTTTATTATTAAATTACAGGGCCACACAAAAGTATTCCGTTACATTACGATCAATAGGGAAAAAAGTTTCAAATGCATTTTAATCGTTTGAAATTTAAAACATACAACTATTGCGTAATTTTGTTGAGTCATTTCAAATGTTATGAAAATCGGATGTATAGATCAATTACAGGGACAATCAAAAGGAATCCGTTACATTGCGGTCAATGGGGAAAAAAATTTCAAATGCATTTTAATCGTTCGAAATTTAAAAATATAATTATTACGATATTTTGTCGAGTCATTTCAAATGTTATGAAAGTCGGATGCATAAATCATTTACAGGGACAATCAAAAGTATTCCATTACATTACGGTCATTTGGGAAAAAGTTTCAAATGCATTTTAATGATGTTACATTCATTCGAACATAATAGAATTGGCATGAATCTGTGAAATATATACTAAAATATGCATTCTGTACAATCTGTGATGCAAAGAATTTTTATTATTAAATTACAGGGCCACACAAAAGTATTCCACTACATAATGCTATACTGGGAAACATTGTTTGGGACGTGTTTTAATTATATTCAACTAAGGTACCCTGGGGTAATAACGCCACGTTAAGGTTCTACCAATTTTCACGGCTCAGTTTTAGATTGTACATTTCAAACAAATGTATGATTTGATGCAGCAACTCATTGACTATCTATATTAAAAAAATAATTTAACAGATATGTATTCATAAAATGTAATGACGTGATTTCTTGACCAATGCTATTTGGCGTTATTACCCACCTATATGGGTAATAACGCCATGCAAACAAAACTATGAAATAAGATGGAAAAATTGCATGTAGATTGCCCAATTCTAAAAATACAAACTCTACAAACTTAGAAATTGACAAATTGCATTCTAAGCTATTGAAAATGTTCATTTTTTTGTGAAAGTGTAAGAAAAATAAAGGTGTGGTGTGGGGGGGGGATGAGGCAAAAGAATATCAGACCGTGAGCTTCTTTTTGCTTAAAAAGGAGCGCTTAAATAGAATTATTAGAAACATTGCACAGTTTTAACTGTGTTTATTTGAATCAGTATTTAGGATGTAGCTCGGCCACTGTAGGGAATCAATCGGGGTATCAATACCAAGGATTGGCGTTTTTACCCCGTTATAGTTATTGCGCTGTACATTTTAAATTACAAATTATCTCGAGAAGATATCCAAAATTTTCAACAACATTTTGAAAGTCCATGAATTGTACTACAAATTTATGTAAGTAACAAAGTATTTCCGGATAAAAAAGATAGTCTTCACATCACAAAACGTATCTCGCAAATTTTAGACAAGCGTTAATTTTAGTTGCTTGTAAAAACAATAAGACCTAAAAATGAAACAAATTAACTTGAAGCTGTTTTTTGCGATTTATATGACTCAAAACCCTTCTGCGCAGAGCACATGGGTGTCATTTACCTGATTATTTCATAATTGTGCAAAATATAAGCACTTGGCGTTATTACCCGCCTGGCGTTATTACCCCAGGGTACCTTATTTCACATTTTATGAATAAGATATACGTTGCTGTACGTAAAGATTTCGACTACTACACTGTATCCGGAGTACGCTCTATTATATCAGCAAGATCTGAATATTTTTAAAACTTCGTAATCGTACGAACGCACCTCATTTGCTACGTTCACGTGCAATTTTCAACTTGTTTTATTTGACGACGCGTTCTTGATATCCTCTAGAAATAACTTTATTTCTTATCTGTCTAAAAATTTTCAACTTCTCACAAAAATCGAATAGTGTTCTCCATTTCCCCATATGTCTAATAAATCCTATATAGTTACAGCCAATTGACCACTAGCACGGGGCGGAGTTTGCAATGTTTCCCACAAGTGATGCGGTGTTTGATTGGCTTTTGTTGAACGCTTGTGGGATAAAGCGAGAAGCTGACTAGCTTTAATCCATCGTGACGTTCTTTGACGTCAGATATGCTTGTGGTCCATTGCTACAGGATGGCTACCATTATGTGATTGACATGCAGGGCCATCGCTAAGACTTTTTATTGGTGGGGGAGAAGACCTTAAATTGCCAAGTCAAATTTTTATATTTGCCAACTTATTTTATAATTTTGCCAAGTTACCACAATTAGAAAATGTAATACAGTTCTTATTTGTAAAAAGTTCAATAATATTCCCAATCAGAGTTGTAACTTTTGCAAATTCTATCAAAAATAGGAAATATATTGCAGTTTTTACTAAAATTTTAATGAAATTTGCCAAGTGTAATAACTTTTGGGAATGTTTGGAGGGTGAGGCTCCCTCCCTGTCCCCCCCCCCCCTTAGTGAGGCCCCATGAAAATGAGCCTAAAGCATAAAATTTGTCATTATTTTCTGATAAAATCATTTACTGTTATAAGGAAGCAGCAATAAATATTTTCGTGAATATGTCAGGAAGTATTTGGTTTAAATTCGAAAACGGTTTTATAAAATATAAAACGCAATTCATTTCTTTCAGCGCGAATAATCATATCTATAAATTTTATAGCTTTATCAATAGCACAAGTGTACTCTGTAAAAATGAAATACCATAATAGAACAACTCCAAATTGAACTAGTAACCAATTTAGGTTAAAAAGATTATAAAATAACCAAAATGGGTAAAATCATATCCAAATCAGATCTTTCGGCAAAAATGATTCCAAAATGCGAAAAAAATGTAACCCAAATGGCCCCTCCCATACATCAACCCAAATTGGGTACTCAAATTCCCCCAGATTAGAACCGCCGATGGTCCATTTTTTCATATTCAAGGATGGCAACAAGTGACGCGCGTCCGCCCGCGCCATCTTGAACGACTAATGATTACATTATCACAGCGTGTGAATGTGAATAATTTGATCGCTTGCTGTACTCAAGGAAAAGAATAACATGTTCATGCTATATTTAAAAGAAAGCAACTGGATTTATTTAGGTTTGTATTTTTCATTTTTTTACTTAATGTAATCGTAATCAATTTAAGTAATCACTTTATCATGTTTTTTCATGCTTAAATTTTCGAAATTCAAGTTACGTTTGTTTTTCACTAATGAGAAAATTCATTTTAAGTTCGCTTCAATATTCTTATTTGCTTGAACACATCAAACATTTAAAATCCATTTATTAGTACATGAATAATGTCATATGAAGTGTAAACATACTTTAAACGATTTCCAATGCTGAATAATGCATTGTTTTGATAGGTATATATGTAACAGATGGATATAGTTTGGTTTTGTGAAATTGCTTATTAATGGTAAATTCTTAATTTTTCAATTATTGCTGCTTTAAATTATGTAGAACATTTCTAAATGTATAACTAAACAACTGTGTGGTGCTGAAATTTTGTTTTTAATTTTTTGAATGCAGCAATGTTTGTTGATTTAAATTAGCTTTGTTTTAATCAGGATCAACTAGCTTTTTACTGCAATAGTGGAACGAATGTTTGTCTTTTGGTTTGATAAGGTTGAAAATTAGAAATCAACTGATAAAGCTGCTAAACTTATTTTTCTGTACTAGCAGTAACCAAACATAAAATTAACATCTTGGTATGCTCCCAAGTTTGTTTAAAAATGTAGTGTCTTGCAATTATTTTTATTTGAGCTAAAGCACAGGTAATATATTAATTTTTGATGTCTGATTTGTCGTTTTCCATGCATTTTGTCTAATATAGGTTTTTTCATTTCCTAAAATGTTAGCTTTTAATCATTTATGTAAATTGTGTAATATTATTATACATTGATATTACAACATGCATGTGTGCATCTGGGAGGGCTTTCTGTGACTCTGTATTAGGGGTGGGGGGCACTTCTTGATCTATAAAAGCATAAAATTTCAAATCTTCTGAGAAATTTCTCATTGCTGCAGGGTGTTTGTGTGCGTATGTGTGTAGGAGGAGGGGGGGTCACTCCCTGGTTTCAACAATGCGGAAAAACTTGTAGAATTCATGATCAACTAGCTTTTTACTGCAATTATGGAATGAATGTTTAACCGTCTTTTGGTTTTGTATAGTTGAAAATTAGAAATCGACTGATAAAGCTGCTAAGTTTACTTTTCTGTAGTAGCAGTTTTATTTTAACTAGAGAAGAGATAATATCAATTTTTGACATCCGATTTGTAGTTTTGCAGGTACTTTGTGTAATAAAGGTTTTTCCATTGCCTAAGATGTTACCTTTTAATTTTAATCATGTATATGAATTGTGTGATGTAATTTTTATTTTAAGAACTTTAAGAAAAGTCATATAAAATGAATGAGATTTAAAAAAATCAAAACAATCATGAACCCTGCTGTGCAATTAGTTATGCAATATGCTAGGGGTGCACAACCATTTAAAGAGAAGGGAAACTTACAAATATATCTGGGTGGTCGAGGGCGGCATCAATAATACGGAGATAATTTGATTTCGAGGAAGTTATCTGTTTCAATAATCAGATTAAAAAGGTATAGTTTCAGAGCAGAATGTGGGGGACGCCCTTTAAGTTTGCTTATATAGTCAAAATATCCAATTCATTTGATAATAATATATCAGCAGTTTTCGCATTTGTATATCCAGCAGATATAACAAGTATTATTTTCAAGATGTGATAATATTCCTTAATTTTATTCAGTAGAGTAAATTTGGTTTTATTAAAAGTGCTAAAAAACAAGCATAAGTGGCTAGTGTAAAAAAAAAAAAAAAAATGTGGACTTCATGAGCCAATCAACCAGATTTTTCCGTGCCTGATCAATGAAATTCCCGATGTTTCTGTGCCCAATCAACAAAATTTATATTTTTTACGAAACTGATCAAGGAAATTCGCAGCTTTTTTCAAGCCAATCGACCAAATTTGCAATTTTTCCTCACATGCTGACAGGGTTGGCATGATTTAAATCAACTGATTTAAATCAAGATTTAAATCTAGATTTAAATCAAGTGATTTTTTTAAAAAAATCATTTGATTTAAATCATTTTTTTGCAATTTCACATGAATGCACATATCAAAGGAAAATTTTGGGTAAAAAGTTAGAAAATGTATTAGATAACGATAGAATTACAAAAATTAAAGCAAGATATTAACAAACTATTAATGGCTGTTATTTTGCTGGAGTTTTATTAAGGTTCTTTCTGTTAAATCAAAATGAAATGAAACTTAATGTAAGGAAAAATAATGAAGATTTGGCATTCATTAAAGAAGATTGTCTAAATCTTTTCATCACAGTAGCACATTTTAAAGCAAAAAACGGCCCATTTCAAAAATTACCATTGCTTGAGAAAAAAGTTTCTGATATTATGACAGATTATGATTGGCGGAAATCCTTTTACGTAATGGGAGGTAAAGAGAGTCATCGAAATTGAAATTGAATTTATTTACCAAATAACAACAACCGTGGCTTCATCTACTGGAGTAAAAAGACAATTTTCTTATTTTGGAGTAGTTCGTTCAAGCCTTCATAATAAATTAGGAGTATACAAAGCTTCTAAATTAGTGTTTTTGTTCAAACAGTTAAATCCCTGATTTTTTCCTATTTGCTTAAGAAATATAGAATTAATTGTGATTTTTATCCCCCAATAAATAGCTTGCATTAAATGAATACAGTAGACTTCCTCAAATCCGCACAGCTTGGGACCAGAGGTTGTGTGGATTTTAGAATTTTGTGAATTTCTGGTCATGGGTTTGTTTACATTTTTAAACAGTAATTTGATTGTAATTAATAATGCAACTGAAGTTAATGAATGCTTATAATATAGTAAAACATTAAAACAATTATGTAAGTTAATAAACTATAATAATAAAAATTTTGATAATTAAAATATTGAAAGCAACAAAGATGAAGTAAATAATCAATAATGTATAACTAAATATTTATTATAAAGATGAGATGCATTTTTTCCTAAATTATTCAATAAAAATTGCCCCATAAAGGTGCACTACTAATTCACATCAATATCATAAAATATAGAAGTTTTATTTCAGGTTTAACCAAACTCAACAATAAAAAAAAGCTTGATGAATGTCTAAATGCATTTTGCAAAAAGATTGTGATCTCCACTGATATTAGCAATACCTTGAATTTTTTTCAGAAATAAATTTATTCTTTCTTCATGAAAAAGCATGAATTTAGCAATATTAATGAAAGTTACAGATTAAAATATAGAGTTGATATAAAAATAAAAAAGTCAAATTTTGTCCCTATACCTGATCTGAGAGCTTCATTGTTTACATCTGCAAATTATGCGCGGATTTTAGAGAGTTGTGGATATTAGGGCAGCGGATTTGAGGGAGTCTACTGTATTTAATTTGTTTTTTAAATTTTGTCAGTTTCTATTCATTTACAACATATTTAAATTTATTTGTTATTTAGTATGCACAATTCAATTACAAAATAATAGAATGTCTTTAGATTAAAGCCTAGATGTTTAATTTTTAGTACCAATCAGTAACTAGAATATAATATTTTCTTAACTATATAATTATTTCTTATAATATTTTTATAAATTATAAATATTATTTATTCTTTTTTAGTTATTTATTATAAAAAATTGCTTCATGTATTGTAAAAACATAAAAACACAGTAATTAAATATAGGATTCTAAAAAAATCAAATAAATCAGATTTAAATCAAAAAAATCCGATTTAAATCAAATAAATCCGATTTTTTAAAAAAAATCATGATTTTTTCCCAACCCTGCATGCTGATAAATTTTTATGCCTGATTGACAAAACATTAGTTTTTTTGTGCCTGATAGGCAATATTCGCTCTTTATTTGCGCCTGACTGACGAAATTCACAATTTTTTTAACATGAATGACAAAATTTGCGATTTTTACAAAGTCAATCCAGAAAATTCATAACTTTTTCTGCAAATGACCAACAAAATTAGAGATTTTAACAAAACCGATAAGCCAAATTCAGAATTTTAATGAAACCGATCGATGAAATTCGCGACTTTTTCTTTGCGGGATTGACAATTGCGATTTTTCCATGCCTGGTCGATGAAATTCATGATTTTTCTTCATATGATCGACAAAATTCGCGATTTTAAGAAGCCGATCGGTGAAATTTGTCATTTTTATGAAACCAGTCGACAAAATTTGCTATATTTCCTTGCATGATCAGCAAAATTAACGATTTTAACAAAGCTGATCGGCAAAATTCCTGATTTTTATAAAACCGATTAATGAAATTCACAATTTTTCTTCGCATTATTGGCAAAATTTGTGATTTTGCAAAATTTAAGAAGCGATCGAGAAATTTATGAAGCCAATTGGTGAGGCCGTGATTCTTCCATGCTTAATAGATGAAATTCCGTATTTCTTCACCCCTGATCGATAAAATTCGGGATTTTTTATGAAGCAGATCGACAAAATTTGCAATGTTTTTGCGTGTGGTTGACGAAATTTCCAATATTCCTCTGTGACCAGTAAAATTTTCAATTTTTCGAGACCAAATAAAAAAAAATTCACACATTTACACGCAATCAAGCTACGAAATTCACAAATTTTTAACTTTGACGAAATCTGCAAATTTTATCACTAAGAGATTAAATTCGCTACTTTTTTTCTTGATAAATTGACAAAACTCACAATTGTTTTGCAGCCGATTGGCTAAATTTCCAATTTTTCCGTGCATTATTGCAAAGTTTGTGATTTTTTAATTCTTATCAACGAAATTCATGATGTTTTCGTCCCTTATCGATAAAATTCTCGATTTTTTCCTGCCTGATCAATCATACTTTTTTTCATGGTAAACTGATAAAATGAGATTTTTCTGCAGCCAATGAGTGTATTTTGCAATTCTTTCGTACATCATCATCAAAACTGGCGATTTTCTCCTACCCAATCATGAAAATACAGGATTTTTCCGGACTTGATCGACAAAACTCTTGATTTTCCATGCTTGATCTGCGACATTTGCTATTCTATTTTGAGTCATGTGCAAAATTCGTGATTTTTCCATACTTGAAGAACGAAATTTGTGTTTTTTCCGAGCCTCATCCAGGAAAATAAGCTATTTTTACGCACTTCATGAATGAAATTTGCGATTTTTCGTTGTTCGATCTACAAAATTTGCAATTCATAAGTGACTGACGAAAATTTATATTTTCCCCTGATAAATTGACGATTGATTGATGTGGCTCTCGACTACCGAGATATATTTGTAAGTGGCCCTTCTCTTGAAAAGATTGTGCACCCCTATGGAATGTTTTATTTCTGATTATTGTTATTATTATTATTTTTTAATGGATTGTGATTTCTGAAAGTAAACAATACTGCCAAAATTGAATATGTGATTTCTACTTGTGATTCTTTCAGAAAATGAATGCTATTCTAAGAGGTATTAAGCAACGTAACTACTTAGAAAAGTGTTGCAAGTTCACAGTCCATCCACAAAGCATCAAAAGATAGGTAATTATACAGTTTACATGTTTCAGTTGCATACTTTAATTTACACTGGTATTTTCAAACAACTAAATTTCATGACGTATTTTTAACACATTTTAAATAAATTTACCAAGAAGATTGTTTGAAAAAGATAAGTGTTATTTATTTATTTATGTTAGTTTTATTTTTCTTCTTTTTTTGACGAGAGTTTAACCAAACTAATAACTTTAACTTTTTCATAGTACAGTAGATCCCTCGAATTTGCAATCCTAAAATCCACACATAATTTACAGATGTGATGTAAACAATGAAACTTTCAGTTCAGAATTAGGGACAAAATTTGACTTTTTTATTTTTATATCACTTCTCTATACATTTTAATGTGTCATTTTCATTAATATTACTGAATTTATGCTTTTTCATCAAGGAAAAATGAATGTTTTTCTGATCTTTTTGCCAAATGTATTTATGCATTAATCAAGCTTGTTTTATTATTAAGTCTGGCTAAACCTGAAATGAAACATCCTTATTTTATAAATTTGATGTGAATTGGTAGTGTATCATGAGGCAAATTTCACTGAATAATTTAGAAAAAATTCGTCTCCAGGGCTCATCG
Organism: Maratus speculifer; assembly: GCA_964019185.1. NCBI lineage: Eukaryota > Metazoa > Arthropoda > Arachnida > Araneae > Salticidae > Maratus > Maratus speculifer. The sequence continues at coordinate 208,328,620 of OZ025295.1, forward strand.
CAGGTCACTATTTTCACTAAAAGTCACTATTTTTTGCATTGGTCACTTTTTGTTACTATTTTTGATCTCAAGTCACTTTTTCCACTATTTTCGGAGAAAACTTCAAAAATCTCCGACTGATGAAAAAAATTTCGCAACAAAATGGCGGCGGATCGGCTATTGCAACAGATTCGCTGTTTTTGCACATCCATTTTGTTGCGAAATCTTCTGCTGTCTCCTGCTAAAAGGAAGAACCAATGCTTCTGTTTACTTTCCACCCCTTTCTCCCTAAATGGCTGGCCTCATATGGGATTGCACATGATTTGTTACTTATCAAGTTTGTTACTTATAAATTTTGTGCTATTACAATTAGAAATATCCCTAAATATGTATTTTTAGTGCGTAATCTTAACTTAAAAAATATATTTTTTGGTGCTAAATTTTATGTTTTTGAATGTACTACTTCAAATATTTCATCACAATAAAAAAAAAATTTCCAGTAAAATGGATTCCTGCTCATTCAGTATGTTTGAAAATAATTATTTTCTTGTTGATTTTGTTATTTGCTTTAGCTAAATAAAATGTGAAAGATTAATTAAGGAAAAGAAGAAATAAAATGTAAACCTTTTGAAAAAATATTGTAAAATCTAGTTAAAATGATTATTATTTTATGAAGTTTTCAGCTACAATTGAGTAATTAAGACAACTGCTTACAAGGAAGGTCTCCATACTGGGCATACTCAGAATTTTATGAAAAAAATACTAATTAAAGTACTTATGTATGTAATAAAGGATCCGTGAAAATTAGCAGCGGAATCACATTGGAAATTATGTAAAAAATTAAAATAGTTTAGAATATTTGGCATGAAAAGATGAACGAGTCACTCGATTTGGCGAACAGCTCTTTTCCTCGCCAAAAGCAAAGGATTAATTACGCAACTCAAAACTGTTGGATATTTATTAGAATGCATGTTGTAAATCGTATTTAATAAATTTAAACATAACAATGAGAGACTTTACTATAGTATATACATATTTATACACATTATAATGCATATATATACTACTTGTTGAAGTAGCTATTTAATTAATCATTGGAAAAAATGTTTTCATAGATTAAAAAAAAAAATCATATTGAGAAAAATCATCTTCATAAATGTAAGCATATTCAAAAATAAAAGCCGCATGTTTCCATAGCAACAAAACAGGGTTGCCAGCTTTTAGCCGGGCCAAAAAAAGCCGGCCGGCTTTTTTTGGTTTTATCCACTTAAAAAAAGCCGGATAAAATTGAAAAAAGCCGGCTTTTATTTAGTGTTAATTTGTATTGAATCCATATTAAATTTGGATTGATTTATTTTTAATACATTTTTAATAATTTACTACTAAAAAAGTTATAAATTTCTGTTTAATTTTTCAAATAAATAAGTCTTTATAACTGCTAGGAGTCAACTATGAAGGCATTATGTCTGAAAAATATAAATCTTGGAAAAAAGAAAATATATTAAAAAAATGTGTTTTAAACTTAAGAATTATATTTAATGGAATTATGACAAAATTAGTGTTCCCTATAGATATAAAAAGGGCATGGTGCTATTCACTAAAAAGGGCACTACTGCATCATAAAAGGGCCCTTTTGCAAGAGAAAAAATTGTTATTGCCTTTAAAAAGGGAATAAAGAAAGTAGCAAAATACATAATTTTTAAATATGATAAATCAAGTAACATTAATTTCGAATGATTTTATGATATAAAAATTAGAAATACAATTAAATTAAAACATGATTGAATAGTTTCATGTTCTTTTTCTTAAAGAAATGAAAAAATTCTATCATTTTTGAGCACACAAATTTAGAAATATTACGGAAAAAAATATCAAAAATCTCTGAGTAAAATCAGAGGAGCATTTTACTACTTTTAAAAAGGGCAGGGTGCTGCACCCTTCAAAAATGGCCTAGAATGAACACTAACAAAATGAAACTCACCAAAGATCAAAGTATTCATGGAAACATTGTTACAGGTCAATATGTAAAAATTAAGTCATAAAATGAACAGTGTTGAAAGATAAATTAGGAAGGATTCAATATTTGAGGAAAGTTTAATACATAATTACATAAAATTAAACAACAAAAAATGTTCTAATAAAATTTGTTGAATTAAAATTTTGAATAACTCTTTGTTATTTAAAAGTGCATATATGCCCACTTGCATGAATGAATATATTCATGCATATATGCTAATTGAGAATACTGAAATAAATTGTGAAATATAATATATTATGAAATCTGCATAATTCGAAATACTATTTTCAATAGTGAGAAATGATTTTTTTATGTGTATGATTTTAAATGTTTATAGCGAATAAAATATGACATTTTAGTAACTCTTAAAATTAGCTAAGTAATAAAACATGTAACTAAGTAACCTTTAATTTTATAAAGCAGTAAAAATGGAAAAACAAAAGGTAGGATTAAAGGTCAATGTAAATCAGAAAAAGCACTTGGTATGGCCATTTTATAATTTAGCTGACATATATGCAATTCTGACTATAAATCATTAGCAACTCCATCAATGTGTTATTCTAGTATTAATGGTCTTCATTATTGAAAATTTATGCTATAACCCAATTTCTCATAATGAATCATAATTAAAATCCCAATTTTGCATATTAATAAATTTATTAAACTCAAAGTAAATTAAACATCATTAAAATTAGTTAAGAGACACTTAAAAATGTGTTGCTTATAATAAAAAGGCTTCAATGTATAAAAGCCAATTATGGCCAAAAAAAGCCAGCTAAAATCAATAAAAGCCAACCGGCCTGGCTTTTTTTAATTTTAGCCGGCTTTTTTGCAACCCTGCAACAAAATCTAATCGACAATTCTCAAATAAACTTTGAGCAGGAAACAAATTTAATTAATTAAAATTATGAATTTTGTTTTAAATCTCAAATTTTGGTAATTAAATTTGAATATAAATACATATAAATATCAATATAACAAAATTATAATTAAAACTTATAAAACTAAAGTTATTTAAATTAAATTTACCAAAACAAGTTCAACATGAAACTTTTTTTTTTCTTGAAGTATATTTGACACAAAGTATTTTTTGAAACACAAAATGAAACACGCCAACCGGCAATAAATCGCCAAATAAAGAAATTTTCATTATTTTTTTACGGCTACTAAATAGAGGTTCTGCCGAATGTTTTTTTTATAAATGTATATATCCACACGAGAAGAACATTCTGTAATTTTTTCAGATTTTTCAGGGTTTGCCCATATGGAGACCTTCCTTGTTAGTAATCAATTAATCTATATAACTTCGTTGGTTAAAAATCTATTATTACTCAAGCAATTTTTCTAAAATTATATTTTATTCAGGCATTGGAGTAGGCAGCATTTTTTTCTGGAATGAGCTTAAGATGTGCCAAACTGATTTTTAGATTATATAAGTTTAATTTTTATTGAATCAGTTTTATTCTGGGGAGGGCCAAGCCCACCCATACTAGCTACTCACATGTATTCAGGTTTTTTCTAATGAAGAATTTCCCTTTAAAATTCCCTAATGGCCACAATGGTAAGTTGCTGTCTAATTAAATTTATTTACATAGTTATATATGTAGTATTTTTTATATCGGTTATAGTTGATTGATTTAGATGATAAAGCTCCTCTTACATTTGACGAGTGAGACAGTCTTTAGCATGTACAGTTATTAGCCTCCGATGCTATTTCTTTCAGACAAACTAAAAATGTCATGTCATCAATCCTGAATTTTCTACTCAACCGATTTTGATAATTATTTTTTTAAATAAAGCTATTTATTTGTAGTTGTGTCCATTTTAGCTATTTTTTAATTTATTTCCATTTTTATATTTTATTTTTAATTTTAAATGCTTTTTTACGATATTTCTTCAAATGGTGGCAACTCAGTTTAGCTTTTCTCTCGATAATAAAATTTATTTTCCATTATCAGAAGCTTGATCTCATCAGTGAACATGTCCTCGCATTTAAAAGAAAAAAGTTAATTGTTTTCGTAAAATTTAATCACAATAAAAGGATTGCATATAATTATGCACTAATTGAGGTAAAAAAATATATTTGCTAAGAAATAATATTAATAATGTAAATAAAATAACAGAAAATAATTTATGATAAAAATTAATGTCTAAAGCAAAATAAAAAAATTTTCAAATGAGGATAAATGGGAATTACAATATTATTACGGACGCTTTTTTCATATTACTAATAACAGTAACTTTTAAAAACATTTGAAGAGAAAATGACGTCACTATTTAAAACATCGCATTTTTACTCATAACGATATTACATTTCAATATTTCTTTTCATTATGGACACTGAGATTGAGATTTTTTACTTTCGGATGACTTCAGTTAGTGAAAATGTCATAGTAAAAATGATATTAGTTTTTTTTTTAGCCTCCGATGCTATTTCTTTCATACAAGCTAAAAAGTGTTCTGTTAAAAATTGTGGCCCACTTTTACTGACCTATCATAATCATATGCGGTATAGGGTAAGTCTTGCAATCGTTTTGAAAATCGAAAATTTTTTTTTGACGGATTTACACGTTTTAGATACTGAAAATTCCGAAAAACATAATTTGAGAAAAAAAAAATTGCCATCCGTCTGTTTGTCTATCGCACTGTAAACTCTCTCACGAACAAATGGAGATACAGACTTAAATTTTTCTATGTACTTAGTAAGAATAGGACGAAGCCTATTTAATATCAGTAACCTCGATTATCTGGAACTATCTTTTTCGGACTCTCCAAAAATTCGTTCTGATAAAATGTTTATAAAAATTTTTGATTTTTTTTCATTTTAACAAAAGAACATAAAAGGCAATAAAATAACACAAATTTTGCATCAAGAACGAAGTCGGTCGGATTAATAGTTGCCGAGATATTTTTAATCCTGTTTTCCCACATTCTTCGATGTTTCATGACCCTGTATTTTCTTCAAATTTCAATTCAAAGATATGTTTTAATTAGAAATGAGACGCTTAATCTGACACAGTAAACTGTTAGTTAATATGATTATTGTTTTTGGAGTTATAAGGATGTTTCTTTAATGCAATCCAATGCTACTTATGTAGTTTGGTATTTTACATAATTTGTCGAAATGGGGCAATTCATTAATGGAGTTGTAATATTCTATGTATTAGTGTTCACTCTAGAAATAAAAAGGGCATGGTGCTATTCACTACTAAAGGCACTACTGCAGCAGAAAAAGGCACTTTTGCCAGGAAAAAATTGTTATTGCCTTTAGAAGGGGGAAAAAGAAAGCAATGAAACACATAATTTTTAAATATGATAAATCAAGTAACATTAATTTCGAATAATTTTATGATATAAAAATTAAAAATACAATTAAATTAAAACATGATTCAATAGTTTTATGTTCTTTTTCTTAAAGAAATGAAAAAATTATCATTTTTGGGCACACAAATTTAGAAACACTACGGAATAAAAAAAAAATATTTATTAAAAATCTCTGGGTAAAACCAGTGGTGCATTTTACTACTTTTAAAAAGGGCAGGGTGCATTTTGTAAATTTGAAAAAGGGCAGGGTGCTGCACCTTTCAAAAATGGCATACAATGAACACTACTATGTATATTAAGAATATTTAAATATACGTTTAAATTTTGTCTTGGAATTGCAATGCATTTTATAAATAGTTTTCACATTTTATTTTTACATATTATACAGTGCATATCCATGATGGGTAAGTATGGTGGCTCCCAACGACTAGTTTCGTAATCTGGCCGTTAAAACGAGACATTCATACAATTTTATTGTTAAAATGCATTTCCTTTTTCTCAGAGTCTATAAAAAAGCGTTTAAACTAAAGAAAGAATTTGTTTTTGATGAATCTAGTCCAGGGGTGCACAACCTTTTTCAACCCGCGGGCCAAAAAAAAAGGAAAAGTAGCTTACCTGGGGCCAATGTGGCTTTGCATTGATAAACACATTTTTTTTTCCTAATCGAATATAAAAAGTCAATACACCACTTTGATGAAGACATACTCATATATATACATTTATAAATTAATTTTAATAACCAAATAAACATACATAATTCACAGACAAGACAATTAATGTGATGGTTGGGATTGTATTTTTGATGCTATTTTTGTTATATTCGGTTCTAATGTTGCAGTAGCAATATGTAAAACGGCTGAAAGATTTTCATCCGTTAGTCTGTTTCTGGTCTTTGATTTGTTGATAGTCATCATAGAAAAAGCTTGTTCACATAGATATGTGCTTCCGAACATAGTTGCATACATAGATGCATTGTGCTTTAAATAAGAAAATTCTTCTGGCAAATTCTTATAAAAATCAAGCAGTGACTTTTCTTTGAATTCATTTTTTTGAAAGCTTGAGCTTTGTAAGTCAATGAGCTCTAATTGAGCATTTTCAGGTGCCAAATTGACATCCACTGTAAATGGATTTGAAAATAATTCAATTTGAAAATGGCATTTTTCAAAATCTAAAAATCTATCATGGAATGAATTAATTAAAATTTTCACCTGATCTTCGTATTCCAATTTCATCTTTGGAAATTTTTCTTTCATTTTTCTGCAATATGGGAAATGCAAAATTTTTTTCACGTAACTGTTGAAATAACACCAACTTTCTTTTAAAAAGGCATTTACATTGTTAACCAATTGAAATATGAATTGGTTCTTTCCTTGTAGTTTGATATTCAATTCGTTTAATTGGCTTGTAATATCACTTAAAAATGCCAAATCACACTGAAAACTGGCTTCTTCCAAGCGCCTGGTTTCCTTTCCATGCTCCTTGAGAAACGTAATAATTTTATCAAATAGTTCAATAAAGTGCTTAAGTGCTTTTCCACGACTGAGCCACCTTACTTCTGTGTAGTACACAACATCATTAGGAATATCCTCAAATTCAGCCAAAAATTCTTTAAATTCTCTGTGACGTAATGCACTACTGCAAATAAAATTGATTGCTTCACAAACACGCTTCATTAACTGTCCATAACCTAATTCTTTGGCGCACAAATTTTGTTGGTGTATGATGCAGTGATATTGAAGTAACTCCATTTCACGTTCTCCCAGATGTTCTTTTAGCAGAGTTATCATTCCACCAGTCATCGATCGTGCTCCATCTGTTGTAATGCTAACAATTTTGTCCATATTCAAAGCAGCTCCATTACATAATTCTAATAAACTGTGAAAAAGTTCTTTGCCAGTTGTTTAACCTTTCATAGAGTACATTCCAAGAAGTTCTTCTGTAATGCAGAAATCCTTGTTTATACCTCAAATGAAAACAAGGAGTTGAGCTGTTGAGGTAATGTCGGTAGATTCGTCTGCAGCAAGTGAAAAATATTCAAAATATGAAGCAGCAAGCTTTACTTGATCTATAATGTCTTCACTTAATTGATGAATTCTTCTCTGAACAGTCATTCTATTCAAACTTAAATTTTTTAATTTATTTGTTGTTTCAGGACAAAGTTTCTCTGAAGCAATTAATAAGCAATCTTTCACAAAATCACCATCAGTAAACGGTTTTCCGCATTTGGCGATCAGCTGGGCAATATTCAGGGATACCTCAACGCAGGAATCCAATTCAGATGTCTTTTTTTCAAAATAACTGGTCTGGTTTATCAAAGATTTCTTCAGGTGTTTAATTTTTACTGATCGTTCATATCCTTGAATAGATGAGAATGCCCTGTGTTTCGTTTCATAATGCCGTTTCACATTATATTCTTTGGCTACAGCTACAGTAGAATTGCACAAAAGACAAATAATCATGTCATTATGATTAATAAAACAGTACTTATCCGTCCATGAATCAACAAATTTTCGATTTTGAAAATCGCCTTTTCTTTTTTCCCCGCTCATTTTTTCATCTACTAGTAATAAACATCAACCGACCGCCGACCACGAGGACAAGCATTCCATCCAAAGGCAAACATTGAGTTGAGAAGATACAATGATTCCCCCTTCAGCCACTAGACACTTCGTTCGTTACATGCTATCAGCCAATGAGAGCTCAGTTTTAGTCTCATTGTAGATGCGATGCGCTCGCACTGAATCTCTGTCGATCTTAAAGAAGTGAAGATATACCGCAACTTAACAGTTGAATGTCTGCAAGTTACAAATAGCATGCTTTTATCGCGTCATCCAACCAGTCAATCAGGATAGCGATTGTTTTTGATTAAAAAAACGCAAGCCGTTCTCAGTTGAAAAATTAAAAACATGTAAATTTTCAAGTGAAAAAAAAAAAATCGCTATTTTGTTATTATTATTTTGGGATTGGTGGGCCAACGAAATAGGCATCGTGGGCCACTTTTGTGCATCCCTGATCTAGTCAATGAAGAAGTAGCACGTCAAAATGTATCTCTTTATTATTCTGCAATTCTAATGTCTTAGAGAGAAATTGCTAATCAATTGGATATTTCACGTCGTTCTGTTTGCTATTATATTGATCAACACAAGAAAAATGAAGTTAGTTCATTGCGTTCTAAACATGGTTGCCCTTCTAAAAGACCTGTATCGATATATTTTTTTTAAATCGGAGGCGAAACTGAATTCTGCAATTGCAGAATCTACATTCAACTTGTTAATTTATTTTTGTTTTGCTAATTTTTTGAAATCTGCTATGAATGCCACTGATATTTTTAAAATAAATGAATTTTTTACTTCTTTCACATACTTCAAAATTCTTCCCCCCCCCCCCCCAAAAAAAAAAAATGCTTCATATGCAGTTTTTTTTTTTTTTTTTTTTTTTTAAGTAAATCAATATTTAAAGGGTTCAAATATATTTTAAAAATTTGTCAGGCATCATTTATACTGTATTTAATTATCAAAATTGTTTCTTTAGTCACTATTTGGTCACTTTTTTGAAGGACTTCAGTCACTATTTTTGAGGCTACAAATTGGGCTGAGCCCTGGTCTCATTATAATGAATATTAATTAGCGTTCACTCTAGAAATAAAAAGGGCATGGTGCTATTCACTACAAAAGGTACTACTGCAGCAGAAAAGGGCATTTTTGCCAGAAATTTTTTTTTTATTGCCTTTAGAAGGGGAAAAAAGAAAGCAACACATAATTTTTAAATATGATAAATCAAGTAACATTAACTTCGAATGATTTTATGATATAAAAATTAAAAATACAATTAAATTAAAACATGATTCAATAGTTTTATGTTCTTTTTCTTAAAGAAATGAAAAAAAAAATCTATCATTTTTGGGCACACAAATTTAGAAACACTACAGAATAAAAAAAAAATATTTATTACAAATCTCTGGGTAAAACCAGTGGTGCATTTTACTACTTTGAAAAAGGACAGGGTGCTGCACCCTTTAAAAATGGCCTAGAATGAACATTATATTAATTATACATTATTAATTATTTACTTGATTTATGCTTTTAATATTTTATTCATTTTTTTAAAAATGTCTAAATTTTTATTATTTTAATTTATTATTGATTTTAATATTTTACTATATTGTAAGCATTCATTATAGTTTCTATAGAATTATTAATTGCATTCAAATAACTATTTAAAAAATGCAACAAATGAAAGTTTTTTAAATAACTATTTAAAAAATGTAAACAAAGCAATGACCAAAAATCTGCACAGCCGCTGGTCCCAAGCTGTGCGGATTTGAGGGAATCTTTTGTATTTTAAAAAACTGCTCTAATGCAAAATTGATGCTTCAATTTATTTTGTTAAATTAAAAATTCGTTTTGTTGTTTTCTTCTGAGAGATTCTATAAACCAGGGCCGTAACTAAGGGGGCGCTATGGGCGACTCAGCCCCCCCCCCCCCTAAAATATTTTGAGACCCTCCCCCTGGAAAAGATTCCAAGGTTCTTACTAAATGAATTTCTGTTCCAAAAATGCAACTAAAATTCTGTTCAAAAGTCTAATTTTTTTTTGAGATCCTTTTTTCAGTTTTGCAGAATTACTAAATTGTATCTAAAATAAGAAATTCAACACTCCCTCATCCTATTTGTACATATGAAGCTAACATGATGTTTAATTTTGCACCAGTTATACACTCAAAATTTCATCATCCTATACTTTTCTTAGAATAAAATGGAGTTATTACAACAGTTTAATAAGAAACATAGTACCCAAGGCCGTAGCTAGAAGTGAACGACAGGGGGGGGGGGGGGGGGGGCTCATATTTTTTTTTTCTTTCTGTGGCAGAAAGATAAATTTGTGCATATTCACATTGTAGGTACTGTTTCTTATTAAACTGTTGTAATAACTTAATTTTATGCTAAGAAAAATACATGATGATGAAATTTTTGAGTCTAACTGGTGTAAAATTAAACATGTTAGCTTCATATGTACAAATAAGATGAGAGAGAGTTGAAACACTTATTTTAGATACAATTTAGTAACTCTGCAAAATTGTGAAAAGATCCCGAATCTAAATTAGATTTTTGAACAGCACTTCATTTGAATTTTCAAAACAGAAATTCCTTTAGTGACTGTGGAATCTTTTCCGAGGGGGGGGGGGGTGGGGCTGAGCCACCCATAACGCCCCCTTAGCTACGGCACTGATAGTACCTACAGTGTAAATATACACTAATTTATATTTCTGTGTCAGAGAAAGAGAAAAAAAATATGAGCCCCCCCCCCTATAGATCACTTCTAGCTACGGCGCTGCTATAAATATAAACTATCTTTTTTTTATATTTTGAACTATTGAGGTACTTTGAAAATAGTTTTCTTAAGAGTCCCCATTTATCAGTAAAGTTTTATATTTTCCCATGAACAGTCAATGCATTTTGCAAATTTTTTACAAGATTTTGTGATTTTCCTACAGCCAAATGATAAATTTTGCAATTTTTTTTCTTTTCTTCATTGTTTTGATTTTTTTTTGTCTTGATTCTTTCTCCAATAAAATTTCACACTTTTTCCATGTGATTGATTGGGGAGTTTTGTGATTTTCCCCTGAACAGAGTTGTATAATATAGATGCATGCCGTGCACAGAAAAATTTAAGAAAGAAACAATGTTTTTTTAGTACCAGAAAATAAAAATATGCCCTCAGTTTTATGAACAAAATATTTACTGTTAACACGAATGTTGTCAAAAGACCTTGAAAAAATTGTGAATTTTAATAAAGAGTCGTGTAAAAACATGCATTTCGACAAAGAATTGCATAAAAAACGTGCATCTCAACAAAGAATCGTGTAAAAAAAAAACCCAATATTTCGACAAAATACCGTGCAAAACAAGGGCTGAGTAAAAAAAGTGTCCAAGGGCTGAGTAAAAAAAGTGAATTTCGTCCAAAGACCGCGTTAAAAACATAAATTCCATCCATGAATCGAGTTAAAAATATGAATTTTGGGCATGAATCGCTCAAGAAATGCGAATTGCGTCCATGAAACATGTAAAAAATGTGAATTATGTCCACAAATTGCTCAAAACACGAATTAAGTCCTTGAATTGTGTAAAAAAGCAACAATTACTTTCATAAATTGTATGAAAAACGCATATTATGTCTATGAATCGTGTAATAAAATGCGAATTAGGTTCATAAATGGCACAAAAAACACGAATTACGTTCATAAATCACTCAAAAAACACGAATTTCACCAGCAGAAAGCTGAAATGCAAATTACATCTGTAAATTACATAATTTAATGCAAATTGCGATCATGAATTGCATAAAAAAGCGAATTACATTCATGAATCGCTCAAAAAACACAAATTACTTCCATGAATACAGCAAAAAATGCAAATAAGTTCATAAATTGCAAAATCATGTGAATTATGTCCAAGAATCGTGTAAAAAAGCAAATTAAGTTCATAAATCTTATAAAAATGTGAATTATGTCAATATATCAATCAAAAAACGCGAATTTTGTCGACAGAAAGCCCTAAAACGCAAATTACATCCATGAATTGCATAAAAATAGCAAATTACGTCCGTAAATCGCATAAAATGTGAATTATATTCATTTGTTGCATAAAAAACGTGAATTACATCCACAAATCGCTCTAAAAATGCAAATTACATTCATAAATCACATAAAAAACACTAATCACGACCATGAATTGTGAAAAAAATGTGAATTACACTCAACATTAAATTAATTTGCAGAAAGTTTTTGACTCAATATTACATGCGCAGAAAGTTTTTGGTTTTATACAAGTTTGTCCCTGAATGATAAATGATTTTTGTGATTACTCCAGATCAAATAATGAATTTTGTGATTTATTCCTGCCATTTATTGACAGTAATTTTTTCGATAGATTTATTAATTTCATGCAACTGATCGACAAATTCTTACCATGGCTAATTCGATAATTTCGCTTTTTTTTTTTTTTTCTTCAGATGATTTACGAATGAATTTAACTTTTTATTATTTATGACAAATTTTTCAGTTTCATGATTTTTTTTTTTTTTTCTACCTATTGATATATTTTTTGGCTTGCAACGAGTTGGCAAGGATTTTTTCTCCATGCCTGCTCATCTATTAAAAGAAGAAAAAAAATCTGATATACATTGACAACTTTTATTTATTTTAACTGCGATTGACTGATAAATTATTTTGCAAAATTTACTTTCTACTTTATTGGAAAATTTTGTAACCTTTTTCTATTGTAAAAAAAAAAAAAGATTATTTTCCACCAATACACTTACTTTTTTTGCTGAATTTTGTAACATTTTCATTCTGTTTTTCTGTTTCTGATGATCCATTGACAATTTTCACATTTTTTACTTGCAAATGATTTTTTTTTTTTTTTTTTTTCGGACCTGCCATTTGATATTTTATCAAGAAGCTCTTGGATCACTATTTACAGGGGTGAGGAATTTTTCCAAATTCTTACCAGCCAAGGATTTATTTCACCAGCCCGCAAGATGCAACACACATGCATTTGAAAATAGTTGCGATAAAATCGCACACACGATTACAGACAAAATTACTATTACTACAATGAATTTTCATAATTCTTTTTTCTATAATATTAAAAAATATATATAACAGAGGTAAGATTAATATTAGATAGAACTTAGTACCATATTTACACTGTAATAATGTGGAAAGTTAAAATATCTAGATTAAAAAAGTGTTTCTGATAATGTGCCTATTGCCTATAGTTTTTCAAAAACTAAAAATGCACTCGCCTTGTGAGAAAATCCCTTTGCCACTTAAATTAATATTATGAGACTTTCATATTATGCTGCTCCTATACCTCCTTCCTTTACCCCCCAAGGATTTTGAAGTTATTTTCAGAATTTTTGTATTTATATATGTATATTCTTATTACAACAAAAAAAAAGAAGTGAATGTACATGAACATTAACAATATTGAAAAAACAACCAAAACAAATCATAAATAACTTAGAAAAGGTCACTAGGTACCTCTCTTTACCATTTAACGTACAAATTACTACTTTACAGAGATCTAGTGTTTAAAAATACTTAATCACCTATTGCTGTGTTTTTTATTTCAAAAGTGCATATTTTCTTGCATGTACTAAAAGTATATTCTTAATTCTTAAAACGTTTAAGTTATATATTTGCTTTTTTTATTTCTCTATTAAAATTTTTTTGTGTAGTAATTACTACAAAAAAAAAAAAAAAATTACTATTAATATTATTATTATTACAGGATAATAATGCTGTGAATGATGTTCTCGCCAGAATATATTCTCTTCAACTACTTGTAATTATTCAGGATGTGAAGAAAGACAATGTGCTATTTCTTTCTTTTGAAGACATGCTAGTGTTTTCTCAAAAATGTCTGATTATAGCAATTTTGTAACTGCTAGCATGTATTGTAATTTTAACATGAAATTTTAACAGGACGGAATCCAAGGCCTTGCCTTATTAATCAGAACTTTGGTTCTAAAAAGTGAAATGCTGTTAGCACTAATTTCAGAATGTAATGTTGTAGGGTTGTCTATTAAAGAAATAGTTTTGTAAAGAAATAAATGTATTTTTTAGTATGTGTGTTTTATTTTGTTCGTCTGTGAAAAGTTCAATGATTAATACACGTATATTCATGTACGATACTGTGAGTTTGGTTCACATCATCACCTTTAACAGTATTTTCTGAAATATTGCCTGCCTCTACTACAGGGTTCATACAGACTCCTTGGACTCCTTAGAAACTACGTAGAAATGAAAACGTTCCCAAGTAGTACTTAGAACTACTTAGATAAACAAAATATTCCTTGGAAACTCCTTAAATTGTATTGCGATTTTGCACTTGAGCAAATGTTTTATCCCAGATTATTGTAAATCTTTTGATCTTATTTATGTATGTGTACATAATTTAATTAAAGTATTCAAGAGTAGATAATGGGGCCTAGTATCTTGCAGGGATATTAATAATGGAACTTTTTTTTTCACTTTTCTATGTATGTCATGGGCAACATTCACCTTCAAAGAAAATGATTAAGGTAAAGTGCTCTAAAGCTGACACACAAAATACAGTTCTTAAAGCTAACCATCTTTAAGTAAAAACAAATATTTAAAGCATTATCAATTTTACAAATCCAAGATATCTGATTTAAGAAGAAAGTAAAACTCATTCTAAATTATTTTAGAAAATTGGTAATGCTTTAAATATTTGTTAGATGTTGGCTTTAGGACATTTTACCTTATCGCTGTTCTAAAAGAATAAATTACAAGTTGTTACATTTTTTCGTGTATGTTGCGTTAGCTTTTTTCTTTCTTTCTTTTTTTTTTTTTTTTTAACCTTTGAAAATAATTTTTTAAAAGATGTGTGAGATATATATATATAATAAGTGTTTCGAGTTTGACTGACCTCTGTGTATATGACCATTGGCACTGCTTAGGAAAGTTGATTGTGTATTTTTTTAATTTAAACTTACAAAATCACCAAGGTAGTGAATTCTGTGCATTTTCAGCACCAATAATTAGATTCTAATAGAGAAAAATTTGTTTGAAATGTTCTTCTCTCCAAATGGAGCATTGAAAATTGGAGTTTGCAAGTACATGCCACATAAATAACAACAAAAGTGGCAAGTCCTTAAAATTTTTTTGGACTCCTTGGGTTTTTTCTGTACTCCTTGGATTTTTTTTTTCTTCCCAACTCTGTATGAACCCTGCTACTAAAAAAATGAAAAATGTTCCTTGTTTATATAATTTCTAAAAAAGAACTCGAGCAATTTCAGAGTTTCTCGTAGGTTAAAAAAAAAGCAGGTCACTGTGGATTAGAAAAGGCACTTTTTATTTTCTTTAGAACATTTTTTTTATTCTTAAGTTTTTATTTTAAAATTTATTCTTGTGATTTTTAAAGCCTCGAGACAATACCGAGTAAATTTTTATTATGCAAACAAATTTTTCAATGACTTTTTTTTTTGTTGTTCTGAGAGGCAACAAAAAGGCTAATTTTTTGGATGTGGGGCAAGACGGGTGCTAAATTGTTGAATGAGGGGTAAGAGGATACTATTTTGTACCAAAGGGCAGATGGTATGCAGCACCTTCCAAAAACTACTGTGGAGGAGCTGCAATTTCTTGTGTTTCTGAACAAAAATGAATTAAAAAGTGTCGAAGTAAGCTCCTTTGGATATGAATTCAGTCTTAATGTGGTATTATGTTAGTGCTCATATAATACAACACAATTTAGTTCATGTTTTGAAAAGTTAGTTCACATATTCAAAATAAGTCTGTTTCTATTGCTCTGTTTATTTATGTTTCACTTTATTTTCAATTTATATTTAAATATGTTCATACAATTAAAATATTTGAAATTAAACAACTGAACAAGTTTTTTTTTTCAAAAATGACCAATATTGGTTAAATATTGGCAAAATATAAACAACCCAATATTGTTGCAATATTTTATGCCAATATTGTTGCAACATTGTTTAAAAATATTGGCAACATGTAAACACGCCAATATTGGTGTAATATTTTATGCCAATATTGGTGTAATATTTTATGCCAATATTGGCACAATATTCGTTACCAATATTGGTTAAATATTGGCAAAATGTAAACAACCCAATATTGGTGCAATATTTTATGCCAATATTGGCGCAATATTCGTTACCAATATTGGTTAAATATTGGCAAAATACAAACAACCCAATATTGGTGCAAAATTTTATGCCAATATTGGCGCAATATTCGTTACCAATATTGGTTAAATATTGGCAAAATACAAACAACCCAATATTGGTGCAAAATTTTATGCCAATATTGGCGCAATATTCGTTACCAATATTGGTTAAATATTGGCAAAATACAAACAACCCAATATTGGTGCAAAATTTTATGCCAATATTGGCGCAATATTCGTTACCAATATTGGTTAAATATTGGCAAAATATAAACTATCCAATATTGTTGCAATATTTTATGCCAATATTGGCGCAACATTGTTTAAAAATATTGGCAACATGTAAACACGCCAATATTGGTGTAATATTTTATGCCAATATTGGTGTAATATTTTATGCCAATATTGGCACAATATTCGTTACCAATATTGGTTAAATATTGGCAAAATGTAAACAACCCAATGTTGGTGCAATATTTTATGCCAATATTGGCGCAATATTCGATACCAATATTGGTTAAATATTGGCAAAATGTAAACAACCCAATATTGGTGCAATATTTTATGCCAATATTGGCGCAATATTCGTTACCAATATTGGTTAAATATTGGCAAAATACAAACAACCCAATATTGGTGCAAAATTTTATGCCAATATTGGCGCAATATTCGTTACCAATATTGGTTAAATATTGGCAAAATACAAACCCAATATTGGTGCAAAATTTTATGCCAATATTGGCGCAATATTCGTTACCAATATTGGTTAAATATTGGCAAAATATAAACTATCCAATATTGTTGCAATATTTTATGCCAATATTGGCGCAACATTGTTTAAAAATATTGGCAACATGTAAAACGCCAATATTGGTGCAATATTTTATGCCAATATTGGCGCAATATTCGTTACCAATATTGGTTAAATATTGGCAAAATACAAACCACCCAATATTGGTGCAACATTTTATTCCAATATTGGCGCAACATTCGTTACCAATATTGGTTAAATATTGGTAAAATGGAAACAACCCAATATTGGTGCAATATTTTATGCCAATATTGGCGCAATATTCGTTACTAATATTGGTTAAATATTGTCAAAATGTAAACAACCCAATGTTGGTGCAATATTTTATGCCAATATTGGCGCAATATTCGATACAAATATTGGTTAAATATTGGCAAAATGTAAACAACCCAATATTGGTGCAATATCTTATGCCAATATTGGCGCAATATTCGTTACCAACATTGGTCAAATATTGGCAAAATGTAAACAACCCAATATTGGTGCAACATTTTATTCCATTATTGGCGCAACATTTGTTACCAATATTGGTTAAATATTGGCAAAATGTAAACAACCCAATGTTGGTGCAATATTTTATGCCAATATTGGCGCAATATTCGTTACCAATATTGGTTAAATATTGGCAAAATTTAAACAACCCAATATTGGTGCAATATTTTATGCCAATATTGGCGCAATATTCGTTACTAATATTGGTTAAATATTGTCAAAATGTAAACAACCCAATGTTGGTGCAATATTTTATGCCAATATTGGCGCAATATTCGTTACGAATATTGGCAAAATATGAACTACCCAATATTGTTGCAATATTTTATGCCAATATTGGCGCAACATTGTTTAAAAATATTGGCAACATGTAAAAACGCCAATATTGGTGCAATATTTTATGCCAATATTGGCGCAATATTCGTTACCAATATTGGTTAAATATTGGCAAAATGTAAACAACCCAATATTGGTGCAATATTTTATGCCAATATATGCGCAATATTCGTTACCAATATTGGTTAAATATTGGCAAAATACAAACCACCCAATATTGGTGCAACATTTTATTCTAATATTGGCGCAACATTCGTTACCAATATTGGCAAAATATAAACTACCCAATATTGTTGCAATATTTTATGCCAATATTGGCGCAACATTGTTTAAAAATATTGGCAACATGTAAAAACGCCAATATTGGTGCAATATTTTATGCCAATATTGGCGCAATATTCGTTACCAATATTGGTTAAATATTGGCAAAATGTAAATAACCGAATGTTGGTGCAATATTCGTTACCAATATTGGTTAAATATTGGCAAAATGTAAACAACCCAATGTTGGTGCAATATTCGTTACCAATATTGGTTAAATATTGGCAAAATGTAAACAACCCAACATTTTTGCAGTATTTTATGCCAATATTGGCGCAACATTGTTTGCCAATATTTAACCAATATTTGTAACGAATATTGCGCCAATATTCACTTGTTTACATTTTGCCAATATTGGTAATGAATATTATGCCAATATTAATATGAAATATTGCAATGATATTGACGCGTTTACATTTTGCCAATATTTTTAAATAATGTTACGCCAATATTGGCGTAAAATATTGCAACAATATTGTTTTATTTAAATTTGGCCAATGTTTAACCGATATTGGTAACGTATATTGCACCAATATTGGCTTGAAATATTGTATCAGTATTGGGCTGTTTACATTTTGCCAATATTTAACCAATATTGGCAACGAATATTGCGCCAATATTGGCATGAAATATTGCATCAATATTGGGGTGTTTACATTTTGCGAATATTTAACCAACATTGGTAACGTATATTGCGCCAATATTGGCGTGAAGTATTGCACCAATTTTGGGGTGTTTACATTTTGCCAATATATAACCAATATTGGCAACGTATATTGCGCCAATATTGGTATGAAATAATGCTATGAAATTATGCACCGATATTGGCATAAAATATAAATGCAATATTTCATGAAATTTTGTCTAAATATCGGCAAAATGTAAACATCCCAATATTTGGGCAATATTTTATGCCAATATTGGGGCAATATTTTATGCCAATATTGGCGCGTTGCAAATATTGGCTAAATAAGGGCAAAATGTAAACACCCCAATATTGGAGCAATATTTCATGCCAATATTGCGCCAAGATGCCAATATTGCTCCAAGATATAGCCAATATTGGCCCAATATTGTTTGGCTACTGGGGTTCTTTTAATTTAGCGATTTTTTATTATGTTTTTATTCTAATTGCATGAGATTTCATTTTGAGTTGGTGATTTTATGTTCATTCTCTTCATGTGGTCGAAAAAATTGATGTGAAGCGTGGCTCGGTAGGTATAAATAGCGATGAAAATTTCATCTTATGACATTCGACAAGTTGAATTCGTACAGTTCAGACGTGTATTCATTCGCTCTTGCTTTTATCTAAGTGTGTATTTTAGTTTGAGAAGATTGATGTTTTAAGAATTAATTTTTTTTCGTTGATTTTTTATGGATGTTATCATGCCTTTTGAAGAAGCCGCTCCAATGAGAAGTCCTTTAGCTTTGAAGAAAATGTTCCAGTGTAAAACCTGTGAAAAATTATTTTCGACTCCTTTCAACTTGAGTCAACATGTCAACATTCACTTGGGTGATAAGTCGCATATTTGTGATATATGTCAAAAGACTTTCGGTCGAAAGTCTAATTTGATTAGACATTATAAAATGCATACTAATGTTAAATCATTAGAACAAGACAGACATTCTCAACTTTCTGTGACGAAGGATGATTTTTCTCAAAGTCCTATGAATATTGATATGCCACCTTATGAAGATGTGTCTTTGAAGAGTGTGACCTCTGAAGAGGCGAAGAAGATTTGTACTTTGTGTAATAAGAGTTTTTCAAACTCTTTCATCTTAGAGCAACATAAGAAGATTCATTTAGAAGAGAAGTTATTTAACTACGATGTGTGCCAGAAGACATTTGGATTGAAGTGTGACTTACAGAGACATTTGAAAACTCATGAACAGTTTGCATTTGAATGTAATATCTGTGGACATGTTTTCACGCGAGAGGATAATTTGATGCGTCATCTTAGATCACATGAAGACCTGCGATTTTCTTGTCGTGAATGTACTAAGACGTTTGGACGACAGTTTGAATTGAAAGACCATATACGTACTCAACATTCGCGCGCACCTCTTGTGAGTGTAAAGCGGAAAATAACTTCATCATATGTGAAGTCCAAAAAACTCAAACAAAACCAGTGTGATGCACTTAATGTGTTTCAAACTGTTATGCTTTATCCTGATGAGCGAGATGAAAGTGATATAGCAGTGTTTCACAGGAACTTTACAGAGGAAATTCATGAGTGTTTGATGAATCAAATTCAAGAAAAAGGAGCTATTAAATGGTATATGGTGATGAAAATATCTCTTGAACGCATGGTTGATAATCAGGAGATGGAGGAGATTCAATCTTATTTTCGCTGTCAATGCTTTACCGAACTTACAGAAGATACCATTACAGAACATATGCAAGAAGGATTTTCCAAAATAACTAACTCCTTTGAAGAATTTATTCAAAGAGGATCTGGATGGAAACTTCAAAAGATTCATCATTTAGAACTTAAGATTGCTAAATATCACCCCCTTTCCGCAAGTTCATATATAGCTTTACCTAAGAAATTATATGATAAAAAAGCAGTACTTAATATCAAAAATGAAGATAACAAGTGTTTGGTGTGGTGTCTTTTAGCATTCAAACTGAATATACCTCGAGAGAAGAAGCCCGAAAGAGTTTCTCATTATATTCCTTTTGAAAATGATATTAAACTAGGGAATGTTGAATGTCCTGTTCCCCTTCAGAAGATACCCATTATTGAACAATTGAACAATTTACGGATTAATGTATTTGGATATGAAGAAGATGAAGTATGTCCTCTGTATATTTCTGAAAAGCAGAATCTGGATGTTATTAACTTGTTATTAGTCGGTGATGGGGAAAAGCAACATTATTGTTTAATCAGAAGTTTTTCGAGACTTTTAGGTGATCTGACAAAGTATGGTCATGCTAGTTTTTATTGTTATCGATGTCTTCATCGTTTTTCAACACAAGATCATCTGAATAAACATAATGAATATTGTCGTCAACATACAGCACAGACTATAAAGATGCCCAGTGAAAATGATAACATACTCAAGTTTTCTGGTATTCATCTGCAAGCGCCGGTACCCTTTGTTATTTACGCTGATTTTGAGAGTCTGCTTATTCCTGTTGCTTCAGTCACTCCTTCACCTAAATCATCTTTTATTGAAAAAACAGCTTATCATTTCCCATGCGGGTATGCCTATGTTGTCGTGGGGCCAGATGGTGAATGCTATAAAAAAATTAAGTGCTATAGAGGGGAAAATGCAGTAGAAAAATTTTTGCAAGACATCATTCAAGAAAAAGATGAACTTGCAGAAAAATTAACTCATATCGTACCGATTCAAATGACTGCACAAGATGAAGAAGACTTCAAAAATGCGAAAGAATGCTATTTATGCCACCAACCCTTGAATAATGACAGAGTCAAAGATCATAACCATTTAAATGGACAGTACAGAGGGGCACTTCATTCTTCTTGTAATCTTCAATATCGTCTTCGAAAAATGATTCCAGTCGTCTTCCACAATCTGAAGAATTATGACGCTCACCTAATAATGCAGGGTCTGGGAAAAATTAAAGATCATCAATTCAATGTCATTGCCAACAATATGGAAAAATATATTTCTTTTTCACTCACCAAGCAACATAATAAATGCCGAGTAGCACTTCAATTCATCGACAGTTACCAATTTTTGTCGGCATCTCTTGAAAAGCTGGTGGCCAATTTACGAGTGGAAGACTTCAAGATCTTAAAATATAATATGACCAACATCAAACTGCTGCTGCGCAAAGGTGTGTATCCCTACCAATATTTCTCTTCCATGGAAAAATTCAAGGAAACCTCATTACCTCCACGTGAAGCCTTTTTTAGTGATTTAACGCAGCAGCATATATCAGAAGAAGATTATGCACATGCTCAAGCTGTTTGGGACACGTTCCATCTTCAAACACTGGGTGACTATCACGATTTATACGTGAAGTCAGACGTCCTTCAGTTATCGGACGTGTTCCAAAATTTTCGCAAGCTGTGTGTGCAGTTTTATGGGTTGGACTGTGCCCATTTTGTGACTGCACCCAGTCTTGCATGGCAAGCATCTTTGAAGATGTGCGAAACGCCTCTCGAATTGCCGACAGATATCAACATGCTTTTGTTTATAGAACAAGGCATTTGAGGGGGAATCAGCATGATTAGTCATAGATATGCCCGAGCCAACATACCTAATACACCTGAATTTAATAAAGATGAGGATCCCAGTTACATTATGTATTGGGATGCTAACAATCTGTATGGCTGGGCTATGTCCCAATTTCTACCCTTTGGCAGATTTGAATGGTACGCGACAGAACATGTTACGGAAGATTGGATTTTATCGTTACCTGACGATTTTGAAATTGGATATATTTTCGAAGTGGATCTTAAATATCCTGAGAAACTTCATAAATTACATAACGAATACCCTGTCGCACCTGAAAGAGTGACTGTGAGTCAGGGAATGTTGTCTTCCTATGCACGTAGATTACAGGGTAATACAAAGTTCGTTGGAGCCTCTAAACTTATACCCAATTTGAATGACAAACGAAATTACGTAGTTCATTATGTTAATCTGAAATTTTATTTGCAACTTGGATTGAAACTTTCATGTGTACATAAAGCTCTCCAATTCAAACAGACGCCTTGGCTTCGGAAATACATACATTTTAATACTGTGAAAAGAAAAGAAGCTCAATCTTCTTTCGAAAAAGACTTTTTTTAAACTAATGAATAACTCTGTGTTTGGAAAAACTATGGAAAATCTGCGAAAACGCAGAAATATTGTGCTTGTTAATAACGAAAAAAGAGCTAAGAAATTAGTGGCTTCACCCACTTTTAAATCTTTTAAAACATATGATGAAGATTTAACTGCCGTTGAAAGGATGAAAACTAGCATACTCATGAATCGACCCATTTACGTTGGGTTTGCTATTTTGGAATTATCTAAATTGGTTATGTATGATTTTCATTATAATTTTATTAAGAAAATATATAAAGATGATACTGCAAAGCTGTTATTCACCGACACGGACTCGTTGTGTTATCATATTAAAACGCAAAATATTTATGATGATTTGAAACAGCATTCAAAACTTTTTGATTTCTCAGACTATCCGAAACATCATTCACTGTACTCAGATGTTAACAAGAAAGCAATCGGCAAGTTCAAGGATGAACTTAATGGTGATTTAGCCCTTGAGTTTGTCGGGCTGAAATCCAAAATGTACTCCCTGAAATCCTTCAAAGAAGAGAAGAAACGAGCTAAGGGTGTATCGACTCATGTTGTTCGCCAGAAAATTAAGCATGAAGATTATTTGCGGTGCCTTCAACAAGAAAAAACTAGTATTGAAAAGCAGAGAAGAATCGCTCAAGATGCACACCGTCTGTATACATTAACAGAGAACAAAACATGTTTATCACCATTTGACGACAAAAGATATCTGTTAGAAGATGGTATCACCAGTTTAGCCTATGGACATTGTGAAATTAGTCAAGATTGTACTGGTTGAAGAAAATTGTTAATATATTGTAAAATTATCAAGAAAAATGTTGTTATGTTAATACATCTTGCCTGTAAATATGCTTTTATCTGTAAATTGTTTTAATTTAATAAAAAAAATGTTGATTTTACTTATGTGTAATTAATTAAAACTTCTACACAATATCTTTTCACATAATGTTTTATACGCAGTGCACACATATGCAAACATACTCATACATCTACGCACTTATATAATACATGTGTTAATACTTTTATTCACTTACAATTGATTTTTAAATACGTTTTAAAACTTTAAGAATTTTTTTAAGCATTTTTAAGATTTTATGTATATATTTTTTTAAATTTCTTAAAACATTTTTAAAATTTGTTGAAACTTTTTTAAACTCACTTAAATATTTTTTAAAATTCGTTTAAACTTTTTTAAATTCATTTAAACTTTTCAAAATTTGTTAAAACTTTTTAAAATTTACTAAATCTTTTTAAATTTAATTAATAGATAGTCATACAAAGATCCATATGTATAGAGAGTTAACTGATCACATGTAAACAGAAAATCACATTTAAACACATATATACACCTTAGATATTTATATACATTTATGCCATAAAATGTAAGACATGTAAAAAGTCTTCGAAACTCTTCTAACAAATAAGATAAAAATGCATTTTTGATTTTAAGAGACTGATCGATTTTGCTTCTTAGTTATAGTCTGCTATAAGACCGATGAGCAGGTGAGCAGCTGCTCCTCCGGCCGCAGAATCGGTATTTTTATACTACTCGCCTGCTTCTCCCGTGCACATTAAGCTGTCGACATACGATGGAAAGAGTTCCTGGCAAGTTTACAAGACCCAATTCACCATTGTAGCTAAAGCGAACAAATGGAGTGACGAGGTGAAAGCTTGTCAACTGGCAGCATCTTTAAGAGGAGAAGCCGCCGACGTGCTGCAAACATTGCCCGATATGACGCAACTCAATTTTGAGACTCTAAGTTGTGCACTTGAAATGAGATTCGGCGAAAAATTCTTCAAGGATTATACGAGAATACAAATGAAGAGCCGCCATCAAAAATCGAGTGAAACCCTTCAAGAGTTTGCCTCGGAAATTCAACGGCTTACAAATTTAGCATTCATTGACTGTCCAACAAATGTACGGGAAATGCTCTCACTGCAATATTTTGTAGACGGAATAAAAGATCCAGAAGTGCAGAGAGCGGTACGAATGGCAGATGTACAGGATTTCAAGGCTGCACTACTATATGCCTTAAAGTTGGAAGAAGCTACACAAGCCAGCCGAAGAGATCGTCATTCAGTCCGAGGGGCAACGGTGAACAAAAGCTCAGACACTGAGATCGACTTCTTGAAAGAAATTAGGAAATTAAATCAAGAGATTGAAGCTTTAAAATATGGAAGAACAAGCGCAAGAAGACAGAATCTCACGTGCTGGGGATGCGGTGATACAGGACATCTCCGAAGAAATTGCCCCAAAATCCACGAACGTGAGATAAATTCAAACAGTCAGCAGGGAAACTAAATTTTGGCCATCTCGCGGGGCGGAGGTTGCCAGAGAATGAAAAGCCCCACCTGAAGATCCTCCAGATATCAAAAATGAGTGGCGGTGATAATGAATTATATGTGATAGGCTTTATTAACGGAATTCAATGCCGTATGATTGTCGATACAGGAGCCAATGTGACAATAATAAGAGAAGATTTGGCTCGAAAATTGAAATGTAAACTCATCTGGACTCCACCATGCGTTACCCTGCAAACTGTGACGGGCGACAAGATAGGCATATATGGAAAGGCCGATTTAACCATCAACTTTGGAGGAACGAAATATTACCATACGGCATATGTGGCTGACATAACAGATCCTTGCTTAATCGGACTAGATTTTCTGAAGAAATTTGGCTTCAAACTTGATTTCAAAAATAATAAAATGCTCTCTAAATTTGAAGAAATAAGTCTTTTTGGATTACATAACGAAATTGAATGTAAACAAATAGTAACAGCCAAAGAAGACATCCATCTAGATCCAAGAACATAATTTTTAGTTCCAGCTGAAATTAAAAATGAAACTAATTACCGATTTGGCCATATAGATTATCCAGAAGACAATAGTACACAAGCAGGAGTATTGGTGGCTTCTTCTGTAGTAGACTTCTCGAAAAAGACCATTCCAGTCAGAATTGCTAACATCAGTGATAAGACGAAGACTATCAAGAATGGAGAGGTGATAGCGTCATGTGCTCCTGTGACGTGCATAAGTCAAAATTCTAGACACTCTGAGAAATCTTCAGATAATTTAGTCAAGGATTTGTTACAAAATACAGACTTAGATCCAAAACAGATGGAAGCTGCGGAAAATTTAATTAGAGAATTCCAAAGTTTATTTTCCCAAACATCTGAAGACTTTGGACGAACTAAAATGGCACAACACCGAATTGACACGGGAGATCACTCTCCTATTAAACAGCACCCTAGACGATTACCTTTTGCCAAGCAAGAAGAGGTGCAGAATTTAATTAAAGATATGGAAGAAAATGACGTCATCGAACTATCAACAAGTCCATGGGCGTCTCCCATTGTATTAGTAAGATAGAAGGATGGTTCTACAAGATTTTGTGTAGACTACCGCCGACTGAATGACGTCACCAAAAAGGATAGTTACCCTCTGCCAAGGATTGACGACACTCTTGACACACTTGCGGGCAACACTTGGTTCTCGACTTTAGACTTGAAGAGTGGTTACTGGCAGGTAGAGATCCATCCCGACGACCGCGAGAAGACTGCCTTTACAGCGGGACAAGGATTATGGCAGTTCAAGGTAATGCCTTTTGGTCTATGTAACGCACCTGCAACTTTTGAACGCCTTATGGAAACGGTTCTTCGGGGACTGTCATATGAGGCATGTCTTGTTTATTTAGACGATATCATAATCATAGGAAAATCTTTTGATGAACATCTGAACAACCTCAGGCGGGTGCTACAAAAGTTAAAGGAAGCTAATTTGAAGTTAAGCCCTTCGAAGTGCAGTTTGTTTCGCAATGAAGCCGCCTACCTTGGACACATCATTTCGGCGGAAGGAGTTAGGACTGATCCGGAGAAGATATCGGCAGTGAAAAATTGGAGTCGTCCAGCAGATGTTCGCCAGCTTCGAAGTTTTCTAGGATTATGCACCTATTACAGAAAATTCGTCAAAGGCTTCTCGATGATTGCAAGACCACTTCATAAATTAACAGAAGCCAATCAAAAATTTATGTGGACACAGGAATGTGACGCTGCTTTCGAAAAGCTTAAGGAGGCCTTGACATCCACTCCAATTCTGTCGTATCCTCAAATCGATAAACAGTTTATACTTGATACGGATGCAAGCAACGAAAGCATTGGCGCTGTACTGTCCCAGGAAATCGACGGCCAGGAGCGTGTTATCGCCTATTTCAGCAAGTGCTTATCAAAGGCAGAGCGAAATTACTGCGTAACAAGAAAAGAGCTTCTTGCTGTAGTGAAAGCCATAGACCATTTTCATCACTATCTTTACGGTCGAAAATTCCTGATCCGAACTGATCATGCTTCTCTAACTTGGCTATTGAATTTTAAGAACCCAGAAGGCCAGATAGCCAGGTGGATACAAAAGCTTCAAGAGTACGATATGGAGATACGCCATCGAAAAGGCTCATCACATGGAAATGCAGATGCTCTCTCAAGAAGACCCTGCTCAGATAATTGTAGATACTGCGACCGGGTTGAGAAGAAATTTAATGTCAAAGGTCCTATAGTAAGACAAGTTACAACTGGGTCTACATTAGAGGTCTGCACGGGCCGGAATTTTCAGGCCCGGCCCGGCCCGTAGGAAAGTGATTTCGGCCCGGCCCGTTGCAAAACTCAAAAGTTCGGCCCGGGCCCGGCCCGGCCCGTTATAATTTTTATACTTTAGGCCCGGCCCGGCCCGGCCCGTACAAAAATCAGCGAAAACAGGCCCAGCCCGGCCCGTTTTGGCCCGTTACAATTTTTACGATTTCTAAAAAATTCACATTTTTATCATATAACTAAGATTCTTTTAAAGAATACTGCATACATATCTATGGAATGATTTTACAGTATATTTTACAGCAAATACACATTAACAACCTTAATGATTACTTAGATTCTTAGGCTTTCAACATTCGAATAAAGATTCATCAAAAAATTAATATGGCTTAGAATAAAAGAAAAAAGAAAGAAAGCTAAAAACATCGTTAATTTTGAAGCTGTTTAATAAAAGAAGATTTATAAATATATTTCTATATCATTTTATTATAGATTTCAAATCCAAATTCATTCTTAAATTCAGAGAAGCTCCTTTCTGATACATTTCTAAATTCATTTTTTTTTTCTCAAAAACGCATAAGATTAGCAGATATCTTTATTCAGAAACTATATAATCGAATGGCGTTATCCAGTTTTTGATACAAGCAATTTAAGAATACTGCAAACAAATAAAATACTGTCATAATTAGCGTTTTGAATAGAATTTCCGGAAGCAATAGCAAGGGAAGTAAGAAAAACCTGCAATCATTTGAGAAACTATTATAACTCAACAAAGTTATACAAGTATTTTATTTACCAAAAATGAAAAACGCTATTCGATTCCAAATCCCTTTAATAGTTAGGTTTATCACTTTTATACTCTTACAATTTAAAATTAATCAGAAAATGTGTCAAACTTTCGCACTATTGGGAAATTAATTTAAAACTCATCAAGAAGTATATATCCAAAGACTAAGCTAACATAAGTTCTTTATCGCTGTTAATTTTAAAAATCATGTTTTCTGCCAATAATTAAGTCTAGTACCGGTCCGGCCAGTCTATATGTAGAAAAATAATGCAAGCGTGATCTCGGACCGGCATGAGTCAGCTAAAAAATATTAAAACGGGTTACACATAATGTAATTCTCCGATGCCGATACACTGTACATTTTTATATTGATGTTGTCAAACTAGTATGGCCACATTTATACCTATTCCCGTTAAAACCATTTTCGTTGAAAATAGCTCATATTTTATCATTCCTGCTTAAATCTTCAGAACGGGCCGGCAGGCCCGAAAATTTTTTTTTCGGCCCGGCCCGTCTGGCCCGTTCAATTTTTTTGCCGGCCCGGCCCGTTTATGTTGTTTGTCGGCCCGGCCCGGCCCGTTGAAAAAACTATTCTAAATCTGCCGGCCCGGCCCGGCCCGTTAGAGAATTCGAAACGATTTCGCCGGGCCGGGTACGGGCCAGGCCCGGGCCCGTGCAGACCTCTAGTCTACATCATCGCAAGATCCGTGGAGTGACGAGAGCCTGCGTAAAGATCAACTTGCTGATCCTGAAATTAAGCCAATTCTAGAGCTGAAAGAGGAGTCCAACAGGAAGCCCAGCTGGCAAGACATGGCCCATTATCATCCTACGACTAAACGTTATTGGGCTCTCTGGGATTCCTTACATTTGAAGAACGGCATCTTGTACCGAAAATGGGAGTCTGACGATGGAAAGACATGTAGATGGCAACTACTACTCCCTAAGTCGAGAATTTCTATGGTCCTTCAAGAACTGCATGGTAGTCCCACAGGAGGTCATTTTGGTGTAATGAAGACCCTGCAAAAGGTTCGAGAGCGTTTCTACTGGAATAATGTTCGCAGTGACGTGGAGAAGTTGTGTCGAACTTGTGACACCTGTGTAGCACGTAAAGGTCCTAAGAGGCGAACCCGTGGGCGATTGCAACGTTATAATGTAGGAGCTCCTTTCGAACGAATTGCTCTAGACATCCTGGGTCCACTTCCTAGAACATCTGATGGCAATAAGTACATCCTCGTTGTCATGGACTACTTCACTAAGTGGCCTGAAGCCTATGCCATTCCTAATCAAGAGGCGGTAACCGTAGCAGACATACTAGTTCAACACTGGGTTTCCAGATACGGAGTTCCTCTTCAAATCCATTCCGATCAAGGAAGAAACTTTGATTCGGCTGTGTTTAAGGAAATGTGCGGACTACTCGGCATGGACAAAACTCGAACTACACCTCTACATCCTCAATCGGACGGCATGGTGGAGCGGTTCAATCGTACCATCCTAAATAGCCTCTCTCTCCTGGTGTCTAGAGACCAACAGGACTGGGACAAGAAATTGCCTCTTTTCCTGCTTGCCTACAGGAGTGCCACTCATGAGGCCACTGGTTACTCCCCTTCTCAAATGCTCTTTGGTCGTGATCTTCGTCTGCCTGCTGATCTTTTGTTTGGCTGTCCTCCTGATGCTCCTTCATCGCCTGAGGAATATGTCGATGAACTCCAGGCACGGATTGAGAAGATTCATTGTCTAGCGAGGAACCGAATTGGACTGGCATCAGAAAAGATGAAGACACGGTACGACACAAAGGCAACTGGACATGAGTTCAACGAAGGTGACAAAGTTTGGTTGTGGAATCCGATACGTCGTAAGGGTCTGTCGCCAAAACTACAAAGAAACTGGGACGGTCCTTACACAGTCGTCAACAAGCTGAATGACGTCGTCGTACGCATACGAAAATCGCCACACACCAAACCCAAGGTAGTACATTATAACCGGCTAGCCCCTTATTTTGGCCAAAGTGATTAAAAATTCAAAACTGGAATTTCAGACCATGGTCATGAAAGTCACTTTTTATAAATATGTAAATAGTAATTAGTTCTTATTTATGTAAATTTTATTATTATTGTTATTATTTATTTATTTATTTATTTATTTGTTTATTTATTTTAAGTTTTTTCCTCTAACTCAAGGATTGCACTGCCCGGGACGTGCAGTCTTTGAGGAGGGGGTAGTGTTACGAATTTTGTAAATAGTTAGTGTTTGTACTGTAAAATAATGTAAATAATCTTATTAAGCTCCATTCCTTTTCTAATATTAGTTTTTGTTGCATTGTCTCTGTTATCAAGCAAACTTGTCTATTATTTTCAGTGAATGTGTATGGCAGCTTTGCGAAATATTAGAGATATCGACAAGTTGGCGTCACTTTTGGCAACTAATTTTGGTCGCCAAATTTGGCGATATATCGCCAAGTTGGCGACAAACTTGGCGATTGTTGGCGATGGTAACCCTTCCCTGTTTATGGTAACCCCCCCCCTTAGGTCTACTGATACATTGAATGTTGTTCCGTGGTTTTCCGGTTTTTTCTAGAAGGTTGTAGAAACTTCGCCGCATGCTGCGAACCTATATAAGGAGAGCGTTACGAGCTGCTGTTGTCATTATTTACCAGTCAGTCATTGAGTGAACAAGGCGTAAGCAAGTTTGCTTGAGTTTCATCTATGTTGTTTTGAATGTTATTAAGTGTTGAGACGTTGTATAAAGAGTCTCTGGGATCTAAAGCTGTAATTGTACGATAGATTTGAGCAGTTATTTTTAAATATCCAGTAATATTTGTGAGTTTCGAAGACTCTGTTGTTCTGAAGTCTGTAAATAAATTATTTTCTACTTTTCTAAGAGCAAGAGTTTGAAGTTGTCTAACCATAAGATCAAAAGAACCCAATATACGCTACAATATTATTCATTATTTGCACTCAAGAATTACTCATTTTTTTAGTTAAAAATACATTAAAGTAACAGAATAAATGTTCAAAATGTCATTAGCATGGATGTCCACAGCAGCTGTGCCTTGTGTATACTAGCATTTTTCAAGAGTTAATATCATGTTTATAAAATAAAACAAATGTTATTCTTTCTTTAAATTAATCAAGGAGAGGATTTATCCAATAAATTTCTTTTTAAAAATAAAATTATAGTATGTAAAAAAAGAATTAAAGTTTGTCCTCCATATTCTATTTTCAAAACAAGATCATGCTATAATAGCTGTTTTTTAATCAAAATTTCATTTTCACATATGACAATAGTTTGAAAATATAAAGTTTCTCCATGGCAAATAGTAGCCATTTTATCCCAGGCTGAAAATAGAAGCATGTATTGTATTTTAAGAATATAAGTTGAATATTAGAGGTGTACATCAATTGTATGTCATTAGAATAGATAATAATTTTCATGTTTATTTTATAGTTAAAATTTTTATTTTACTTATTTGCATAGAACTTTTGTGTTTTAAAAAGCCCCAGAAAGGACTATTGCATTGTGATTATATTATAGCTCATAATCTTATTTAAATTAAAATTTGTCATTAGCATGGACAAATATCAATGTCATTAGCATGGTCTTTATGTCCATGCTAAAGACTCCTATGTGCATAAATGTAACCAGTGCTTATATTGTATCCTTTATAAAGTTTAATTTTACGTATAAATTTAGGTATTACATTTATTATCCCTAAAATATGCATTAAATCTGTAGGAAAATCACTAAGACAGCTTCTTACATTGTTAGTGTCAGAATGTTGCTCGTGTAACAAAGTTTGCTCTTTGGTAATGTTTTTATTCTCCTTATATGTATATATGTAAAAATGGAAACCATTTGCTGAAAAGGAAGGCTAATAAATATAGAAAAAATTATTTAAACAGGAAGAAAATAAAAATATCTTAATATATTTATTCCATGCAATTTGTTTTGTCATTAGCATGGCTCAAAAAATACTAATTATTTTTTTAAAGTTAATTTTTAAATATTTAGCTCTGCTGACTACATGTAAAGTATACCTAATACTATATTAACAACACCTATTTTTTTCAGAAATTTTGCTAACAGTAATTTTTTTTAAGATTTCATTTTTGAAATTGTCCCCTATTTTGAGAATCACCCATACATGTTTTAATACGTAAATTGCTTGATAGTATGTATTGAAGTTACATGTACCTGTAAATGAAATAACATCTAAAATAAATCGAAACATAGTTCGTGTGTACGAACTAAAATTAACTTTCACGATGAAATGTCAGCTTCATGAGAAGTCCCATTGAAATTTCACCATTTTTAGGTGCGTTCATAATTATGTAAATACGTAGCACCTATTGTTGTCGCTCAGTCCGTCCGTCTGTCTGTCTGTCTGTCTGTCCGTCCGTATATAACAACGCAAAAACTACCCAACCGAATCGTTTGAAATTTAAAATGGATAATTATTACATAATTTTGTCGAGTCATTTCAAATTTTATGAAAATCGGATGGATAGATCAATTACAGGGACAATCAAAAGGATTCCGTTACATTACGGTCAATGGGGGAAAAAGTTTCAAATGCATTTTAATCCTTTGAAATTTAAAACGTATATTTATTACATAATTTTGTCGAGTCATTTCAAATTTTATGAAAATCGTATGGATAGATCAATTACAGGGACAATCAAAAGGATTCCGTTACATTACGGTCAATGGGGAAAAAAGTTTCAAGTGCATTTTAATCGTTTGAAATTTAAAACGTATATTTATTACATAATTTTGTCGAATCATTTCAAATGTTATGAAAATCGGATGCATTGATCAATTACAGGGACAATCAAAAGTATTCCGTTACATTACGGTCAGTGGGGAAAAAAGTATCAAATGCATTTTAATGGTGTTACACTCATTTGAATATAACAGAATTGACATGAATCTATGAAATATGTACTAAAAATACATTTTGTACAATCTGTGATGCAAAGAATATTTATTATTAAATTACAGGATCACACAAAAGTATTCCACTATATAATGCTATACGGGGAAAAATGGTTTGGGGGGTGTTTTAATTATATTAAACTACTTCACATTTTATGAATAAGATATACGTTAATGAAGTATAATAAAAATTACTCCCTGCATATTTACAGGAACACAAAGATTTCGACCACTATACTGTATCCAAAGTACGCTCTACTATATCAGCAAGATCTGAATATTTTAAAACTTCGTTATCAACACGCACCTATTTGCTACGCTTTACGTGCAATTTCCAACTTGTTTTATTTTCCAATCTTCAGTTATTCTATTTGTAATTCTGGCTGATAAGCAACAAGTAAAAAAGGCAACAAACAAATTAACTCTTTTTTATTTTATAAATGGTATAAAAATTCATTGTTCAAAATATGTTTCTCTTTTGTTTAACCATGGTTCATTATTAAGATGTTTTTTAAAAAAATAACAATCATCAATTGTTACATCATCTCTTTAGAATGACATCAACAAATTGTTATGAATTTAAACTGCATGAACTTTTAGTATGTTTATAAAAGGACTATATAAAGTAGTTATTTTCATTTGCGTGAAATTCGCTGTAGCTTTCATGTATAGATTCGAGTAGCAATGATATCAAAATACATTAGCCAGTGGCGTATTCAGGGGGTGGGCTGATAGGGCTTCAGCTCCCTCCGGAATTTCTAATAAACAAAATTTAATGACGAAAGTTTATTAAAATGTGAAGGAATCTGCAAAGAAGGAATTTAAAAGGATAAAAAAAACATTATATTTTAAACAGCTTTTCATTAAAAAAAAAAAAAAAAAAAAAAAAAAAGTGTGTTGAAAACAGGTTTTCACTTCTGGGGCTACTTCATTTAAATGAAAAGATCCGTTCGCTAATGCTTATCCTATGGAAGAAATTTATAAAGACATTTCGGTTACATTTCAAAATTTTTAAGTAATTTTTTTTTTTTTTTTTTTTTTTTTTTTTTTTTTTTGCAGTGGATGGTTGAAATCAATCTGAATGCAGGCAGTTTTTTACTTTTACGATTTTAGTTGTAGATATTTTTTATGGGAATGCTGTCGCTTTCCAAACCAGTTCCGAAAATGAAAGCTTCCTCGTAAAAATCCGTAAACGAAATCAAAAAAGTAAAAAACGGCCTGCATACATATTAATCTCTGGTGTCGAATGCAGAAAAAAAAAATTAAAAATATATAAATGCAACCGAGATATGTTTATAAATTTCTTCTATAGTATTAGTATTATAGAGCGGGTCTTTTCATTTGACTGAAGTAGCCCCTTAAGGTGTTTTTTCAGAGTTCACAACACAAAAATTTCAGCCAAATTTCCGATATACGCAGGCGTTCTCCTATATATCATATTAGTTGAGATAACAGCCAGCTTAAAACAAAAATCCAGTCTCACTCAATTCCATCTTAGCAAGTTGGATTGTATAATGTTTTGCTTGTTGTGATAAAACCCCGTTCAGAACAAAAATATTAACGTTCTCAGAAATTTCTACTATATTTAATCCCACTCAAAAGTCTAGATACGCCACTGATGTCAGCCTCTTCATGTCGTTGTATATGTTTGATAGCACTTAATTTTTATTTAAGTTTTGCGCCAGAAATTTTCAACAAAATTCTGATTTTACAACTGAGTGTGAAAAAACTTTCAAATAAAATTTCTCCAAAACCCTGGTATAAATTCAATATTACAATTACATTATTTGCTCAACAACCTCAAGATTTTTTGCACATTTTTAAACATAAAAAT
This sequence comes from Maratus speculifer, assembly GCA_964019185.1. Lineage (NCBI taxonomy): Eukaryota > Metazoa > Arthropoda > Arachnida > Araneae > Salticidae > Maratus > Maratus speculifer. The sequence continues at coordinate 208,363,522 of OZ025295.1, forward strand.
GTGGAACTAGCAAAAAAAATCTATTAAAATGACTTGTAAATGAATATTTTTTTCTGATAAATATATTACTTTAAATTGCAAGCAATTGTGGCTTCATGACACTCTTTACGCTGTCATTTTCTGGCAGTTGGATTAAACGCAAAATTTGAAAATTTTCTGAAAATTACCTTTATCAAAAAAAAAAAATGAAATCACTATCCAATTTCATAGTTTCTGCATATGAGCGTCTGCAGTTTCAATGTTTATGAAAACAAAGTTAAAAAATACGTCAGAAAGTAGTCAGCTTAGATTTTATAATACTTTTAAAGTATCAGTTTTACTTTATGATAGTAGATGACAGAACTAAACTTATTATAGTGTTGCAAATTTGATGCAATTTTGGAATTCTGTTTTAAGTTCGAACTAATTTTAAACTGTCATGCATTTAGATAATGGACTTAAAGAAAGCAAAAATGTAACAACATTGATTAATAGGAAAAAAAAGAATAAAAAATAAATAAATAATTAGTAAATAAATAAAGCGACTATTTAAAAGAACAATTTTGGCCTCGCAAATACTGTAGTTTTATCTACCCATTCCGGCCATAATTAAAAGGACTTGAAAGAGAAATTTCAATTATTTAAAAAAGGTATACATATTTTAATATGTAAATTGCTTGATAGTAAGTATTGAAGTAATATGTGATTGTAAATGTAAATACTTCTGAAATAAACCATTTTCACATGATATTAAATCAACATCTACTCCGAATGATTGCTCACTCACTCTCTTCCAATTTGGCCATAATTAGAAGGACATCAAAGAGAAATTACAATTATTCAAGCAAGGTATACACATTTTAATATGTAAATTGCTTGATAGTACGTATTGAAGTAATACGTACCTGTAAATGAAAATACTTCCCAAATAAACCATTTTCACATGATATGAAATCAACATCTACCCCAAATGACAGCTCACTCACTTTCTTTCCCGTCTTGCAATAATTAGAAGGACTTGAAAGAGAAATTTCAATTATTCATTCAAGGTGTACGTATTTTAATATGTAAATTGCTTGATAGTACGTACTGAAGTTATACGTACCTGAAAGTGAAATGACTTCTAAAATAAACCAAAACATAGTTCGTGCAAGAACTAAATTTAACTTTCCCGATGAAATGTCAGCTTCATGAGAAATTTCATTCAAATTTAGTCATTATTTTTATTTTCCAATCTTCAGTCTTTCCACTTTTATTCCGGCTTATAAGCAACAACAAAAAGGGCAACAAACAAATTAACTCTTTTTATTTTATAAGTGGTACAAAAATTCATTGTTGAAGATATGTTTCGCCTTTGTTTAACCATGGCTCATTATTAAAATGCTTTTTAAAAAAAATAACAATCGTCAATTGTTACATCTTTAGAATGATATCAACAAATTGTTATGAATTTAAAATGCATGAACTTTTAGTATGTTTTTGAAAGGACTATATAAAGCAGTTATTTTCATTTAGCTTGCGCGAAATTCACTGTAGCTTTTATATATAGATTTGAGTAGCAATGATATCAAAATACAAGAGCCAGTAGCGTATTCAGGAGATGGGCTGGTAAGGCTTCAGCCCCCCGCCCCCCTCCAAAATTTCTAGAAAACAAAATTTAATTACGAAAGTTTATTAAAATGTAAAGAAATCTGAGAAGATGGAATTTAAAAGGACATAAAAAATATTTCCTTTTAAATAAGTTTCCCTTAAAAAAAAAAAAAAAAAAAAAAAAAAAGTTTTAAAAACAGGTTTTTACTTAATTTTTTTTTCAGAGAATTATAAAAGATTTATAAAAAATATTCCATTTTAAACAAGTTTCTATTTTTTAAAAAATGTTGAAAACAGGTTTTCACTTAAAATGGTTTTTATTATTATTATTATTATTATTTATTTATTTATTTATTTATTTTTTTTTTTTCAGAGACCACAAAATATCAGTTTTAGCCAAGTTTCCGATATACGCAGGCTCTCTCCTATAAATTATACTAGTTGAGATTACAGCCTGCTTAAAACGAAAACCAGTCTCATTCGATTTCATCTTAGCAGGTTCGATTGTATAATGTATGCATTACCTGCTATGATAAAAACCTGTTTAAAATGAAAATGTTAACGTTTTCATGATATCCTCTAACAAATTTTTACTACCTCTCAGCCCCCTTCGAAATGATAAGTGTAGATACGCCACTGATGATTACTTTCAGAATTTTCAAGGTAAGATTTTGAACATAATAAGCAAATGGGATTTTGATAGCCTTCACGCATGCGCAATGAAAAATTAATAAGTAAACCTGCTCATTTTTCATACAATTTTTATTTTTTTTAATTTTGATTACAGTATATTGTATACAATGTTGATTGTCATATTTGCGGAATAGAACACTATTTTATATTAAGAACTCTGCAAGTTATAAGCTAAAAACTTGGAAAAACTTGGGACTGTTTTCAGAAAAACCTTAATTTCTCTGCGAGTATGCATGCTATCCCCATAAAAATGAACACAATTTATTAAAATAAACCACTTATCTACATTTTAAATGCTTTTTCTACACCAGTTTTGACAGGATTATCCTAAAATTATTCTTTTTTTTTTTTTTTTTTTTTTTTTTTTTTTTTATTGACGGTCCTCTATTAGATTCTATACTCAAAATTATTTTCCGATTTTTGAAAATATTATTTTCCAAATAGTCGTTGCAATTAGTTAAATAAAATTTTTTTTATGTAAATCTTTTATTTATCTATTGATGAATTTTTTATTCCGTAATGGAAAATTAGCTGGAGACAAATTCTAAATAATATTTATTTTTTTAAGTGCAAATTATTTATTATTATTTCTTTTGGAGACAGCACAAAATAGAAATAACTTTTCAAAATCATGATTGAAAATTGTTTTTAAAACTATGGTAAATTAATACACAGTTTTCAAATAAATTACATTTGAAAGTAGATTTTTTTTCCTATATGTAGGTGTAAGAATTGAGAGTGTGCGATGTTTAGGAAATTAAAAAATTGCAGTACCCAAAATGAAAATTTGTATTTTTTTATAAATAATTTTTTTTATTGAATTATAAACAATTATGATCACGTGACAATCGGTTTCCTTTCATTCACTGCTACATGCACCAAAATTTGATTCAAAACGTTAATTTTGACATTATTTTCTGAAATATCTTTTGCGTTCAACAGAATAATGGAAAACATAACATCTTTCGATAACATAGTTTCTAAATAGGATTGACTGCCAAGTTCAAACATTTCCGAATAAAAATGAAATAAAATTTGCGTCATAAAGTTGCCTCTTTAAATTTGAACAGCCTTAGAGTAAAAGCTTATTTGTGTAAGAAGAGTATTTAAAAAATGATTATATAAAAAAAAAAATGTAATTTACAAATTACAACGACTATTTGGAAAATTATACTTTCAAAAACTTAAATTTTAGACTTATAAATAAGTTCTATATTTAAAAATAATAATAATAATAATAATAAACATCATTTTTACGATGATCAAAACATGTTTTACGTAATAACAGAGTCCTATATTATGTACGTCATGGATTAAAAATGAATATTCCTGTACCAATAATATGCAAATTTTAAATGAAATTTTAGTATTACAATTTTTGGTACTGCAAATTTTTAAACTTCTAAATATCACACATTTTCAATTTTTACACAATTCATTTATTCAATTTATTCAGTATTTATTTATTGAGGAAAAAATATACTTTTAAATGCAATTTGTTTGAAAGCTGTATATCAATTTGTCTTTAAGTTATTATTATTATTATTATTATTATTATTATTATATATACTTTTTTTGGAAATCGTGGCAAAAGAAGTATTCCATTTTTTGGATATTAAACATGAACCAATCAGTAAACGAATAAAATAAAAAAACAGAAGTTTTCCATTTTTGGACATTAAGCTTGGACCAATCAGGAAACGAATAAAATAAATAAGTTGCGGAATTCGACCAATAAGTAGATTCAGATATACTTTAGATTTCCCAATTCTCTTACGAGGACAGCAACTACTTTCCAAATAGTTAATAATAAATGTAAGAAAAGAGAGGTTTTATTTATTTTTTTATTATTATTATTTTTAATTTGTTAACTTTAAACTTTTTTAATAACTGTATCAACTGAAATGTCTATTTTTTATGAAAACATTTTCTTTAATCATCTTGATTGAAACGTTTTCTTTCATAAAATCCTCCTGATGAAATTATTTTCCTTTATAAAGTCCTAAAATCATTGCAATTCATTTCATTATGCTTAAATATGCTACTGAATGATAGTTATTTACAAATCTTTAAATTCTTTCTCGAAGACATGGTGAACGAACTCATGCTGTTGCCACCACCCCAAAATAAATTCTGGAGAAATATCTAATTAAGAGCAGCAGGTGTTGAGCGTCTAATACCATCATTCCATGTCCTCAGAAAAGAAGGTGGTATGCGACGTTATGCAAACTCCACGGGGTTGTTCAACTCATTTCAACAAATAATAACCTGTTTTATAGCTCGACCAAATAACTTTAATAAACAACTTCTAAGAACCCATCTTTTGTTTCCAAACAATCAGGACAGTTTTGATTATGTTTGTTGAATATGAAAGGTATTGTTCATAGACAAGGTTCCGGAGATTGCAGTTGATTTCGCTTAAGGGTGTATTCCTATCCAAACTGCCTTTTTTCAGATTTATTTTTAGATTCATTTTTGCTGTCAAATGCACACAAACTTTCAAATTCTCTTATTTAGAAACTATACAAGGTGCCGTGATTGTCGATTCTTTGATAAATGCAGAAAATATTGCAAAAAATGCTGTCAAAAACGGCATTTTGTACCAAATTTTCCGAAGCAGGAGATCTGCGAACGAAAAAAAGGGTCACGCTGAGAAAATAATTGCTTATAAATCAAATTCTAATTAATTCATCGAAAAATTACTTCACACGGCATCTTGTACATCACTTAAAAAATCACCCCAGCGAGTTTCATGTTTCTACTTTTAAAAATGCGAGCTGTTGAAGGTGGAAAATCATTTTTTCGAATTCGAAGAAACGCTTTTCCACCTTCAACAGCTCGAAATTTTCCGATACAATTTCAGACACATTTTTAAGGGTGCTTTTAAAAGATCCGCTCAACAAGCGAAAAACGTTTTGGCACATTTACAAATTCATTTTTTAACAGAAAGTTATAAAATTTTAATGCCTGACTATGAAAGCGATTTCGAATTGAACTTATTTTTCCATTTTATGATCATTAAATTACTTATCGAGTTATAAGCTATTTCGATGACGCAATCATCCGTTTTTGTCCTCCTTTTCGACCGGTTTTTCTGCTTTCGTCGGGAAATATGCTCAAAAGTGTCAACTTTGAAGGCTTGTTATGAAAAATCTATTGTGTTTTTTAAAAAACAAAAGAATGAGTGCAATTAGACAGTTTCTGAATAACAACACCTGCTATTTTCATGCATTTCCGAACAAAAATATGCAATGCATGTGTCACAAATGCATGTGTCACAAAGTTGCCCTTTTTGATTTAAGAACACCCTTAAAGGTAGAAACATGAAACTTGCTGAGGGCATTTTTGAAGAGATGTACAAGGTGCCGTGTGATGTATCTTTACGCTCAATAAATTAGAATTTGATTTATAAACAATTATCTTCTCAGTATGACCCTTTTTTTCGTTCACAGATCTCCCGCTAGGGGAAAATCTGTTCCAAATGCCGTTTTTGATTGCTTTTTTTGCAATATTTTCTGCATTTATCAAAGAATTGACATTTACGGCACCTTGTGTATTTTCTAAATAAGATAATTTGCCAGTTTGATGCATATGAGAGTAAAAATGAAGTCAAAAATAAATCGGAAAATAAGCAGTTTGAATCGAAATACACCCTTAAGGCAGTCGGTATCACAGCTGGAAGCCCGCCTAGTTTTTTAAAAAAATCTGACGTATTCGACTTTATAGATATTATTGAAATCTAATGTTTGGTTATAAAGTTTAACAGAAATCAAATTTACAAACTTTAGTTATTTATTGAATGTTTAAATGAACTGTACATATATCCATAATATAATATATATGAGGGATTCTCAATCATAGTATACCAAGTCCCCCCCCCCCCCCAAAAAAAAAAAGTGGGTGGATAAGCACGATTGTAGATCACATTGAAGGTTTCGTTTAACATGTCTTTTAAAATATTTTATCCGTAAATTAATAAATCAAAACTGCTAATATATGATTGTTAAAATCTTACAAAAATGTATCCACCATTATACTCGTATTTAATTAAACAACCTCTCTATACGTTTCCTAATAGACGGCAGCACCAAAAAAGTGTCAAAGGTATTTTATTTTGAAATAATACCTAAATTACTCAAATTACATTTTAAATTTTTTTTTTTTTTTTTTTTTTTTTTTTTTTAAATAATTAAAAATATTTTGAACTCTTTTTTTCAATTATTAGAACTGTTTGAGAAACACATTAAAATAATTTTTAAATAATTGTAAAAGGAAATTATTTATTTTAATCAAATTAAAAATGTTTAAATAAAATCCAAAATTCCAAATTTTTTGAAAATCCGAAATTAAAAATATTTATCGGAGGTATAAAAGAAATTCATAATTTCTAGGAACAAAAAGAATTGTTCAATTATTACGAAATTAAAAATACTGGATCATAAATAAATCGCGATAGTTTTTTAAAATAGAAAGAAAATTGAATTCCAAAAAATGTTATGAATGTCAGAAGAATGAAACCCCAATAATAAGAGGAATATAAGCCCTAAGAATAGTATAAACCCTTAAGTTTTATGATTTTATCATTTGTTGCGTGACATGAGATATTCAGCTGTATGTACACAAAATTTAAAATCTCTGACTTATAAAGTTTCTGTGTACGGACTCTGTGACGGACGGACAGACAGAAGACAGAGACGAATAGGCAGAAGCGCCAACTTTTATGGGTTCGTGGGTCATGAGCCCACCCAATAATTTTGAATTCTAGCGTGCCCAATTTTCATTATTCTATTTCATTATTATTTTATTTATTTTTTCTGTCTAGAACAAAATTTATTTTGCCAGTGATCGCAATTCTCCGACTGACACCCATGTATCCAAAATGACAGAAATGTAAATGTTTAACTTTCTGCTACTTCAATTTGTAGTCATGTTCATGATATGATGATATTGCAATAAATATTACCATCTTTAAAAGGAACAAGTTGGAAATAGCACGTGAAGCGTAGCAAATGAGGTGCGTTCGTACGATAACGTTAAAAATATCACTCTCATATATCAATCTCATAAAACTGTAAATAATTACAATTAAAATGCGCACCAAACAATGTTATCCCTATACCATTATGCAATGGAATACTTTTGTGTGGCCTTGTAAATCAATAACAAATATTCTTTGCACCACAGATTATGCAAAATGTATATTATAATATCTACTTTATAGATGCATATCAATTTTATTACGTTCGAACGAGTGTAACACCATTAAAATGCATTTGAAACATTTTTCCTCATTAACCGTAATGTAACGGAATAGTTTTGATTGTCCCTGTAATTGAACTATGTATCCGATTTTGATAAAATTTGAAATAACTCGACAAAATTATGTAATAATTATGTATTAAAAATTTCAAACGGTTAAAATGCATTTGAAACTTTTTCCCCCATTGACCGTAATGTAACGGAATCCTTTTGATTGTCCCTGTAATTGATCTATGCATCCTATTTTCTTAAAATTTGAAATGACTCGACAAAATTATGTAATAATAATATATTTTGAATTTCAAATAATTCGGTTGGGTAGTTTTTGCGTTGTTATATGCGGACGGACAGACAGACAGACGGACAGACTGAACGACAACAATAGGTGCTACGTATTTACATAATTACGAACGCACCTAAAAACGAAAGAGAATATGATTTTTAAAAATTGCAACTATCTTAAAATATGATAGCTTGAGTTAAAAGTCTCATCTTTCATCAGCTCTCCACCCTTCAAAGAAAAACAAACTGGTTGATCCATTTTACTAAAATATCTTTGAACCCACCCAATATATCTGAGCCAACCCAATGTTTTTGAAAAGTTGGCGCCACTGCAAATAGGGTTTCGTCAAATGAACGAAAAAACCTCTTAAAACTGGCTCAAGACCGCAAATTCCCAAGAGTAATCTTTCGCATTAATTTTCCAACGAATACCTGCCTTTTTCTCTTTTATTTGCATCTAAAAATTTTCAGAACATAATCTGTATTAGAGGTCTGCACGGGCCGAAATTTCCAGGCCCGGGCCCGGCCCGAAAGTTAAAATTTCGGCCCGGGCCCGGCCCGGCCCGAACGAAAGAAATATTGGCCCGACCCGGCCCGACCCGGCCCGGCCCGAAAGTTAAAAATTCGGCCCGAGCCCGGCCCGGCCCGAAGGAAAAAAATAATGGCCCGACCCGGCCCGGCCCGAAAGTTAAAATTTCGGCCCGAGCTCGGCCCGGTCCGGAAAAAAGTTTAAAATTCGGCCCGAACCCGGCCCGGCTCGAGTGAATTTCTACAGAACATTGATCTTTAATCTTATGGAAGAGTTCTGACCAAAAAAAATTATAAGGTACCCTGGGGTAATAACGCCACGTTAAGGTTCTACCAATTTTCACGGCTTAGTTTTAGATTGTATTTTTCAAACAAATATAGGATCTGATGCAGCAACTCATTGACTATCTATATAAAATAAAATAATTTAACAGATATGTATTCATAAAATGTAATGGCGTTTTTTCTTGACCAATGCTATTTGGCGTTATTACCCACCTATATGGGTAATAACGCCATGCAAACAAAACTATGAAATAAGATGGATTAATTGCATGTAGATACCCCAATTCTAAAAATACAAACTCTACAAACTTAGAAATTGACAAATTGCATTCTAAGCTATTGAAAATGTTCAATTTTTTGTGAAAGTGTAAGAAAAATAAAGGTATGGTGTGGGAGGAGGGGATGAGGCAAAAGAATATCAGACCGTGAGCTTCTTTTTGCTTAAAAAGGACCGCTTAAATAGAAATATGAGAAACATTGGACAGTTTTAACTGTGTTTATTTGAATCAGTATTTAGGATGTAGCTCGGCCACTGTAGGGAATCAACCGGGGTACTAAAGTCAAGGATTGGCGTTATTACCCCGGTATAGTTATTGCGCAGTACATTTTAAATTACAAATTATCTCGAGAAGATATCCAAAATCTTCAACAACATTTTAAAAGTACATGAAATGCACTACAAATTTATGTAATTAACAAAGTATTTCCGGATAAAAAGATAGTCTTCACATCACAAAACGTATCTCGCAAATTTTAGATCAAGCGTTAATTTTAGTTGCTTGTAAAAACAATAAGACCTAAAAATGAAACAAATTAACTTGAAGCTGTTTTTTGCGATTTATATGACTCAAAACCCTTCTGCGCAGAGCACATGGGTGTCATTTACCTGATTATTTCATAATTATGCAAAATATAAGCACTTGGCGTTATTACCCCGCCTGGCGTTATTACCCCAGGGTACCTTATTACTCTTTTTTTTCCATGTTTATAATCTCCATTTATGCAGAAGTGCTGTAGGCTGCGATATTTATGCTTTTAAATGAATCTTTGTTTGTTGTATGTAAATGTATTAGTTATCACTAAGTATTATTAATCCATACTCCCTGTAATGGAGACAAAAAATCGAAAAAGCGGTATATGGTATAAATTTCCAAAGACGAAATCACTTTGGAACGAAAAAAATGCATTCCCTTCTTAACAGGTGTAAATGTTTAATATATTTTTTTCTCCCATATTGTTGTATTCATTTTGCATGAATGAACGTTTTAAAAGAAACTTTCAGTTTTCTGTTATAAAAAAAATTCCTTCATAATCATTTGTGTGTATGTGTGTGTGTGTGTTTAATTCTATTTTAAAACGCCTAATAATCTACGATTCTTTAAAAGGAATAAATTCTAATGTTTAATTGTAGAATAATGACGGCTTAAAAGCAGAGGGTTTCAGGGGGGCGCGCCGCCCCTCCTGCCCTTTAGTTTGAAAAATAGCGCCCCTCTTGTCCCTCATCCAAAAACTAGCACCCTCCTTGTCGCTCATTCAAAAAAATAGCGCTCTTCTTGCCCCGCATTAGAAAAAACGCAGCTCTTCAGCGATGATGCGAACGCGCTATAACGCGTAAATTACGCAAAAAATCGGCGATGAAACGCAAAAAACTAGCTCGTAATTTCGTCAAAAAATCGCGAAAAATCAGCAAATTTCATTGAAAAATTGCGAAATAACGACTAATTTCCGGCAAGATTCGCGAAAAAATGGCTAATTTCGTCACAAAATCCCGAAAAAAAACGGCAGATTTCCTCAAAAGATCGTGAAAAAACGTCCAAGTTCGTCCAAAAATCACGATAAAGCGGAAAATTTTGTTAAACGATTCACGAAAAATGGCAAATTTCGTAAAAAGACCACGAAAAACGGTAACTTTCGTCAAAAAGTCGTGATAAAATGGCGGATTTCGTCAATAGATTTGCAAAAAATGGCATATTTCGTCCAAAAACCGCAATAAAACGAAAAATTCCGTGAAAAAATTATCGGAAAACGGCAAATTTTGCCAAAAATTCGAGAAAAAACGCAATATTCGTCAAAATGCCCCAAAAAAACGGCAGATTTTGTCAAAAGATCGCGAAAAAAGCAAATTTCGTAAAATGGGCACTAAAAAAGTTAATGCTAGAAGTGATTTTTTTTTCGGAATTTGTGTTTTTTTTGTGCTTAAACGTGACAAAATTGGTGTTTTTTTGCTATCTTTTGACGGAATTTGCCATTTTTTGTGATCTAAAAAAATTTGCCGTTTTTTCGCGATCTTTTCACGAAATGTGTCGTTTTTTGCGTTTTTTTTAAACAAAGTCTACTGTTTTTCGCGATCTTTTAACAAAATCTGATGTTTTGTGCGATCTTTTAAAAAAATCGGCCATTTGTTTCACGATCTTTTAACAATACTAGCCGTTTTTTCGCAGTCTTTTAACAAAATTTACCTTATTTTCAATTTTTTAACGAAACTTTTGACTTTTTTTCACGATTCTTTGACGAAATTTCTGTTTTTCCACGATTTTTTTAACCGCTAGATTCTAGATTCAACTCTGTAAAAGTGCCCTTAAAAATCAAAATAGTGCCCTGAAGAATGTAAAAGGTGTCCTTTTCAGAACAGTTAGCGCCCTGCCCCTTTTTAAACCTGGGGGAAACTCTGTTAAAAGTATATGCTTTTTTTGCAGAAATTTTTGGACAAAGCCAAATATTACTGATTTATAAAAAGTCGATAAAAGGATTTTCATATAGGAAGATTCAATAGGAACTGATTATTTTGGTCCATGAAAACTAGGAAGAATGGAGTCAGTCTCGGCTTCGTACGGAAAAAAAAGTTAGGCCCGGCCCGATACTTCAGCAAAAAAATTAAAACCCCAGCCCGGCCCGAAAAGATTAGTGACTAGGCCCGGCCCGGCCCGGCCCGAAAGGATTAGTGACTAGGCCCGGCCCGGTCCGGCCCGAGTCTTCAGAAGTAAGGCCCGAGCCCGGCCCGGCCCGAATGCCATTATTGAAAATCGGCCCGAGCCCGGCCCGCGGGCCGGGCCGGGCTCGGGCTTCGGGCCGAGGCCCGGCCCGTGCAGACCTCTATCTGTATATCCAGTAATCTTTATTATTATTTTTTTTTATAACAAATGCCTGATTTTTCTTTTATATGTATGTGCATGTAAAAGTAATAGCAATAAATGCTTAAATTACTTAAGTATTTTTTCTCTGAACCTGTAAAAGTTTTTAAAAGTATTCAGACCCCATTTAGAACGACTTGTCGACATCTTCTCTGAGTCTATCTGTCTATCTATATTATAAAGGCCAAACGTATCTGTGCGTAACGCATATGTCATTTTGCGAATGGCAACATTTTCTATATTATGAAGGCCAAACGTATCTGTGCGTAACGCATGCGTCATTTTGCGAATGGCAACGGTTTGAAATGTAAGATGAAATTTAGGTTTTGAAATTTGCAATTTTTGCTACTGAGAATTTTTAAACTTCTAAACAACGCACATTTTCAATTTTTACACCGTCGTTTAGAGAAAAAAAAATGTACTTTTAAAGGTAATTTGTTTGAAAATTGTATTTTGATTTATTTTAAAATTATTAATATTTTTATAGTTTTTAATACCATTTTTGTAATTGTGGCAACACAAATACTCCATTTCTATTGAAAGTAAAAGAAAAAAGTATATTATTGTATCTTTTTCTTGCCATTTTCTTCTTTAAAAAAATGGAAATTAAACTACAAAATTTTAGAATTCGACAAGAATATCGTCTGTTGTAAAACCCGGTGAACTTTCATTTTATCTTGCTTTTATTCATCAATTAAATGATTTTTAATTTATTACTAACGTATTTTACGCTCGATACAACACTTTCTCTTAACAAAAATGTTTTTTTAAGAACAATTAAAAAGATGAATACGGATATGAGACGTGCATATATAAATTTTGAGATAGTGAAAAAGATGTCGAATTTAGACTTTACAGGGAAAAATTTCTGTGAGTCAAAGTGGAATAAATTTTGCTGTTTTTCATTTTGGAATACCAAGCATAAGAGCCTCCATAGATAATTTTATCATAATAACAGATTTTTATTATATTTTACTGCTTACATATATGATTAAAGTTTAATTTAAAAACTTCTACCTGAGTTTCACAGAAATAGCATTTTGTTAACTTTGGGTTAAATATCATTTGTTTGTGAGTTAAACTAGCCAATATAAGATGTATTTTCTTTTCTTTTCTTTTTTTTTTTTTTTTTTTATCTAATCCTATTGGTTTATTAAATGCTGCTTACACCGTCGAATAAAACACGTTCTGAATTCTTACACTCCACACCATAAGAATTCAGAAACTTGAAAACTAATCACATAGATTTGTACAGCAACTGTCTACAAGTTTACCAGACTCAATTTAAGAAAGTTGTTACTTGGTGAATATAAAAAAATATACCAAAATTGCAGTCCGCAGTGTAAAATTCCTAATAAATGTTATATAATGCAATTTATTTTGATACATTCTAATAAAAAATATCCTTAGAAATATTTTTAAGAGACATTACATTTCTAAGGACATAAAAAGCCATTTTTCTAGCATGTCACTATGTAAAAGGTGCAAAGTAAAGAGCCTTCTGTTATACTCTATGAATATTTTTTTTCTGGGTTTTTTTTTCTTTAATTTCTAATTAATATTTATATTTTATAAATCAAATATATGAAGAAAGTAATAAATTCTGTATTTTACAAATAATTTTTCATAATTAAAATATGAATATCGCTGAAAATGAATGTCATGTTCTCGATCTGTATTTTAGTTCTTTATCGTGTATAACTGAGGCGCTGCAGAGTAAATCTTGTTATTTTCGACACAGTTTAAGTCAGAAGTCGTAAAATCATAGCTATCAGCAAGATCTTTCAGATATTCCTTTGAAAATAATGTGATTAAAATCTTTGTAAAAATTGAATATAGACTCTTTTTATGTCATTTTCCTGGTTTCCATAAATTAACAAATAAAACGGAACATTACATGGAATCTGAGCTACTACAGTTGAATCTCGTTAACATGAACCGTTAACAGAACTCGTTAACAGGAATCAAATTTTTGTTCATGTTAACAGTAATTCATGTTATCAGTGTGAAATCTATGTATTCGTCTTAGGGGACTATGAAAACAATTCATGTTATCATTGTGAAATCTTTGTATTCGTCTTTATAGGGACTGTGAAAACAATTCATGTTAAAAATAATTCACGTTAAGAGTGTTCATGTTAACGAGGTTTTACTATAGAAAATGGGTTCCTTTAAAAGAAATTAAAATGTTAGACCTAAAAAGAAAAAAAAAAAATGTAAAAAAAAAAATGTTTTATAATGAAATTATCATTATTCTGGTATACACATGCCAAGAAATGATTATATATAACTACATAAAAATTAACTTATTATTTAAATTCTTCTAAATCTAGCAATTTTACATGGAAAATCTTTTATTCTGTAACAGAAAATAAATTTAACTCTTGAAATTTTCAATTGTTCCAATGGAAACTTTCAGTATCTCAGACGATCAAAATCTGATATTTTGTGATATTCACCCTCACATACAATTTAAACAGTGTGGAAAGCAAAATTTTATTTAGCTTTTTTTCTAAAGAGGCCATATATAAAAAAAAAAATATGAAGAAAAATGTGAAGGGAACGACGAATCAACATTTTTTTAAAGGCTAACAACAGTTTTCTCTTTTTGTATCCCCATGTAGGTGATATCAGTCAAATCTCTTCAGAATCCAAAAAAAAAAGAAAAACCGAAAACAAAATATTATATGAGAATTCCTTTCTGTTTGTTCCAGGACCTTATTATCGCATGGACAAATCGGGACTTTGCCCATGGCCCCAGACCTTAAGGGGCCCCCAAATCCATATATTAAAATTTAAAAATTTTACTTTGTTTTTCCATTTCCAATTCTTCCATATGTTGAAATTATTAAATTCATCTTAAAGTAATATAACAAATTGCTCAAGTTACATAAAAGAGTTTTTTTCTGTTCTAATGGAAACAAGTTGGAAATTGCACGTGAACGTAGCAAATGAGGTGCGTTCGTACGATAACGAAGTTTTAAAAATATTCAGATCTTGCTGATATAGTAGAGCGTACTCCGGATACAGTATAGTAGACGAAATCTTTACGTTTCTGTAAATATGCAGGAAGTAATTTTTATTACACCTCAGCAACGTATATCTTATTCATAAAATGTGAAATAGTTGAATATAATTAAAACACGTACCAAACCATGTTTCCCCGTATAGCATTATATAGTTGAAAACTTTTGTGTGGCCCTGTAATTTAATAATAAAAATTCTTTGCATCACAGATTGTACAGAATGCATATTTTAGTATATATTTCATAGATTCGTGACAATTCTATTATGTTCGAATGAGTGTAACATCATTAAAATGCATTTGAAACTTTTTCCCCATTGACGTAATGTAACGGAATCTTTTTGATTGTCCCTGTAATTGATCTATGCATCCGATTTTCATAACATTTGAAATGACTCGACAAAATTACGCAATAATTATATGTTTTAAATTTCAGACGATTAAAATGCATTTAAAACTTTTTTCACTATTGACCGTAATGTAACGGAATCCTTTTGAATGTCCCTGTAATTGATCTATGTATCCGATTTTCATAAAATTTGAAATGACTCGACAAAATTACGCAATAATTATATGTTTTAAATTTCAAACGATTAAAATGCATTTAAAACTTTTTTTACTATTGACTAGAGCTGTTGCAAACCGTACGTATTCGTTACTAAGAAACGGGTATTTCCCAAGATACGAAATACTGAATCGTTATTTAAAAATACCGCTCGTTAGCCGTTACCGAAGTCCATATGCAATTGAAAAAAGTGGAACTAACTTCGAACGCTGCTTACGGTTGTATAATTCATGTTTTCTCGCGAGACCGCCTCAACAAGTATATTAAGGCACATATTAAAAAGAAAAATATTAATTGTGTATTTGAATAGAAATGTTTACTACTTAGAGTGAAACCAGTGAAACATGCGATAATAAAACCTGTCGATAACGGAAAGTAGCATTAAGCGAGTTCTCAAAAACGTTTTACCCGCTTAACATCGCAAAAGTTTTCTAATATATTCATAGACTCAATCTAATGCTTGAAATCATAATAAGGCACTGAGACAATAGAAGTGATATCAAATCGAATTGCATTATGTATTGAAGATCAAGTAATAATCTAATACATTTAAATGGTGACCAGGGGCGTGCGAAGAGAAAATTGTGCTTGTGGCAAACTTAGAATTTGGCGCCCCCTCCTAAATTTTTCTTGTAATAGGCCAAAAAATGATGTTAGTATTATAAATTTTGTGCCCCCTAAATCTCCGGACCCGGGGCGGCCGACCCTTCGCCACCCCCCCCCCCCTTTCGCAAGGCGCTGATGGTGACACCTTCAAACCTAAATCTTTCCAGAAATGCTTCATCATTCCTTAATTACAGCTATAACGAATATTTTATTCTGCTAAAAGCTTCCATTCTTTTTACAGTGAAATTATAATGAAATTTTAATAGATTAAATGCATAATTAACACAAAATTAGTTTAATTAAACTCTTTAATGATAAACACGCGTTGTTTTTCTATTGCTTAGATCGATTGCTCTTTTTTAAATCGAAATTTTAATACATAATATGTAATCTAAAAAAAAGCGCAATTACTTTGTTTAAGTTTTAAAAATGCATATAAAACTTCATATCTGTAAGGTAAATAGTACAATCCCTAAACGATCTCAAAACAATCGTTCTTCTAAAAGCATTTTTTTCTGCTTCAAAAATTCCCTTCATATTCATACTTACATATTCGGAAAAATAACGGATGCTGAAATAACAAAAACACACTTCTATCTTTCTACCCAAACAACTAAATGAAATACCCGTATATGATACTAATGTGAGAACAGAGCTGTTGCAAACCGCACATATTCTTTAACATATAACGGGTATTCTCTAAAAAACGAAATACCGAATCGTTTCTTTGAAATATCACTCGCTTGTAGTTACTGTCAATACGCCACCGAAAAAAACGAAACTAACTTTAAACGATGTTTTACGTACGTTTGTGCAATTCGTGATTCATGAATGAAGCGAGACAGTCGACGCAGTAACAGATGCGAATTTATGTTCGGGATCTGGCATTAGGCGCCGAATTTAGTTATTTTGATATCAGTCTATGCGTATAATTCTCTTTGAATGTAACAGTTATTCTCAAATGATTTGGTTTTCGTAAGAGCTTATTGATTTATTTATTATGGAAAGAAAAATAAGTAAATTGTGAACATATTTTTCCGCAGTATATGATAAAGCAAAACGTGATTTATGCCAAATGAAGTTTTCAATTAAAGGAAGTTCAACAACGAATTAAAATAATAATTAAAAAAAACATTTATTGTAATGCATCGTCTATCATGTGATAGTTTGTTTCCATCAAAACCGTTGTTACTGTCATTATTGAGCCAGCAGCTTAGTAATGATGATGAAAATGTTGCAAAGAGCAATGTATATTTTCTGAACATTTTCAAGAAATTAAGTTTTAAAAATTACAGGTTTGCTTTAAGTATATTATTTTCCTATAAAAGTATCTTTGCATACGTATTTATATTTTATATTTGAAAACATTTCCATGATAAGGACAAATTTTCAGATTGCTTTTAAAAATGTTTTTATGATAAAGTTTATTTTTCTTCTCTCTTTTTTCGTTGATTTTAAAAATGTATTTGCTGTTTGTTTTTAAATTTCATATCTGAAGAAAAAAAAGTATTTTAAAATATAAATAAATTTTTTCAGAGATAATAATGGATTGAAGTACAAATGTAGATGTGTGTTTGATAGGATGATCACATAACAAATAAAACATATTGTTTTTAAATTATTCCAGAAATTAAATTTTCATTACACATAATTACACATATTTTGTTAGTGTAAAATCAGTGAGAGAATTTCTTGTAAAAACATTTTGTTTGTGTAATTACACCTCATAATTTTAGTGAATAAATTTTGTAAGCTTTTACTCTTGCTAAATTGCTTTCTCTGATTATTCTTTATTTTCATAAGTAATAAATTCTACAAGTTAGACATGTTCTACTCAATTATGTATCGTTTTTAATTTTGTTTGCCAAAAAAAAAAAATTAGAAACTTGATTAAATTTGTATTTTATGGACAGATAGATGGCAGCACATAACAATATGTGAAGAGTAAAAAATACTCATTCTTCCAAATACTCATGTTCCACATGTAACTAGATTTGTTGCAGTTATGTAGTACACACGATGATTTTTAATAGCCGGTTTTTGAGCAGTAACGAGTAACGATAATTCTTAAACGGGTAGTCAGTTTTAAAATAACGCCATCATACGGGTATTTATTTAGTCGTTAGTTTTACAGCACTACTATTGACCGTAATGTAACGAAATCCTTTTGAATGTCCCTGTAATTGATCTATCCATCCGATTTTCATAAAATTTGAAATGACTCAACAAAATTATGTTAGAATTATGTATTTTAAATTTCAAACGATTCGGTTGGGTAGTTTTTGCGTTGTTATATGCGGACAGACGGACAGACAGACGGACAGACGGACGGACGGACTGAGCGACAACAATAGGTGCTACGTATTTACATAATTACGAACGCACCTAAAAAAGTGTACTTTTATTAATTAAGGCGTTTAATTTGGAATTGGCGGGGCTAAGAATTTTCTTCTATTTATATCAAAGGTGCGGAAATATGTTTATGCATTACACATACACATATGAGTGACCATCAGTTCTATTTGAATAACGTTGCAATGATTCGAAAGGGGCTCCCTAATTTATCTTTGCCCAGGTCCCTAATTTGTCATAATCGGGGCCTGGTTTGGTCTCTTGTTTAGCAGAATCTACTCATCCGTGAAAAGTCGACTTCAGTTATTACTTACCCATCATACGTAGTACAGGATAAAAATCTTGCAATCATTTTAAAAATCGATTTTTTTTTTTTTTTTTTTTTTTTTTTTTTTTTTTGCCGGATTTACATGTTTTAGACACTGGAGATCCCGAAAAACATATTTTTAGAAAAAGAAATTGCCGTCCGTCTGTCTATGTCTCTATCTGTTTGTCTGTATGTCTGTTTGTAAACTGTCTGTATCTCCCGAACAAACTGAGATAGAAACTTGAAATTTGGTGTGTAGATAGTATGTAATAATGGAAAGAAGTCAATATAATAATAGCAATCTCGTTTATCCGGACTACTTTTTTCGGACTCTCGAAATATTTGTTCTGATGAAAGATGTATAAAAAATTTCGATTTTTATTTTATTTTAAGGAGTGGATGTAAAAGGCAATAAAATAACACAAATTTTGCATAATAAATGAAGTAAATCGGATAATTAGTTCCCGAGATATTTGTAATCCTATTTCCCACAATCTTCAATCTTACATGACCTTGTATTTCTTTCAAATTTCAATTCAAAGATATATTTTAATTGGATATGAGACGCTTTTATTTGGATGCAGTAAACTGTCACTTAATATGATTATTATTTTTGGAGTTAAAGGGATGTTTCTTTTTTCAATTCGGTACTATTTGAGTAGTTTGGCGTTTTATATAATTTGTCGAAAATGGTTCATCAGCAATTTATTAAGGTTGTTCTTAAATCAAAAAGGGCAACTTTATGACGCATGCTTTAAGGGTGTATTTCGATTCAAACTGCTTGTTTTCCGATTTATTTTTGAATTCACTTTTGCTCTCAAACACATGAAACTCGCAGATTCTCTTATTTAGAAAGTGCTCAAGGTGCCGTGAAAGTCAATTCTTTGATAAGTGCACAAAATATTGCAAAAAAAGCAATCAAAAACGGCAATTTGAACCGATTTTTCCGAAGTGGGAGATAAGGGAACGAAAAAAAGGGTCTTCCTGAGAAGTTAATTGCTTATAAATCAAATTCTAATGAATTGAGCGTAAAATGACATCACACGGCACTTTATACGTCCCTTCAAAAATCCCCTCAGCAAATTTCATGTTTCTATTTTTAAAAATGTGTCTTAAATTGTATCGGAAAATTTCGAGCTGCTGAAGGTGGAAAAGCGTTTTTTCGAATACACCCTTAATTTATTTTTGTTCGGAAATGCATGAAAATAGCAGGTGTTGTTATTCAGAAACTGTCTGATTGCACTCAATTTTCTGTTTTTTTTTTTTTTTTTTTTTTCTTTAATAGATTTTTCATAACAAGCCTTCAAAGTTGATGTTTTTGAACACATTTCCCGTCGAAAGCAGAAAAGCCGGTCGAAAAGCAGTAGAAAAATGCGTGATGACGTGATCAAAATAGCTTAAAACTGGTTAGGTAATTTAATTATCATAAAATGGAAAAACTAAGTTCGATTCGAAATCGCTTCCATAGTCAGGCATTCCAATTTCATATTTTTCAGTTCAAAAATGAATTGGTAAATGTGTCAAAACGTTTTGCGCTTGTTGAGCGGAGCAGTTGAGAACATCCTTAAAAGTAATTCATGTTAAGCGTGTTCATGTTAACGAGGTTTGACTAGTGAAAACGGGTTCCTTTAAAAGAAATTAAAATATAAGACCTTAAAAAAAAAAAAAAAAAAAAAAAAGACAAGAATGTAAAAAGATGTTTTAGAATAAAATTATCATTATCCTGGCATAGATATGCCAAGAAATAACATACAATTAAATAAAAAATAATTTATTATTTAAATTCTTCAAAATTTAGCAAAATGGAAAATCTTTTATTCTTTAATAGGAAATAAGTTTACCTCTTGAAGTTTTGAATTGTTTTCAATGG
This sequence comes from Maratus speculifer, assembly GCA_964019185.1. Taxonomy (NCBI): domain Eukaryota; kingdom Metazoa; phylum Arthropoda; class Arachnida; order Araneae; family Salticidae; genus Maratus; species Maratus speculifer. The sequence goes on from OZ025295.1 coordinate 208,383,994, forward strand.
AAACTTTCAATATCTCATAAATCTGATATTTTGTAAAATTCACCCTTATGTGCAATTTAAACAGTGTGGAAAGCAAAATTTTATTTAGGTTTTTTTTTTTTTTTTTTTTTTTTTTTCTAAATAGGTTATATATAAAAAAAAATATATGAATAAAAATTTGAAGCAAACGACAAATCAACATTCTTTTAACGGCTAACAACAATTTTCTCTTTTTGACTCCCCATGTAGGTGATAATATCAGCCAAATCTCTTCAAAATCCAGAAAAAGGAAAACCGAAAAAAAAAATTTGTTTTTTCTCTTGTTTAGCCGAATCTACTTATGCGTGAAAAGTCGACTTCAATTATTACTTACCCATCATACGTAGTACAGGTTAAAAGTCTTGCAATCGTTTTGAAAATCGAAAAAAAAAAAAAACTTTTTTTTTTTTTTTTTTGTACGGATTTACATGTTTCAGACACTGGAGATCCAGAAAAACATATTTTTAGAAAAAGAAGTTTATCGTCCGCCTGTCTGTCTGTCTGTTAACGGTCTATCTTCCGAACAAATTGACATAGAAACTTGAAATTTGGTGTATACTTAGTATGTAATGATGAAAAGAGGCCAATTTAATAACAGCAACCTCGTTTATCCGGAACTATTTTTTTTCGGATCTTCGAAACATTCGTTCAAATGAAAGGTACATAAAATTTTTCGATTTTTTTTTATTTTATTTTAAGGAGTGGATATAAAAAACAATAAAATACCACGAATTTTGCATAATAAACGAAGTCGATCGGATAATTAATTGCCGAGATATGTAAAATCTTATTTCCACACTCTTCAATTTTGCATAACCCTGTATTTCATTCAAATTTCAATTCAAAGATATATTTTAATTGGATATGAGACGCTTTTAATCGGACGCAGTAAGCTGTCAGTTAGCATGATTATTAAGGATATTTCTTTTTTTCAATTCGGTACTACTTGAGTAGTTTGGCGTTTTATATAATTTGTTGAAATTGAATCATCAGCAGTTCATTAATAGAGCATTACTATGTATCAAAAATATTTAAATATAAGTTTAAATTTTATTTTGGAATTGCAATGTATTTTATGAATAGTTTACACATATTTTATTTTCATATTTTGTATTATTCATATCCATGATGGGTAAGTGTTACGGTGGCCCCCAACGACTAGTTTTCTAAATAGCTCATATAAAAAATAAATAAATAAATAAATAAAAATTTGAAGAAAACGACAAATCAACATTCATTTAATGGCCAACAAAAATTTTCTCTTTTTGACTCCCCATGTAGGTGATAATATCAGCTAAATCTCTTCAAAATCCAGAAAAAAAAATTTTAAATCAGAATTCTTCTCTGTTTGTTCTCTTGTTTAGCCTAATCTACTCCATGGAAGAAGGAATATAAACTAAGAATATATACAAAGAATATAAAGGAATATATATTCTTTGTTCTATGATCTACTCATGCGTGAAAAGTCGACTTCAGTTATTACTTACCCATCATACTTAGTACAGGGTAAAAGTCTTGCAATCGTTTTAAAAATCGAATTTTTTTTTTTTTTTTTTTTTTTTTGACGGATTTACATGTTTTAGACACTGGAGATCCCGAAAAACATATTTTTAGAAAAAGAAATTTGCCGTCCGTCTGTCTTCTGTCTGTAAACGCTCTATAAAAACTATCAAACTGCGATAGAAATTTGAAATTTGATATATACTTAGTATGCAATAATGGGAAGACTATTTAATATCAGTAACCTCGTTTATCCGGAACTATTTTTTTCGGATTCTCGAAATATTCGTTCCGATGAAAGGAACATAAAATTTTTTGAATTGTTATATTTTAAGGAGTTGAAGTAAAAGACATCAAAATAACACAAATTTTCTATAATAAATGAAGTCGATCGAATAATTAGATGCCGAGATTTTTGTAATCCTATTTTCCACGCTCTTCGATTTTGAATGGCCCTGTATTTCGTTCACAATTCAATTCAAAGATATATTTTAATTGGATATGAGCAGACTTCGAGTCGATTACAGAGGACTGTAATCGATTACGATTACGATTATTTTCAATTTCTAAAAACCGATTACGATTATGTCTCTTTTTATGGCAGTTGGATTACGATTACGTTTGGACTACGATTACAATTTTTTTGTTGGATTACGATTACGTTTAGATTACGATTACAATTTTTTTGTTGGATTACGATTACATTTAGATTACGATTACAGTTGACCTTTTTGCAGGTGATGTTGATTTTAACCCTTAACTACTGTTAGCTGTTTCATAGACCGCTATTTTTCAGGTTTTGGAGTTTAACTCGTAATTTTTAGTTTAACTTTAGATACTGGTCAAATTTTGTTTCGTTTGGAGCCCTTACTATCTCTAGAAACTTTTGAATAACTGAATTTTATTTATAATTGTCCTATATATAAAGTTTAATACAAAAATAGCATTCCGAGATTTATTTTAACTTTTTATTCATCTTTATATTAAGCGGTCTGACAGACCGCTCCCAGTAGTTATGCGACAATTTTTGTTACAGGAGTTAAGTGTTAAATCTGTTGGCTTGTGTCTCAGCCATTTGTGACTCTTATTAGGATTTACCCAATTTTTCACAAAACAAAATATTTTTCCGGAGAAAAAATTGTATTATTAAATATTAAGGTATATTATATTTATGTATATGCGCAATATCGTGTACATTTTTTCCATTATGAAAAAGATAAATTTCTTATTAGAGTAATTAATTAGAGCAGCGGTTCCCAAGCTTTCTTTGTACGCGACCCACCTTTCAGGGAAAAAATTTTCGTGACCCACTTTTCAGTAAAAAAAATTTTTCCCGACCCACCCAAGATAAAGTTGTATGTCAGTATAGCAATTTTTGTACAATCTCTATACGCTCAGCTATCCTATCCTAAGAAAAACGCAAAATTTCGCACGGAAGATAAATTATCAATAGAAACCAGAATCGGTAATCTCAATGTGTGTAAATGAATATCGATTAAAACAATACACAAACTATAAAGATGGTTAAAAGTATGTTTAATTATCATGAAAACATAACTTTGTAATCAATGAGATTTCTAATTGCTGTTTACCAATGTGGGGACATATATTAACACACAGTTTATCTCAGTACTTGTCTTTCAAAAACAGCAAAGTAGAAAAAACATGTTCTCATTAGCACAAAGTATTGAATTTCATCAAGGATTTCAAAGTTGATTTAAATATTTCTGGATATTCTGTTCGTATATTAATCCAACAGAAAAATAAGGATACTCCCATTATTTCCTTTCGAAATTGTCTTATCTTTTTAAACAGAAATAAAGTTTTTTTATGACAAACTTAGATTGTTTCGCGAGCCACCAAAACAACTGCCGCGGTCCACCAATGGGTCGCGACCCATAGATTGGGAACCGCTGAATTCGAGTATCTTATTATAGTAATTTCTTATTAGAGTTTCTTATTAGTTTCTTACAGGCTAATATCATAATTGCATTAAATTAAGAAGTCAGTCTGAATCAGTTTCGAGTGGAAGTATGTTGAATTTGAATCGGGTTTCGGATTGACTAAAAATAAAATTCCAGGACTCTGATGTAGTTTAACCCGAGTTGTGCAGAGTTCTATTACGAACAACTCTTGTTTCGAATTCATTGTTTGACTATCTATATGCAATATTCACATTTTGTAATACAATTTATAACTATTTCAAATTTCCCATGTTTTATGGTTATTATTATTTTTATTGAATTTTGATGATTTAATTTTACGGATTTCCTAAGAAAAATTCAGCCTAAATCACATTTTTTTCATATTATTATTCGATATTGGGAAAATACCTCTTTAAAGAAGTCTGAGGTTTTGTTTTGAACCTTTTCATTCACATTATAAAACATTAAATTTTCTTCTTTTTGTAAATTTCTATATGTGTGCCTTTTAATATGCAGTGCATAGCATACAGAAGCTACTTCAGTAAGGCAAACACACCCATTCACTAATGTTAATCCTTTGGAAGAAATTTTTTTAAATATCTTCTTCGCATTTTAGTCTTTTAAACGTTTTTTTCCGCATTGTTTAGCTCAGATCGATGTATATAAAGACCGTTTTCTACTTTTTTTTGATTTTGTATGCTTTCTTTTTATTATAGGTGTTTTTAAATCAAAAAGGTAAACTTTGCGACATAAGTTTTAATTTATTTTTGTTCGAAAATGCATGAAACTAGCAGGTGTTGTTATTCAGAAACTATCTAATTGCACTCATTTATCTGTTTTTTTTTTTTTTTTTTTTTTTTTTTTTGCAAACGCAATGGATATTTCAGAACAAGCCATCAAAGTTTACATTTCGAACGCATTTTCTGGCGAAAGCAGAAAAACCAGTCAATGAAAGAGAAACAATCGTGAGATCACGTGACCAAAATAGCTCATAATTCGGTTGGTAATTTAACTGTCACAAAATGGGAAATTCAGTTCGATTCAAATTCGCTTCCATAGTCAGCCTTCCAATTTTTTATCTTTCCGGTAAAAAAAGGGATTTTTAAATGTGTCAAAATGTTTTGCGCTTGCTGAGCAGAGCAGTTGAGAACACTCTTAAGATGTTTTTACTTTAGGAACCGGTTTTGAAAATGTAAATATACTCATTAAAATAAATAAATAAAAACCGTAGTGGAAATTGAAAGGGTAAAAAAAAAAAAAAAAAAAAAAAAAAAAATCCGTTATCATACAGATTGACTTTAGTTGTTCAATGAGAAAAACATTTAAAAATATTGAATGCAAGTGATCGTAAGTTTGTTATCATAATTTTTTTGCCCATAAGATTAACATTAGCGAAGGGGTGTTTTGGGATTACTAAAGTAACCCTTTAATAATTACACTGCTTTCGTGGAAAAAATGAAGAAATGCAAACTAAAAAATATATACTGATATTCCTGATTTTCAAATTTCATAAATTTTAAAATAAATTTCAATTACATGAACAGCGGCGTAGAAGATGGGAGGGGGGGATACAGATGCACTGGTATCACTAATTTTATAAAGTTTTCTTTGCCATATCTAATCAGAGAATTTAAAGCTATTAGTCAAGGCGGAATCAACTTTTCGATTTTAATGGTATGAAGAGCATTTGGACCCTCCCCCCGGCTATGACTCAGTACAAGAACATTTAAAGGAAGAAAAAGCGCATTGTCTTCTGGTAGGACAGAATTTAAGGGGTGTGGGAATGCAGGGTATAATGTTCAATAGTAAAACCATAAATAAAATTATTTTCTTTCTTTTCTTTTTTACTTTTTATCCTTCACTACTTCCAATCAATGACCCATACCTCTGGATTGACCACATGTTTTATTTTCTCACTTCCCATATCTCTGACAAACTCAAGTCAAATACTATTCCTATATCCTATTACAGTGTGCGGCATACATTCTGTTTCACTTTACCCCATTAAAGGCTATCTCTATCTCTTATGACCTCTGACCTTCACACTCCTACTTTAGGGCCATTTAATGAGTTAAAAACATGAACCGAACTCTTCCTTTTCCGGTGGTACAATGTTTAGCAAACCAACCAAGTATATTTTGGTTCGGAAGAGAAAGGAAGGGAAAAAAGAAGACGTAATCCTAACGTAATCGCATATTTATTTAAGATTACGATTACATTGCAGTTACATTAGGGTTCGATTACGATTAGATTATGATTATAATCGAGATGAAATCTCTTGATTATGATTATATTGCGATTATTTCAAAAACCAAAATCTATGATTACGATTACAGTGCGATTACACGGTTTTTGTAATCGATTATAATCGACTACGATTACACGATTACGATTACTCGAAGTCTGGATATGAGACGCTTTTAATCCGACGCAGTAAACTGTTATTTAGTATGATTATTATTTTTGGAGTTATAAGGATGTTTCTTTTACTCAATTTGGTACTACTTGAATAGTTTGGCGTTTTATATAATTTGTTGAAATTGAATCATCAGCAGTTCATTAATAGAGCATTACTATGTGTTAAAAATATTTAAATATACGTTTAAATTTTATTTTAGAATAGCAATGCATTTTATAATTAGTTTACACATGTTTTATCTTCATACTTCATAATATCCATGATGGGTAAGTATTACGGTGGCCCCCAGTGACTAGTTTTCTAAATAGGTCATATATATAAAAAAATAAAAATAAAAAATTGAAGAAAAGGACAAATCAACATTCTTTTAATGGCTAACAACAATTTTCTCTTTTTGACTCCCCATGTAGGTGATAATATCAGCTAAATCTCTTCAAAATCCAGAAAAAGAAAAACCGAAAAAAAAAAATGTTAAATGAGAATTCCTCTCTGTTTGTTCCCTTGTTTAGCCGAATCTACTCATCCGTGAAAAGTCGACTTCAGTTATTTACAATGGTGAACAACCTCATTTTGTTGCCATTCTTTCGGATACAAATTCCTTTGAGATACTAATTAGTTATAAGTCCGCAGCAGGTGTTAGATGTGTCAGAATTCACGGCGAAAAAGCGGTGGGAAAATATAAAAAATCAAGCGAGTGGAAAGCGAAAGTGGACTGGGAGGGGGGGGGAGAAGAAATAGGGGGAGAAAATGTCCTATTTATTTTTGTCTATAATAGATTACACAATTCGAATCCAATTTTAGTGTTTCATGTAGAAAGAATAAAACACCTTGATTTCGCTTTCTCTTATTAAACCAAATGGTTTTCTGTTTTCTGTAGATCAAAACTCAATTTACAGGTTTTTGCTCTTAAAGCGGTTAAGGGTGTTCTTAAATCAAAAAGGGGAATTTTGTGTCATTAATTTAAATTTATTTTTGTTCAGCAATGTATCAAAGTAGCAGGTGCTGTTGTTTTAACGCGGAGTAAATTTGTTTGAAGTAATTAACTTTCACCAGAATTTATAAACGAATTTATTAGAAAATATAAACATGCTTACTTTCATGTATACTTTAAAAGAAAAATTTAAATTAAATGTTCTTGGTGCCAGTAAAATTTAAATTAGATGTCCTTTTTTAGGGAGACCGTGCCGGAAAGGTTTAACTGCACTATCTTCCACTTCGGTTGATTGGTAGAAGAATGTAAACCACGTAGAATGGCAGCCATAACTAAAAAGCAGGGCCCTCGAGAAGTCCTTTTATTGATGGGGGAGAGAGCCTCAAATTGCCAAGTCAAAATTCAGCATTTACCAACTCAGTGAAAAGCAAACATAAATAGTTCTCGTCGTTTGGCAACTAGTTTTATAATTTTACCAAGTTATCACAAATAGAAAATGTATAGCTTTTATTTGTAAAAAGCTTAATAATATTTCTAGTTATATTGGTAACTTTCGTCAAATCTATTAGAAATAGAAAGTGTATTATAGTTTTTCATTAAAGTTTTGAACAAATTTGCCAGTTAAGTTTGTAAATTTGCCAACTGTAACAGCATGTGCAAACGTTTAGGGGGGAAGCTCTCCCCTTGTCCCCCCTTAGCGAGGCCCCTGCTAAAAAGGCCCAGTTTTTGAGTTATGACACATTTATACAAAAGGTGCGAATTGTTTACTTTAGATCAGCGGTTCCTAAACTTTATTGGTACGCGATCCACCTCTAAATAAAAGAAAAATTTCACAACCCCTTAATATAATGGTGTATATCAGAATGGAAATTGCATGTGATATCTAAAAGCTATTGGCTATCCTGTTCTACAAAAAAGGCAAATTTTCATTCGAAGGATACACTATCAACAAAAACAACAATCCTTAATTTCAATGTGGAATAATAATTAACGCAACAAGCAAACTAGAAAGATAATTAAAAATATACATTTAATTACTATCAAAACATAACTTTAAAATCAGAGTTTTCTGGAGCTGGTTTTTACCGATGAAAGCATCAATATCAGGGTTAAAACTTATTCATTTCAATCTTAATTCACTATCAACACACAGTTTTTTCTATACTTGTTTTTCAAAAACAGCTAAGTACAAAAACCATATTCATATGAATATGTTGTGTTGAACTCCATCAAGGAATTCAAAGCTCATTTGGATGTTTCTGGATAGTGTGCTCGTATATTTAATTATGTAACGAACTGTCGAATGTTGCGAGTATATTTAATACTCATTAGGTCGCTGGTTCAATTAATATTACTAATAATACTTAAAAATTCTTTATATACAAATTATTTACACATTATTTACGTTTCGAATAAAGAATACAGATCCAGCGAACACACGATAGGTCCGCTAAGATCGCCGAAACCAAAACAATAACAAACGATATTCCAATGTTGCCAAAACGGCAAACCTAAAGTACAGTAGAATACGCATATGAGACGCGCGGCATCCAAGGTTATGGTGAAGCCGTTACAAAAGAATGCGCCATGGAGACGCGATATACAAGATTATGGTGAAGCCGTAACAAATTAGTTTCGCTTAAAATGTTATTGCTATTGAAATTGTTAATTTTTTTTAACAGATGAAATACAAAAAATATTTTTGTGACAAACCTCCATTGTTTCCACGACCCACTGAAACAGCCACCGCGACTCAGCAGTAAGTCGCGATCCATAGTTTGGGAACCGCTGCTCTAGATAATGACGGGCTGCTAATTTTCTAGCTCGAAACACGCCCCGTATATTATTTTGATTTTATGGTGACTTATACGAAGTTTTATTATTTCAATTACAATTTATCGCTAGTTTTCGATGCTGTTTAAACTACATAAAACTTTGTTTATAAAGTCTCTATATACTGCTATAAATTGGCATCTTTCTTGGGGCATTTTTTGTTGCTGTTGTCGTGGCTGTTTAATTCACTCAAATTCCTTTACATACATTGCCTATTAAAAATTAACCCTGAATAAATCATTGCAGATCACAGATTACATCATTGATAATTTATTCTTTTACCACGAGTTGGTAAATTCTTTTTTACTCTGTTAATTAATACTAGAAGAAAAAAAAGAAAAGAATACTAGAAGAAGGAAGAAAAAAGATTTTTCGAATATTGATGGTTTCGGTTTGTTTTCGCCAAAAACGAATAAACGAAAACAAAACCGAATATTTTGGTCGATTTTTAATTCAAACCCCGAATAAATCATTGCAGATCACATCATTGATAGTTTATTCTTTTACCACAAGTTGGTAAATTCTTTTTTACTTCATTAATTACTACTACATCATTTATATCCAATCAATCCATTAGCGAACAGGATTTTTCTGTGTGTTGCGAGTTGTTATTACTTAATTATCTGAAGCAGTAATTATTTTTTATGATCAGTCTCAATTATCCATCATTAAAGCCCACGTTTTTCTTCTTAAGAATCCCTGCCAATTAACTATTAGGTTGCTAACAGAGACGACTGGTACAACCAATTAATTACATGTCCGTTACAAAAGTTATTTCCTGGAATAAATCTTTGGATAATATGAAACGATTACTCTGTTACAGATCCGTTGAACTGATAAAACCTTGATTTTCAGTATTTCAATTTTTGAGGGGAAGTTTAATGTTTAAGAATGTAATAAAAATGTTATTAATCTTAAGGAGTTTTACCTTATTTTTGAATGCCTGGGTTATTCTCTTAATTGTATTAATGTTAATCATCAGATTTTCAACTTTATAATAGTACTTCCATTGGCCAGCTAAATTAATATATAAAAAATTAAGGGGAAGAAAAGCAGCCCCCCAACACATAGTTTCGATCAAAATTCGGCCCAGCCGAATTTTAGGTAACATTTTCGGCGAAACTTTTACTATAGGCCAAAAACGAAACCAAATTTTTGGTCAATCGCTAATTAAAACTATTGTTAAAAACAATTCTATTATTATTATCTAGTTCACCATCCAAATTATTTGCAGTACATACTAAAAAGTCTCTCCTTACGAAAAATCTGTAGGCTGAATTCTTATGTGTAAATTGGGAATACACATTGTATAGCATTTAGATTGATTTGCCATGCATTTTATGAAAAAAAGATCTGACAGATATATTCCTTCTGATTAACAAAAGGAATTTGTTATGATTAATTTTGCATCAAGGAATGGAAGGTTTTTGTTATGTTCAATTTAGCAAATGGGTTTAATATTAATATTTACTGAATTCAGGGAATTTATAAAAGTTAAGTTCTTCAAGACTATTCCACCAGATTATGAAAATATCTTCAACAAATCTGAGCCAAATGTGGCTGGTTAAGTTAAATGAACTGAAAACTTTAATTTGGGCAAATGGTAAATTCAGGTTCCGATTATTCATCATCTCATCATTCCTATTATTAATTTTATAGTTTATCCGTGTTTCATTTTTAATAGCTGAATATACTTTTTTAGGCTTCGAACGCAAGTGAGAAGGTATCAGATTAATATTACTGTTATCTGGATTTTTATTTATTTATTTATTTATTGTATTTCATACGCATCACTTTCTGCGTACGCGGATTTAAAATAATATTTCTCCTTATTTTGAAGTAGATCCGAGCCATTATAGTTAGATCTTACTATATGAACAAACCCCATTGTATCAATGAATTGCAGTTTCTCTTTCTATTCAAGAGCGTAGATCACAGATAAGGCAAATAAAAAACTCACTATCTGGTAAGTAGTGAAAGCCACCTCAAAGAAAAATTTCGATAAGAGGGAGGAGTCTTTGCCGACAGGATGATTAGTCCAGTTTTTTTATGCTCTCGGGGCATAGCTGAGAAAGAAACGAGAATTCTAGCGTATACCTCAATTAGTGAGGTGGGTGTGTTCTTGGTTGAGTTTCCGGGAATAGAGTTTAGCATTGACTTATCTAAGGAGTGTAGTAAGTTACGGGAAAAAGTTTCAGTCTCTTGGGAAAAAAAAACGGGCGCAATGGGAGGCTACCATAATGCTCCGATACCTTTAATATTTAAGTTTATCGGAATCTACCCTAATCCTCCAATAGGGAGGATTAGGATAGACTCCCGTTGCACTGGCTTTTTCAACAAGAGGCTCAAGCTTTTCCCCGCAACTAATTACACTCTGCTCGAACTATACCGCAAGTGAGTGTACTCTACAATATGTTCTGCCGAAAATTATACCTTATTCAAAAGTATTCGTAGTTTTTTACGCTCGTTTATTTGATGTAAATTAACGTTTTGCACAAAACAAACGTCTTCTTTTATGATTATTGCAAAATGTTCCAAATATTGTTGATGTTTATTTCTTTTGGTAACTTAACGCCATTTAACTGAATATTCAGCAGCATAATCTTAAAAACATTTAGTTTTTGGCCTTTTTTTTCGTTATTGATGAACAAAATTTTTTCTAGAACATATTTAGGCAACTTTGAACGGTTATAAATTCACAACTGTGCTTCTCTCTACATCAATTTTCTATTCGCTTAAAAAGAAAAAAAAATCCAAACTTGGCGGGAAATAACCGATTCCAGTCCTACGTGAATTCCAACACCCCTCCAGTTCTACAATTAATAATAATGAAGAATGCGCACCTTTTGACCTAGGCGCGTGGCAACAACGCCTACCTTTCGGTCAGGTCCCATGATATTCTGAAATGCACGCTTTCGTATTCAAAGTTGTTTACTTCTAAACTTCCACCTGCCACGATTACATTTCGAATTCGGGTAAAAATAAAAGCTAATTTTCTGGCCCATTCATGAAAAACCTTTCATTAGCTATGCGCATACTTAACATCTTAGCCCGCCCGACCTTTCAAAGCGCGGTATAGCACGCTTCATTCATGAGATTCCTGAAGGCTTGAAATTTTTACTATACCATTCATGTTCCTTTTTTTATTTCAGCAAAAACTCACGTGGGCAGGCCTCGGGGCAGTGGAGGTCGTTTCGATTATTTTGGTGGTCATAAATGAGCTACAAGCACACCCCTTGTTTATGCGAAATTGACCCTAAGTAGGTGTTGAGTGATGAAAAAGTGCAGATGGAAAGAGCGACAGCTGTGAACTACAATCTCAATGAATGCATGTGAAATTAATATGTGCCTTAATAACAAAAAATTTCTGACAGATTAATAAAAAATAACCAAAAAAAAGAAGAGTTTAATTACTATAAAAGTCTGACAAACGAATACCAAGTAGTACCATTCTTAAAAATTCTTAACACAAATCCCCCTTTTTTTTAGTTTTGTCTTCACCTTATTAGGTAGATTTCGTATGAAATACTACCTATTGCATTGTCTCCCATGTTGGAATTTCTGAAAAATTTTTGCGGATCTACACGAATCATGACTCCTAGACCCCAAAACTACCATCAGTAAAAAAGTTTATATATATATATATCTATCTATCTATCTATCTATCTATCTATCTATCGGTGTATATCACTTTCTTCTAGACACGATAACTTCCATAATTATGCTCAGATCTTCATCAAACTTTTACATAAAATCAAGGGGCATAAAATCTCGGTTAAGTTCGTTAATGGGCAAAATCGGACCAAGGGGGTCAAAGTTAGGAGGGTTTTTGTGAAAACAGAAAAAATGCGATAACTTTTTAATTAAAATAGATATAGAATCGGTTTAAAGTTTATATTACTTCTAAAAGATGAGGAAAAAGTTTATGCGTGACAGATTTTTGATAAAGTTAAAAATGGGCTCAAGGGGCGAAAAAAACATGGTTTTTGGGAGAAAAAAAATCATAACTTCGTCAATTCTCAAGATATCAAATCCAACTAAATTTTATATAAATGTACTCAATATTATCTAAAACTTTTGTATTTACAAGTTTTTGATAGGACCAATTTTTACCGATGAAAAAAATTAAAAACGAAAAGAAAAAGGGGGGAGGAAAAAGAAAAAAACCCATAACTTACTCAATTCTTAAGCAATTAAATCTAATTAAATTTATTTTACATCTTCAGAATAATATCTACAACTTTTATATTGACAAGTTTTTCATAGAACCAATTCTTATAGCAAAAATAAATTAAACAAAAATAGGAGTTGGAGAAAAAACCTTAAATCCAAACTGCTTATATTCTGACTCATTTTAAAATTCATTTTTGATTTTAAACGCATCCAAATGACAGATCCTCTTATTTAGCAACTATATAATGCGACTTATTGGCCAATTTTTTGATAAAGGCAGAATATATTTTTAAAAAGGCTGCCAAAAGAGGTATTTTGAACAGATTTCCCGAAGTTTTCATCATTAAAAAATTCATTAAGTATAACAAATTGCGTTTTTCATGAGTCATTTTTAAATTAATTTTTGTTCTCAAACCCATCCAATTTACAGGTCCTATTATTTAGGAACCATATAACTTGACGTATTGGCCAGTTTTTTGATAAAGGCAGAATATATTTTTTAAAAGGCTGCCAAAAAGGGTATTTTGAACAGAATTTCACGAAGTTATCGTGATTAAAATTTGAGGAAATTTAAGAAATTGCGTTTTTACCGAGTCATTTTTAAATCTTTTTTTGTTCTCAAACGCATCCAATTTACAGGTTCTCTTATTTAGGAACTATATAATGTGACGGAGTGGCCAGTTTTTTGATAAAGGCAGAATATATTTCAAAAAAGGCTGCCAAAATGGGCACTTCGCAAAAAATTTCCCAAAGCGAGATGATTAATGAACTGTGGGTATTCAAATAACAAATTGGTTATTTTATGACTCATTTTTAAAACCAATTTTGCTCTGACGCGCATTCAATTGACAGTTTTTTGTTACTTAGGAACTATATAATGTGCGTATTCTTCGATTTTTTGATAAAGGGTGAATATATATATTTTAAAAGCTGTCAAAGTAAGCACTTCGCAAAAAAATTTCCCAAAGCGATCATGATAAAAGAATTGAGGTTGTATTCAAATAACAAATTGTTTATTTTATGACTCATTTTTAAATTCAATTTTGCTCTCAAACGCATTCAATTGACAGTTATTTGTTATTTAGGAACTGTGTAATGTGCCGTATTGGTCAGATTTTTGATAAAGGCTAAATATATATTTAAAAAAATCTGTCAAAGTGGGCACGTCGCACAAAATTTCTCAAAGCGATCTTGATTAAAGAATTGTGGATGTATTAAAATAATAAATTGGTTATTTTATGACTCATTTTTAAATTCAATTTTGCTGTCAAACGAATTTAATTAACAGTTTTTTGTTATTTAGGAACTATATAATGAGCATATTGGTCAATTTTTTAAATAAAGTAAGAATATAATTCAAAATATATTGCCAAAATGGGCATTAAAGTAGAGATAGGCATTTTTTTTTTTTTTTTTTTTTTTTTTTTTTTTTTTTTGAGATGAAAACTTTTCGAAATCTACCTCCGCCTATAGGCCATGCCGAAAGGGATTTTTTAACCCAAGTATTTTCGTGGGAAGCGTATCTCATCACGTAATTAATGTTTTTCGGCTCTATTTCGCCTATAATATAATGCACTGTGAAATCATTTTGTTTCTAAGTTATAGATAATAAATTCACATCATTAACGTTGTTGTTAAGGTTATTTCAAAATCAAAACATTTTTTTAGCGCAAACATAAAGTAATTTCATAAAAAAAAGTATAACTTTTTTAAAATTTAGTTTTAAAGAAATTTTATTTTCCATAAAATGAATGTAAATTAGGGATGTGCAAGCTTTTTAAGAGAAAAGCTACTTACAAAAATGTTTGGGTTCTGAAGGGTCACAGTAGAGGAAGTAATGTGTGGCCTACAATAAAATAAAAAACGTAAATTAAGGATGTGCAATCTTTTTAAGAGAAAAGCTACTTACAAAAATGTCTGGGTTCTGAAGGGTCACAGTGGAGGAAATAATGTGTGGCCTACAATAAAATACAAAATTCTGGTTTCAAAGAGAAACAGGGGAGTTTTACCCCTCTAGGTTCCCTTACTCAGTCAACATATCGAAATCAGTTGGTAAGGATATATCACGAAATTTGAGATTTTTCCGCGTCTCATTGACGAAATTTGCTATTTTTCCGCGGGTGATCGACGAGATTCGCGATTTTTAGTACCCGATCGACAAAACTCGTGATTTTTCCGTGCTTTGCCGACGGAATTTGCGACTTTAAAGACCTGGTTTGATGAAATTCACCATTCTTCCGCTCGTGATTGACTAAATTCGCGATATTTTCGTGCATGATTAACCAAATTCGCGATTTTTCTGAGCCCGATCGACAAATTTTGCGATTTTTCTGCACCTGTTCGACAAAATTCATGATTATTTTGCGCCATCAACGAAATTTGTGATTCTTAACTGATTCTGACAAAATCGGCCATTTTTTTCCCGCGGCAAACCGGCGATTTTTTTTTCGATAAAGTAATGAAACTAACGATTGTTCCGCAGCCGATCAACGAAATTTTCAGTTTCTCCGCCCATCATCAATAGAATTTGCAATATTTCACAGCCCAATCTACGTAATTCGCGATTTTTTTGCGCCTGAGGGAAAAAAATTCTCGATTTTTGCGTGCCTGATCAATGAAATTGGGATTTTTTGCTGACTAACGAAACTTTCAAATTTCCCGTGACAAATTGACGAAATTCATGATTATATCCTGCGATCTGAAGACAAAAACTGAAGTTTTATTCAATTATAAATTGACGAAATTCGGTCAACGCGTATATGCAAATAATACCGGGTGTCCCAAAAATGACTGATAGATTTTAAAATTCAATAACTTGCAAATAGTGACAGCTATTTAAATTTTTTTTTTGAAGGAGGGTTATGTATAATGTCAGGAGTTTTTTTTATCGTAACTTTTGATTTTAGTTCGAATTTCAAACAAGAGATGGCGCTGACGGCAATTGAAGCCCAGGTCGACGCCGAAACTGACTTCACTCAGCACTGATCACCTGGCCTTCAATCGCCGTCAGCGCCATCTATTGTTTGAAATTCAAGCTAAATAAAAAATTACGGTAAAAAAACTCCTGACATTATAATAATATAATGACGTTATATAATTAACACATAACCCTCCTGCAAAAATTTTTTAAATAGCTGTCACCGTTTGAAAGTTATTGAATTATTGAATTTTAAAATCCATCAGTCATTTTTGGGACACCCGGTATATATATATATATATATATATATATATATGTATATACATATAAAGTAATTGTATATAAGGAAATATCAAATGATTTTAAACAACATTTAAATTTCTGATAAAGTAATAATTAATTAATATTCAATCTTTATCGAAATTTTATCAAAATCATTGAAAATGTATGATATAAACTGTATAACAAGATGAACAGAAAAAAAAAAAAGATATATACCTTGTAAATTAAAACAAACAGTAACGAGCAAGTGTCATCGAATGAGTAAAGTAACCTATAAATTGACAATGATCTACCAATGGACAGGGATGCAGTGGAGGGTATACAGGAGTATACACCGTATACTTTTTGGATTTTTTAAAGGAATACTGTATACCTTCTGTTTCACAAAAAAGCTACAGTATATACACTCTAGGGTATACCCTCTATCTTGAGAGTATACCCGCTGTTTATTTATCGACTACACCACTGCCAATGGAGCTATTTGGAACAACTGGTCGATATAACTCATTGAGATTATATTATCGGGAATACCATTTGCTTGCCATGCACAGAGATTAACAGAATAAGCGGCAGATAATAATACTGCATTAAACAATAGAATCGTACACTTTTAAAAATAGCTGAACATAACCATCCAAATTGGTCAGAGATATCATATCATTTTGAAAATTTTTCAACTGAATGAAAAAAGAGCCTGGACTGGGATTTGAAACCCAAACGTTTGACTTAAATCATATTAGATTAATATTAAATCATAAGGTTATAAAGATAAGATAGGTTATATTAGATTAAATCATAACAGTTGTAAATTTCTAAGTCGGTGAAAAAAATCTGGGCCAGGATTCGAGCCTGGAATCCCTTGATCCACCACTGCTCTATCAATTTAACCATCCCTGACGACTCTGGAGGACTAATTCATCCAGTTAACCTTTATTGACCACAGCATCTGGTCTAATATCTGAATCAGCACAACAGAATAAATCGAAGGACATGAAACTGCAGTAAGGGCTGCCGAAATGCCTTAATTTAAAAAGTTTAGTTTAAAAACAAAACAGTTATTTTCAACTTTTGTTTCAGCTAAATTTTACCCTTTGTAATAATTAAACAAAATACAATAATGTCATAAAACTTATTTGCGTCCCATCATTTTTTAATTGTTACGTCATTGCCCAAATCCTACCGAAAAATGCGTCTTTATTTTGCATTTCACTCTCTTAAAAAGTCAGCCACAAAATAGCTCAAGTTGAGCTGAAATCCACTCATCTCAATGTTGAAAGGCAGCTTCTCAAAAAAGAGTTGAAATAACTCGAGTTTTAACCAATTTAAATGAAGTTGAGCTATTTAAATTACCGATTTAGATCAAGAAGATTTAATCGTTTGAAAAACAACTCTTTTATGATCGGAAAAATTACAGCTCTTTCATGAGAAGCCAAATCAGCTCTTTCGTTTTAAGAGTGCACAAAAACTGAAAGAGTAGATATCTTATATATAAGAGCAGTGCCTGATTTATGGCAGGGCATTCGGGGCACGGGCCCAGGGCCCCCGATTTTCAGGGAGCCCCCAAATGCTGCAGAAGGTTTTTCAAGTATTGTTTAAAATCTGATGTACTTTTAAAATCTAATAGAATTTAACATTTCATTCTAAATTCTATTGTGTTCGCATTGTATTTTAATAGCATTATAGATTTTGGCTGAAACATACGCATTTGATTATTTTATGATAGTGAATATTTTCTTTTATTTCTATTACTTAAAAAATGTATTTTTAAATCTTATTTAATTCTCTTCCTGTTCTCGTCAGATTATTTGGGGTTGGTGAACACAACTTCTAGGTGGAAGAGTCTCCTAATATTTCAAATAATTATAGCTTGATATTGCTTAAAATTTATTGTTAGTTGTTGTTTACTTTATCATTCCAGTTAAATAAACTTGCATAGGAAAAGTTAATCAGCACTACACAATTTATTATAAAATGTCTACTCATTTAAATTTCATAATTTTGAAATAATTACTTTAAAAATAAATTAATAATTATCATGTTTAATTTTTTAATTGGTATTTAAAAGTAATTATTAAAGTCAATAGTGGTCATCTTAGTAACTTTTTATTTTTTTTATTTAATCCCCCTTCAAGTAACTTTTCAGGGGCCTCTTGTAAGCAATCGTGCCCAGTGCCCCCAAATTCGTAAATCGGTCCCTGTATAAGAGAGAACGCCCTCCCCTTAACAAAAACAGCAAAAAGAAAAAAAGAGAGAGAGAGAGAGAGAGAGAGATGGGGGGGGGGACGAATTTACTTCATTTTGTATGAATGCCTTCGCGTCGGGAGCCTCTCACGAAATGTTTAATCTTTTGTCACCGATGTTGAATAACAAAAATTTGTGCCTTATTGAATCTAGAAAATGCTCTGTTAAATAAGGCAAATTTTATAGTAAAATTATGCTGGTTGGTTTAAACAAAGATTCTGAGTGCTTCATGTAGCTCGTATACCGGTCGCTCGACCCTAAGGGGTTAAATATTTTTAAAAATGCCAAGGTCTTTTGCCCATTTCCAGTGGTAAAAAATTTGCGCTGTGGTGCAGCCTACTGACACCACTAAATTTTAGTAGTATTCTTTGACTTATCTAATGACAAAATTTGTGAGTTTTTATTAATAAAAAAATTAGTGGTGTCAATAGGCTCCACCTCTGTGCCAATTTTCCAACACTGCACCTGTATAGCATACAAATCCGTCCACAGTAAAAATGGAGTTCTTCAAGTGAAACGAATATAACTAATAAATCTTGGGCAAATTTAAACGCTTTACAATTTTGAATTTCTTTTTCTTATTTCTTTCCGTCTTAAAGATTTTTAGCGAATAAAACGTTGGTTTTCTGTTTTCCATAAGAAAAACAATAATAAAGAGGGGGAGAAATCGCCTGATACGCCTTTCTCACTTAACAAACAGCATTTACATCACTGAATGGAAATCATTAAAAATGAAATTTATTTATTTTTATTTCTAAAAAAGTGAACCAATTTTGATGAAATTTAAATGGGGACCAATTCCACAATATCCTCTTTTAATTCAAAGAGGAAGAAACAATCTCATGAATCGATCGCAGTAGTTTCGTAGTAGATTTCGTAGCGAATACATAGAATATATCTTGGGTAAATTTGAAAGCTTTACAAAAAAAAATTTCGCCTTAAAATTTATTAAAGCGTAAACATTGCGTTTTTAATTTTTGTTGCATAATCTTAGTAATAAAACGCTCTTTAGAGGGGGGTAATTGTCTCTTAGTTCCTTTCTCTCTAAACATCAGATAGTCCTACAACACTGAATGAAAATCGTTAAAATTAAAATATTTTATTTTTATTTATTTATTTATTTATTTTTATTTCTAAAAAAGGACTGAACCAATTTCGATAAAATTTAAATGTGGACGAATTCGACAGTATCTCTTTTCAATTCAAAGTAGATGAAAAAAATCTCATGAATTGATCGTCCTATTTTCGTAGAGAAAACGAGTTCGTAACGAACATACCGAATATATCTTGGATAAATTTAAACGCGTTACAATTCTGATTTTTTTTTTTTTTTTTTTTTTTTTTTTTAAATCTATACTCCGTCTTAAAGGTTATTAAGACGTAAGCATTGCTTTTTTGGTTTTCCTTGAATAACTTTAGTAACAAAACCCTCTTGGGATAAAAATCGCTATAACATCATCAACCTTTTCAAAATTTTGGACCACCTCCTTCCTTCCGATATCCTACGTTATGGTAACTTGATATCCCCCGCCTTTCCCCCGTTAATAATATCATTATCAAAGTTTTTTTTTTTTTTTTTTGTTTTTTTTTTTTTTTTTTTTTTTTTGTTTTTTTTTTTTTTTTTGAAATGGTATACAAAATTGGTTACCTTTATTTGTCATTATTGATATTTGTCATATTGACTCAAACTAAGAAAAGTCAATAAAATATCAATTTATATCAAATAACACTTTAAAAAAATAGTTACTATTTAAAACATTTTATAATAGGTTTTTGTTACATGATGCATTCAACAGTAATAAAATCTTTTTGCACTTGCACTGAACTGGGAAGGGGTGGAGAGCAGGCAGAAATTCTTGTCAACAAAACAAGCGGACAACATTCTTTCTCTTTCTGTTTCATTTATTAGTAAACACAATCCTCATTTCAAATATACTTCGCATATAGTTTCTCGAACGGTGATTATATATCTCGATACACTCATGTGAAGAAGAATAGGAATTTCAAATGTAGAGGACATTCAATATTTTTATAATAATTTAGTTATTTTAATAACAACATTGTATTTTCGTAAAAAAATGTTAACAAACTAAAAAAAGAACATACTATTTTGAATCAAAGAGCATGTTATAAAAAAAAGAAAAAAATTTGATTGGATCAAAAATGATAACGATAACAAAAGAAATCCCCCCCCCAGAGATATCTTACGAAATCATGTGCCACCCCCCCCCCCCTCCCATAAAAATAATATCGTTACATACACACAGCCCCTTAGCTCCTTTCTTGCTAAACATCAAATAACGCTATATTACTTAATGGAAATCGTGAAAAATGAAATATTTTATTACTTATTTTTTTTGTTTTTATATCTAAAAAAGGGCAGAACCAATTTCGAAAAAAAAAATTAAATGAGACCAATTCGACAGTATCCTCTTTCAATTCAAAGTAGAAGAAAAAAATCTCATGAATCAATCGCCCTAGTTTCGTAGTACAAACGAGTAACGAATATACCGATTGTAACTTTGGATAAATTTAAACGCTTTACAATTTTGAATGTTTTTTTTTTTTCTAATTTTTTTCCCATCTTAAAGGTTATTAAGCCGTAAACCTTGCTTTTTTGGTTTTTCTTGAATAATTCTAGCAACAAAACCACCTTTAGAGAGTTAAAAATTGCCTCTTAGCTTCTTTCTCGCTAAATATCATACAGCGATCAGGTAGCGACACCACTGAATGAAAATCGTTAAAAATGAAATATTTATCTATTTATCTATTTATTTTTATTTCTAAAAAAGTACTGGGCACAGATGTCATATACGCATTCCATTTGCACATGCTCCCCCCCCCCCCCCGCCAATTTGGCGAAAATTTTGTTTTTGAATGCAAGTTACAAATTGCATGCAATAACAACACACGATTTTTTTTTCTTACAATATTAAAAAAAAATAACGTGAAAAAATAAAAGATATTCTAGCATATTAAAAAAGGAAATAAAAATAAATAAATGACAGTTAGATATAAATAATTATTGATATAGTTTATAATAGAAAATAATTTAAAGAATTTAAATAAAAAATAATAGTAAATAAACTTGAATTTAACAAAAAAGAAAACAATGAATAAACAGTCATAAATAATAAACTTAATAAGTAACAAAACAATAAATATAGTTTTCACAATAAACCGTAAATATTAATACTTATAACCATATTGAACGCATGCAGTTTTATCATTTAATCAGCACATTTCACTGAAATCTTTAATTTTTCCCATTTTATTCCCCTAACAATTGTTATAAACATATTAAACAGATTTTCTCCTTGGCACAGATGTGTAATGCCAAATTGGCGAGAGAAAAAAGCACGTGCAAATGTGGTGCGTATATGACATTTGTGCCAAGTACGGAAACAATTTTGATGAAATTTAAATGGGATTAATTCGACAATATTCTCTTTCAATTCAAAGAAAGAAAAAAAAATCATAAATCAATAGCCGTAATTTGGTAGTACAAAACGAGTTCGTAACGAAAATAACAAATTATTTTGGGTAATTTTAAACGCTTTACAATTTAGATTTTTTTTCACCTTTTTCCGTCTTAAATGTTATTAACACGTAAAACATTGCTTTTTTTGGTTTTCCTTGAATAATCTTACAAACAAAATTGTATAAAGAGGGGAAAAAATCGCCTGGTAACGCCTTTCTCGCTTAACAGATAGCGTTACATCACTAAATTAAAATCATTAAAAAAGAAATTATTTATTTATTTATTTATTTATTTATTTTTATTTATTTTTTTCTAAAAAAGTTCTAAACTAATTTTTGATGAAATTTAAATGGGACCATTTCAAAAGTATCCTCTTTCAATTCAAAAAATAAAGCCAAAAAAAAAAAAAAAAAAAAAAAAAAAATCGCATGAATCGGTTGTGTAGTTTTCTATTAGCTGATAAACATACATTAAGGGGCTACTTCAGTCACCTGGAAAGATTAGCTCGGTAATGCTAATAATATTTAAGAAATTTATAGAGATATCTCATTTGCATTTTATTTTTTATTTTTATTTATTTCTTTATTTTGGCATTGGATAATTGAGTTTGATCTCTACATCTGCCCTTTTCTATTTTTATTTTCATTTTGTTTCCAAATTTTTCCTCCAAGAGCTTGCTTTCACTTTCGAAACCGATTCCGAAAATGAAAGCGTCTTAGTTAAAAAACATCTGTAAAGAAAATTGGAATAGTAAAAAATATCCTTTGTACAGATCGATCTCAACTAGCCAATATATAAAAAAATAAAATAAATAAATAAAAATACTGAAATGCAAACGAAAGTGAGCGGGCCTTTTCAGGTGACTGAAGTAGCCTCTTAAGAAAAAAAGAAGTAATGTATACATGAGCGTCGAATTGAAAATCCTTTCCTTTTTTAAAATCGGTAAAAAACGCAGATCTAGACCATTATCATTAGGCTAAATATTGTTTACGCCGCTTATATTATACACTTATGGCTAAAAAAGACAAAAAGAATGAGCAGATGTTTCTTCTCTAGATTCTCATCTACAACTCCCACGAGCACAAATAGCAAAAAGAATTCCTTTTAAACGATATTATTCAAATATTCAACCTTGAACTATAAAAAAAAAAAGACCCGGCCAAATTATACTTGCGAAAGCCAAGTATTGTTGATAAAATCCCCTGATAACGACATGGAACAACCACATAAAAACCCGTTCAGCCCTAATTCATGATCATTATAACACATATCCTTTCCGTCGGGATTTAAAATAATTTGTGCGAAAGCAGAAAAAAAAAAGCCAGCAGTCCAATGACCAGGATTCTGTTTATTTTTCTACAACGCAAAACCGAAATCAAAAACAAATTTCCTTATTATACATTTTCCTCCACCCCTTCCAATTTTCCCAAAAAGATCAACATTTAACCCTTTCTCCACCCCTTATATACCACCTGTCTCTTTTCAATCCCTTTTCTACGCGTGGATGACCCCTGGTTCCAATCTAGAAGTTTTTCTCCATCACTCTCGAGATCCGCGGCAGGTGATTGCAAATAACAGCTTGGAAGATTTCTTCTAAATCGTTTGGCAAGAAGAGAATATTTGTTTTTTTCTCTTTCCTCTTTTTTTATTTTTTATTTGTGGCAGTATGGTAAAAATCGTCTGCTTTTAGAATTTCGAAAAAAAAAAAAAAAGGTAGGGAATATATGGTACGCTTCGTTGCAAACAAACATTGAATGAAATTATAGAGGTAAAAAACATTAGTAAAATGTGTAGAGAGTGTTTTTGCAAAAGGAATTGTTATTACTCTACAATTATTTTATCTATTATCTAGTAGGATAGATAAGAAAAAAAAAAAAGGTATGGTATTCAAACAGAGAAATACTGTTGTAAAAAGAAACATAAATAAATTAAAAGAAAGGGAGAACGAATCAAAAGCATTTGCAGTAGGGATTCTCATAAAACTGTAGGTTTAAAACGTACGAGTCAATAAAGTTATACAGTGTCTCACAGAAGTGATGGGACACTTGTGCTTTACAAAAGGAAACTAATCAAATAAATTAAAAAAACACGTACATATTTTTTTTGTGGGTGTGTTTCATACTTAAATTTAGTAAAGATTATTACATAACATACATTTTGTCAAAATATTAAAATATTAATTTAATAAAAATACAAATGTTTAGAACGGAGCAAAAAATAGCTCGTGATGGGACACCATTACATATGCAACAAAAATCGTCTGAAATAAGCAATAAAAATATTTTTTGGGGTTTTATTTTTACTTAAAAGCAATTGGCAATAATTTATAAAATCGTCTGCAGTATTTCTCTCCAGTTTGTTTTGGAATTTTTGTGTTTTTTAGCTCTGTGTAGCCATGAATGCTATACGAAAGGAAACTTCGCCTGAAATTCGAAAATTAGTTATTAATTTGCATATTGAACGTGGAAAATCTATTAGAAAAACTGCTGAAACAGTTAACTTGAGTCGTTCAACAGTTTTCAATATCATTAAACGATATAAAAAGAATCATATGATTCAGGATAAAAGAAGACCTGGCCGACCATCAAAACTATCCAATGGAATAAAGCGAATTATCGTTCGAAATATAAAAAAAAATCCAAGAAATAGTGCTTCAAAAGTTGCTGCTGATTTACAAGCATTATATGGAATAATTGTTAATCCTGAGACTATTAGAAGGGTAATTCGATCTGCTGGATATCATGGTAGAGTAGCCAGGAAAAAATTCTTCGTAAGTGAAAAGAATAGAAAACTCAGACTAGCTTTCGCAAAATCCAACATAAATAAGAATTCTGATTACTGTAATAAAGTTATATTTGCTGATGAGAGTAAATTTAATATATTTGGTTCTTACGGTAGAATCTTGGTGTGGAGAAAACCCAGGGAAGAATTTTGCAAACAGAATTTGGTACCAACAGTAAAACATGGTGGAGGAGGAGTTATGGTATGGGGGTGTATGTCGTCCGCTGGAGTTGGTAATCTTGTTTTTATTGACAGTATAATGGATCACCCAAAAAATTTTTGCACATGTTTGTTTATTTATTTTATTGCAAATTCTTTTTATAAAGCACAAGTGTCCCATCACTTTTGTGAGACACTGTATATGGCAAAACTAGTGCTAATTCAATAATGGGATTTTGTTAGTTTATTAATATGAATAAGTTATTTTATAAATTAAAATAAATTCCATTTTAGCGCATTATTATTCTGCTTTCAGTAAATTATATTTATGACATATTATGCGAAATTTGGAAATAATTTAAGTAACTAATATTTGCGGTCGAAAAACAAAACAACTCCCCCACCCTTCCAAAAAAAAAAAAAAAAAAAAAAAAAATTCATTTTAATCGCCAAATTTTTACAGAGAATAACAAAAATATAATGTAAATAGCCAACGTATACGGTCGGAAAACAAAACCAAATCAAAACTATTTGTTGGAGGCTGCCATAATACCTACACATCTTATTTATGCATAATATAAAATATGAAAATAAAACATGGTAAACTACAGATTAAATGCATTGCAATTCCAAAATAAAATTTTAACGTATATTTAAGTATTTTTTATGCATAGAAATTCTCTATTACGGAATTGTGGGAACTGCTTGATTATCCCATTAATCAATTTCAACAAATTATATAGTAAATCGCCAAACTACTCGAAAATTATCCAAATCGACAGAATTTTTATTTTTAAAAAACGGAAAAACAAATCAATTGGTAAAAGATTTTTAAAAAAATTAAATTAAATTAAATTAAATTAAATGCTGAATTAAAACGCACTTGATGAAGTCACAAAAACGTGTAACGTGTTTAATGTCAAATGAATGTGACATTTACGAGAAGCAATTATTGGTATTTAATCGTACAGTTTAGGATAGTTTTTTGGTCGAAAGGACAATCAAGTAGTAATGAATAAAAGAAACATCCTTATAACTCCAAATATGATAAGCATATTAATTAACCCTTCACTGCGTCGTATTAAGCGCCTCATATCCATTTAAAATATGCCTTTGAATTGAAATTTGAATGAAATACAGGGTCATGAAAAATCGAAGAATGTGGAAAATAGGATTATAAATATCTCGACAACTAATTATCTGATCGACTTCATTCTTAATGCAAACTTTATGTTTGTTTATTATCTTTTATATACACTCGTTAAAATAAGCACTTTCGATTTTTTTTTTATATATACCTTTCATGAGAACGAATTTTCCGAGAGTCCGAAAAAAAATAGTTCAAGATAATCGAGGTTACTGATATTCAATAGGCCTTTTTTCCAATATTACATACTAAGTACGCACCAAATTTCAAGTCTCTGTCCCAATTTGTTCTGAAAATAAAGCGTTTACAGAGACACAGACAGCTATTTTTTTTCCCCCCTAAAAATGTGAATTTTAAAACGATTACAAGATTTATCCTATACTACGCATGATGGGTAAGAAAAACTAGTCGGATGTGCTATTCGAAAACTTTCTTTTATTTTATAGGGGGTAATTTATTACACGGTATAGTGTACCTCGGACCTATGCTAGTTCTAGCTTTACTTGTTTAGATCATGAAACAAGAACATTTGTACATTAAATATTTGCCTCCAGAGGTCTCATTTAAGATCTTGACATTCGTTTAGAAGCTCAACTAATTGTACAATTTTTAAAAAAGGAAATTCACCTTTCAAAAGTACATTTTTCTTAGATATTTCTATGTTATTTTTATACTAAAGCACATCTATTTTTTTTTTTTTTTTTAAATGAGGATTATGCATAATAAAGCAATGTTCTAGCTACTACACCATGTGCTTTAAATAAAGTTAGGCCTAAACTTAACATCATGATTGGTGGTTTTGTTTTTAAGTGTCAAGTGGTGTACCTTGAACCTAATAAAAGCGATGTATCTTGGACTGGGTCTAAATACACTAGCTATTGTCTAATGAATCTGAAAGGCAGATCAAGAAGTTAACATTTGGAATTGACTTATCTAATTACAATCTTGGCTAAAAATAAATATAATTACTAATATGAATAAGTTTTAATGTCTTTTGCGATTATAGTAAATGTAAATGTTCTGAAGTTGTACGTCTATTTAGGCTTTCTTATTTTAAAAACCTAATAAACAATAAAATGTATCAAAAATTTATATATGTAGCTTCTTGATTAATAAAAGTTGATTTTATTCGCTAGTTTTAAGCATTAAAACTTTTAAGTACTAATTTTTTTTTCCATTCTTAGTAACAGGACCGATTTTCATTTTATTTTTAATTCAAAATTTTTCGTGGAAATTATTTATATAAAAATTAAAGACAAATACATGTAGTGTAAAACATCATAAAGTTTTAGAAAATATTTTTTTTTCTGTTTTGGCAATTTTTAAAAAAATTAAAAAATAAAAAGTCAAAATAGGTCCGAGGTACACCAATTTCCCCTACATGATAATCCTGCCTGAAAAATACAGAATATCAGCGCCATCGGTTAGGTGATTTACGCCAAAATCTAATCGGCAACAACTTATGTCAATTTCTAAATGGATCTAAAATTTGATGGATATCTGTGCATTAGATTTTGAAATGGAGATATTGTGGAATTCCTAAAAAAAAATCTGCAAAGCCATCTATTGTGTGATTTACTTCAAAAACTAAACAGGACCAATTTATATCAGGGACTAATTTAATCTGAGTTCGTGCATTAGTTCTTGAGAAAAACTATTGCTAGAATCGTGAATAATGAAGTATAGCAGCGTCACCAGTCGGCGTCGGCACCAAAACAAAAGTTGAAGTCAGCCCACAAAGCCTAGTCGACGAAAAAATAGTTGAGTTGAGAGTTGTTCATTGTTTTTAAATGTTCTAAACTTACTTTCTGCTCATAAATGTAAACAAAAGTGAAAAGTGTATTTCAAAATATTTAAACGTATACGCTTTTACAAATATTTCATTTAGCTGTCATATTTTAGCATATTTTTTTCATTAAGGATGTATTCCAATCCAAACTGCTTATTTTCTGATTTATTTTTAAATTCACTTTTGCTGTCAAACGCATCAAACAAAACAAATTCTCTTATTTAGAAACTACTTAAGGTGCCGTGTATTGCAAAAAAAAGGCTTTCAAAAACGGCGTTTTGAACAGAATTTTCCGAAGCGAGAGTTCTGGGAAAGAAAAAAAGGGATCATACTGAGAAAAGAATTGTTTATAAATCAAATTCTAATGAATTGAACGAAAAAGGAAATCACAAGGCATCTTATACATCTCCTCAAAAATCCCCTCAGCAAGTTTCATGTATCTACTTTTAAAAATGAGTCTGAAAATGTATCGGAAAATTTTGAGCTGTTGAGGGTGGAAAAATATTTTTTCGAATACACCCTTAAGCCTAACATGACGTTTAGCTACGGTCGATTCTCAGACCAGAATGGTTCAAACCTTACTGGTTACCTACACTTTTCTCCACTCGGATTTTATTATAAGTATTTTTTTTTTTATGAATTTTTTTTATCTTTGTCATTTTGCATGAAACCGTTATTATTGAAGGCTCTTGTTCTTTTTGTTTGTTTTTTCGTTTTTGTTTTTGTTTGTAAATGTGTGTGTGTGAAAATTGTTTCATCATTAATAAATTATACTTACTTTTTTTAAACCTATAATCTTAGATATTATTTTCTACTTGTAAATAACATATTTTCTCTGTTGATAACTGGTACAAAATATTGACTTCATTCAAGAGATAACTATCAACATAAGTAACATCTTTTCTTGCTATTATAAAATATCTTGCTTTTGTAACAGTGTAAAGAAACAAAATACTCAGGGGCCTCGCTAAGGGGGGGGATGGGGGGGAGCCTCCCCTCCCAAACATTCGTGAATGTTGTTACACTTGGCAAGTTCACAAACTTAGTTGACAAATTTTCTTTAAAATTTTAATAAAAACTATAATATATTTTCAATTTTTGATAGAATTGGCAAAAATTACAAAACTAATTGGGAATATTATTAACCTTTTAACAAATAGGGGCTATATTACATTTTCTTATTGTGTTAAGTTGGCAAAATTGTAAAATGAGTTGGCAAATATTGAAATTTGACTTGGCAATTTTAGGTCCACTCCCCCCTCAATAAAAAGTCTTAGCAATGGCCCTGAAAACACTTGTATTAAAAAGTACGACGCACACCCATTCGTGAGAAAAATTATACAACACTTCGCTGAAAGTTGATGATAACGAATTCAAATTCATGAATTTTAGTACATTTTACTTATCTATCATACGTAGTATAGGGTAAGTATTGCAATCGTTTTGAAAATCGGAAAAAAAAAATTAAAAATTGACGGATTTACACGTTTCCGATACTGAAGATTCCGAAAAACCCAATTTTAGGGGGGAAAAATTGCCGTCCGTCCGTCTGTGTGTCTGTAACCGCTCTATCTCCCGAACAAATTGAGACAGAGACTTGAAACATTGTATGCACTTAGTGTGTAAGAAAGGAACGAAGCCTATTTAATACCAATAACCTCGATTATCCGAAACTATTTTTTTCGGACTCTCTAAAAATTCGTTCTGATGAAAGGTACATAAAATTTTTCGAAATGTTTTATTTTAAGAAATCGACATAAAAGGCAAAAAAATAACACAAGTTTTGCATAAAGAACGAAATCGATTGGATTAATAGTTGCCGAGATATGTGCAATCCTGTTTTCCACATTCTTCGATTTTTCAAGACCCTGTATTTCATTCAAATTTCAATTCAAAGATATATTTTAATTGGAAATGAGACACTTAATCCGAAGCAGTGAGCTGTTAGTTAATAATAATATTATTTTTGGCGTTATAAGGATGTTTCTTTTACGCGATCCGGTACTGCGTGAGTATTTTGGCGTTTTACATAATTTGTCGAAATTGGCTCATCATCAGCAATTCATTAATAGACCATTACTATGTATATTAAAACCATTTAAATATGCGTTTAAATTTTATTTTGGAATTGCGACGCATTTTATAAATAGTTTACATGCGTTTTATTTTCATATTTTATATTATGCATACCCATAATAGTTAAGTATTACGGTGTCCCCCCTCCCCCCCCCCCCCAACGGCTAGTTTCATATTGGCATAGTAATTGTAATTCAATCCCAAACAAGCCTTACTTAACCTATACGCTACTTTGAGTTTGGGTTGATTAAAGTATGATAGCGGTAAATTACACGGAGGAAAAAAGTAGCGTATCTCTATCTCCAATAGTAGTGAAACCTTTGATGAGATGTAGCGGAAAAAGGGATTCACTAAAGATAAGATTAACCTGAAGTTTAGGTGAGAAACTCAGTCAAAGATTAGGCAGGGTTTCATCCTATGATGAAGGATAATCTATCAGTTATATTTGATTTTTTAAAGATTAAGGGTGTTTCTCAACTGCTCCGCTCAACAAGCGCAAAACGTTTTGACACATTTGCAAAGTCATTTTTTTAACGGAAAGATATAAAATAGAAATGCCTGACTGTGGAAGCCATTTTTCCCTTGCTTTTCGACCGGTTTTTCTGCTTTCATCGGAAAATGTGTTCAAAAACGTCAACTTTGAAGGCTTGTTATAAAAAATCTATTGTGTTTTTAAAAAAAACAAAAACAAAAAAAAACAAAAAAAAAACAGAAAATTGAGTGCAATTAGACAGTTTCTGAGTAACAACCCCTGCTAGTTTCATGCATTTCCGAACAAAAATAAATTAAAGCATGTATTACAAAGTTGTCCTTCTTGATTTAAAAACACCCTAACACAATAGATCTTTCATAACAAGCTTTCAAAGTTGACGTTTTTGAGCACAGTTCCCAACGAAAGCAGAAAAACCGGTCGAAAAGCAGGAGAAAAACGGGTGATCACGTGATCGAAAAAGCTTAGAACTGGATAGGTAATTTAATTATCATAAAATGGTAAATTAAATTCGATTCGAAATCGCTTCTATAGTCAGGGGTTCTAATTTTATATCTTTCTGTTAAAAAATGAATTTGTAAATGTGTCAAAACGTTTTGCGCTGGTGCTGGTTGAGCGGAGCAGTTGAGAACACCCTTAAAGATTAACATACTCAAGATGGACGTAAAATAGTTGGGCGAAAAGAATGACTTGTTATGTGTTGTTTACAGTAAAACGTGAGAGTAGACATTATTATAAGATAAATAAACATACATTCCCCCCCCCCCCTGCAAAATGAATGAATAAAACATTTTCTATGATTTTCAACTATGCATTTCAACAAGTTTTCCATTTTTCTGTAAAAGCATAGTATCTTTTTGAAAATGCACTGTTAAAAATATCACTGTAAAATTACATGCAGACGCCGGCAGCAGATTCCATTCATACCCCAAAAAGGAAAAAAAAAAAAATCCATATCCATCATTTTGTGCAGCCCGTAAAACAGGATATAATGCACTTTAAACGCAGCATGTATAGCACATTAAATAATCATCACAGAATCGCTTTTTTGGTGGATTAAAAAAAATCTTACGGTCGCGGTTAAGTGACATTATTTTTCGAAATATGACTAAAATGAAGGGTTACACCCCAGCGGAGGAAAATGTGTGGACCGTAATTTTGCTAGCAGGTGTGCACTAGAACTGTAAGAATATGTGGATTGCTCTTAATTTCCAAAGTACCTAAGGCCGCTTAATACACATTGTATAAAAAATAGCTATCAATTAGTCAATATTATATTGACTTATTGACCCTTTGTATATTATTATAAAGATAGTATTTTGATAAATGCAAGAGTAGAAGTTTTTGTATTATCAGTGATCATCTTATAAATAATGTCATTATATCACATGCATTCCAAAAACATGTGATTAATGATATAAAAATTACTGTCCCATCAGTATCAAAGATGGGACTATGGGATATGTTACTTGTTATTCAATAGAGCGACTTGGCAAGTTTTCAGCCACCAAATTAATGTTTGAGTCAGAGTATAGTTTAATCTAGAATCTGATTGGCAAAGATCTAGTCAATCGAGTGTTCGAATAAGTACATTGATTGTTAAGATATGGATAAATTAATTAAGTGATCAACTTTAAGTTCTGATCAATTAATTAGAGAAATTTGAATAAGAGAAAACTTGGTAAGTCGCTCTATTGAATAACAAGTAACATAACAAATCATTTTAAGCAATTGAAGAATATTGTGCATGACAGGAGCTGGGAATTAAGAACCTTCGAAATAACTTGGTTTGCAGTTAGATCTCTCTTCTTTTATTAGCGAAACCTTTAACGAACTTGGCATTCTTTCACATTCATGTTTTTGATAGGATATCATTATTTTTTGTCAAATCACTTCTTTTATTAGCGAAACCTTTAACGAACTTGGCATTCTTTCACATTCATGTTTTTGATAGGATATCATTATTTTTTATCAAATCATTTCTTTTATTAGCGAAAACTTTAACGAACTTGGCATTTTTTCACATTCATGTTTTTGATAGGCTATCATTATTTTTTGTCAAATAAGTAGATATTTGTTTCCTTTTTGAAATAAATAGGCTTAATATTAAATTAGTTTTATTTAATATTAATTAATCTTACAGCTTTTTCCTGCGTTTATTCACTGTTTTTTTTTTTTCAGTCAAATTAAAAAATTTTAACATTAGGACTGCATATGTTCCTTAAATTCCACTAATAAGGATGCTTCTTTTATGTGATTGGGTACTACTTGATTATCTCGTAGACCAAAAAAGTTTGTCGCCAGCTTGGCGATATATCGCCAAATTGACGACAAAAATTACCCGCCAAGAGGGATGTTCTCTTGGCGCTATTTCTGGTATTTCGCCAAATTCCCATAGACTCCATTGTAATCTGGCAATTTATCCAATACTTTTGTTAGAGCAAGGACTGTCGCCATTATTTTGACATCTTTTTTTAAAAAATCGGTTCGCTAACTTCCCAATATTGCTTAAATATTGCTGTTTAGAAAATTTTTAGAACGCTTTTCGCGCATTTTCACCCCTTTTAAATTTTGAATTTGTTAACAAATGTTCTTAGTCATCATTTATATCTTATAAGTAATGAACATGCCAAATTTGATGTTTCTAGGCTCTTAACATACAGACATCATATTTTTAGAATTTTTTTTACTATTTTAACCCCTTTGGATTAGTGGCATCGACATAATAAAACCTATATTGGAGCAAGGACTGTCACCTTATTTTTGATATCATTACTTTTAAGATCGGTTTGTTGTTTGTTGAGAATGCTTAAAAATCCCAATTTGGAGCATTTTTAGAACGCTTTTCGGGCATTTTCACCCTTTTTGAATTCCGTGTTTTTTAGCAAATGCCCTTAGAGATCATTTATATCTTATAAATAATTAACATGCCAAAATTTATATTTCTAGGTCCTTCAGTAATACAAAAGTTGCATTTTTAGAATGTTTTTTGCTTCTTCACTCTCTTATGGTTAATGGTATACACATAAAATATAGCCAATATTTGAATCGGGGCGAATACCATCCTTTTGGTACCAATAATTTTGAAATCGGTTCATAGTTTCAGAGATTAGCCCCGATACTCGCCAAAAGTGATGCCAACTTGACACAATTTTTGATATTTCGCGAAATTTCCATAAACTCTAAAATGCCAAACTTTATAATTCCAGTCCCTTAACATACAGACATCGCATTTTTAGAACGTTTTTTGCTCTTTTACCCCCTTTGGGTTAATGGCATCGACATAAGATATAGCCTATGTTGGAGTAAGGACTGTCATCATCATTTTGATATTATTACTTCTAAGATCGGTTTGTTGTTTGCTGAGATTGTTTTAAAATCGCTATTTAGAACGTTTTCAAAATGTTCTTCGCGGATTTCCACCACTTTTAAATTTGGTATTTTTAAGCAAGTGTCATTAATGAACATTTATATCTTATAAATAATTAACATGCCAAATTTTGTGCTTCTAGGCTCTTGAGTGAAACAAAAATCACATTTTTATAATGTTTTTTACTTTTGAACCCTCTTTTGGTTAGTGGCACAGACATAAGATATAGTCTATGTTTGAACCGGGGCGAATACCATCCTTTTGGTACCATTACTTTTGAAATCGGTTTGGTAGTTTCAGAGATTAGCCCCGATACTCGCCAAAAGTGACGCCAACTTGGCACTATTTCTGGTATTTTGTGAAATTCTCATTGTAATCCAATATTTATCTTCTAACCAACCATTAAAGTTTAATTAATGGTGATTTCTGATTTTTTTCCTATTTATAGATCCAATAACCTACCTCCACACCAAATTTCAACTTCCTAAGTCACCTGGAAGTAGTTAAACATTTTGATGAGTGAGTCAGTGGTAAAAACAGTAGTTTTCAGACGTCAATTTCTGGTGAACGGTAAAAGATTTTTTTTTTTAATTTTTAGGATTCGGAAATTAGAAGATGGTCTTACACAAGACAAAAAATTGCAAGCGTGTAGGTAAAATAAAATTTAAGTTATTGAGGGGTCAAAAGTGGCCCGAAATGGTTCGGGTAATATAACCCACGGCCGGTGAGACTTGAACATAGTGATTTCGAAGAACATTTCTATGGGATAGAAGACCCAAGAATTTCATTCAAGTTATCAAAAGATGACAAGACTAAAATGGCTTTAAATAAAATTTCGAGAAAGATCCCCCCTCCCCCCCCCCCCCTTATGGAACTGACAACAGTAACTGGTCGAACTCATAGCATCTCTTAAAAATAGTGTGAAGAAATTTCTCGCTCTTTGTTGAACATATACGGTGTCGGTGTGAGTCATAATTAACGATATTAACTATTAATAGCTTAATTATTAATAGATATAACTATATAATAGCTTTATAATGGATGTTGATTCGGCACTCCTATATGTGTAATATGTATCGGGTAATATTTGTATATTTATTAATTAAAATTAAATATATTTATTTTCTGACAATGTTTAATTTGTATTTAAATTTTAGCCCAATGTGGAATGAGGACAGTATCATATTAATTTCTCATACATAGTATATATCAAGAGTATAAAGTGCATGTTTTGATTATAAAAAATTTTCTTTATTCTATCCTAATTAGGTAATATTTATTTTTTAAATCAGTTTGTGGACACATGAAATGTAACTAATTAACGTGCATCTACTTATGAAAGTAACAACAAGACTTAGAATGCTAATAAAATCGCAAATGACCATGAGCCATCATAAGCCATATAGTGTATGATTGTTATCATATGGTCAATAAATTATTATAATGATCATATTCATTAGGATTAAAAACCAATACTTTTAATTTCTACCGAAACTGTTCTTGCCTTAAAAGATTATTAATCTTTAAATGTTTATTATAACATTTGCATAATAAATACCACATCCGTCACTTTTATACTTACATTTAACGTTAGTTCAGAAGTTACAGAGAGACATAAGTTAAACCTTGCACTTGTACATTTATTACATTTTTGCGATTAAGCTCGTTTACATACATCCAGACATTCATAAAATGATGCAGATATTTTTTCACAGGAATTATACGAGATAGAATTAAAAAAAAACTTCTATGAAGAATGTTTGCATCGAATGCAAGATAAATTACTTTGCAATCACTTAGCATTAAGTGTGAAAACTGACGTTCTTGTAGAACACGCAGTCTTTTTCGTCGTAAAGTGGATTAGATTTCCGATCAGACTCCTAATCTGTCAGCTGAGAAAAGCCAACGACTAATTTCTATCGAAAATATATCTCAAAAAATCTCACAATTTATAATGTCATAAAAAAAAAAAAAAACCTTTAGGTTGGATAGCTAATTCTATTTGATAGCAGCAAATGACCGATAAGACAATTTATCTAGCTTTGAAGAAGATCGATATAGTTTGAATTTATATATATATATATATATATATATATATATATGTCGCATTTTCATGAAACGACAGACTTCAAGGGGATGAGTTTTAATTACGATTTATTTAAAACATAGGAAAATCTTTTCGCAAGTCTTTACATCATGAGTTCTGGAGACCAAGTGCGTAGATGCATAGAAATCTCTCACCTCCCGAGGGGGGTTACTAGTTAAAAAGGCCATGTGTTTTACTTAAATTAATACGATAAACTTAGGTTTCTTGTTGCCCTGTAAAACCCGTGATTATTAGTCATGGGGCCCGTATCCACATTGAGGGGCGATTTATTAAAAAAGTAATAAATAGGTCTGATTTTTTGTATTTTCTTACAATTTCCCCCCCTTCCAGACAAGTCTCCGGGGATGGGCCGGCTTCCATCCATGAAACTCACCTGAAAAGGGTAAACAATTTTTACATTAAGTGAGCTAATGGGAGATGAGTTATTTCTTTCGTATACTTAACAAATAATAGAATAACAATAATAAAAAATGTACAAATATCATATCTAAAAACAACACTGTTATAAAATGTACCATTATACGTCATTGAACATGATAAAAACAATTGTATTAATAAATGCAAAACACTCAGTAAATATTATACATAGAATAAGATAATACAAATAAGAAATATGTTGCAGATGGATTCTGAAAATCCAATGTTATTTACAATTTCAAATTTGTATGGAACTGTCCTGACATAGTTCAAGAAATAGTACTTTTACACATAACACAATGTTCACAATAATGCAAAAATAATTTAAAATTCAAATATTCATAATAAATCAAAAAGGTAATTAAAATTCCAAATATTCATAATAATGCAAACCGAGATCAGATATAATATAATATCAGTTCATATAATACCAACTATTTCAGTTTGTTGGTGTAAGTAATTTAAATTGATTACTAGGAAAAAAGTATCTTAGTTTGGAAGCATGTATTATTTCATAATCCTTTTTTGTAAGCCAGTTAGGCTTATTTATTTTGAAACTTACATTGGATAATTTTTCCATAATTTGATATGGACCAGAAAAAGGCGGACTTAACTTCCGAGTATTCGGATAGTGAAATTCTTCCACTATGACAAGGTCACCAGGTTTAAAAGGCGCTTCCACAAACTTTAAATCATACCTGACTTTATTTTTCAAGTGATGTTCACTTGTTCTTTGGAAAGCCTCTTTTCTGGCTTCCTCTACAGGGGGATAATAATTTTCATTGCCTAATACTGATGGATAAGGTAATTGGCCGAACATTAAGTATGCAGGAGGGTACTTGGTTACCGAATGAGGTGTGTTATTGTACTCATTAATTACTTCCTGCAGAATTTTGGGCCATGGGACGTTTGAAGGGGTAGAATTTACTTTAAGTCTTAGTCGGGTGCAAATTGACTGATTCACACGCTCATTTTTCCCATTACACTGTGGTCTATGAGAAGAAGTAAGTAATTTTTTTACATTCTGTTTATGTACCCATTTACGAAGTTTAGACGCTGTAAAGGCAGGATTTCTATCCGTTAAAATTTTCTTGGGAAGTTGAATATTAAAAATCTGTTTAAGAATATTAATGTAGACTTCAGTTGTAACATTTTTAGATGCAAAACCCCAAACATAACGAGTAGCGTGATCAATAGCTATGTGCATATACCTTTTAGACGAATTATAATAGTTAAAACCTCCTACTGAATCTAATGAAATTATATCGAAAGGTAATTCTGCAGGTGGTAATGCCTCCAGAAGACCAAACTTTGGTTGGTGTGATTTTTTGTTCAGTTGGCAGACCTCACAATGCTTGACAAATTGTGTAATATCGTGGGTCATGCTGCTCCAATAGTATTGTGGGGAAATTAAATTTAACATTTTTTGGATTCCGGGATGGCCAAATTCTGTATGGGTATTTATTAGTAATTTCTCTCTCAAGGAGAATGGTACTACAATTTTTTGAAAACCCTTTTTGCGAATTATTACAATGTCATTAACTTTTTGAAATTTAGGCCCTGTTATATTATCTAATTGTTGGTGTTCTTTAATTTCATCTGACGTTAATAAATGAATATGGGGATTTACAGAAAAAGTGGGATTTCTTGAAAGCATGTCTGCTTCAAAATTGGTGGATCCTTTGTTATATTTTACAGTATAATCATACATACTTAATTTTAATGACCATCTGAATAACCTACCTGTTAAATGCTTCACCTTCTTAAGCCATACTAAGGAGGCATGGTCAGTATGTATTGTAAAAGGTTTTCCGTGAAGGTAATAATGGAATTTGTCAAGAGCATCGATTATTGCTAGACATTCCAGTTCTGTGATAGCGTAATTTTGCTCGTAGGGCCTTAATTGTCTCGAGTGGAACGCAATGGGATGCAAGTTCCCTTTTTCATCCATTTGTTTTAAGACAGCACCTACGGCTTCCTTTGAGGCATCAGTATAGACATTGCATGGGAGGTTAGGATTGAATAATTTTAAAATAGGCCTAGAAATTAATGCGTTTTTAAGCAATTCAAATGATTGTTGACAGGCATCTGACCATTCCCAAGGAGCATCTTTCTTTAACAATTTATTTAGAGGGGCTCTAATTTTAGCGTACTTGTCTATGAATTTGTGGTATACGTTTACAGAACCAAGGAACCTTTGCAATTCTTTAACGTTTTTCGGAGGGATTAATTTTTTAATAGTTTCGGTGTTAGCATTGTCTGGTTTTATTTGACCGTTACTAATTTCATAACCGAGGAAGTCAATTTGAGATTTAGCAAAGTTACATTTGGAAAATTTTAATTTTAAATTTTCTTGACGGCAAATGTTAAATATAGTTTTAAGGTGATCCATATGCTCGGCATAGGAATCGGAATAAACTATAAAATCATCAAAATAATTGGTAGCAAAATTAACTTTATGTTTATCTAGGATTCTTCGAAGAGCTCTTGCAAATTGAGCTGGGGCATTTTTATAGCCAAAAGGAAGAACCAACCACTCATAGAGACCTTGATTGGTTGCAAAGGCCAACTTCTCTGTGTCTGAAGGATGAAGTGGGATATGCCAGTAGCCAGAGGCTAAATCTAGCGTGGAAAAATATTTGGCATTGACAAGTCTGTCCAAAAGCCAATCTATACGGGGCAATGGTTCCGAGTCAGTCTTACAAATGGCATTGATTTTTCTGTAATCAATACAGAGACGCGTTTTACCTTCTCCTTTTTTATATGCCAGAGTGACGGGAGAGGAATAAGGACTGCAGGATTCTTTAATAAGTTTAGCTTCCAGTAATTCTTGTATTTGTTTTTGAATTTCTTCATTGTCCCTAGGAGATGCACGGTAAGGTCGAAGCGAGATAGGAAGTTCCGAGGTGAGAGTTATCCGCTGAGGTTCCCATCTGACTCTACCTACATCATATCTATTGCGTGCAAAAATATCCTTGAAGTCGCTTAGAAGCCCTTCCAACTGTGAGTTCTCTTCAGTAGTACAATGACTAAAACTTTTGTCATCATAATCCGAGAGAATTTGAGTAT
Source organism: Maratus speculifer (assembly GCA_964019185.1). NCBI lineage: Eukaryota > Metazoa > Arthropoda > Arachnida > Araneae > Salticidae > Maratus > Maratus speculifer. Next base: position 208,423,119 of record OZ025295.1, read on the forward strand.
CAAGGTAACAATGTCCCTGTTGAGACAAAATTTCTTGATTTGATTTGGAAGGAGAACGAAGCGGCTTCTTGCAATTCATATCACTCGTTAAAGTTAATGTATGATTGAATGAGTTTTGCTGAGAAATTTGATTGAAAATATTTTGATCATGCTTAAGAATGACTCCATCCTGAGTCAGAATATTCGAATAAAAGTCCATCGATATATGGAATTTTTGTAATTCTGGAGTTCCCAGTATCGCATATGGCAAGAATGACCTAACTAGGTATAAGGTGCTATTTTGCCTGATATTTCCTATTTTGAGGGGTACGTGAAGTTTTTCAGAAATCTGAACTTGTCCTTGGGTTTGATTAACATTAAGAGGATGACAGCTTTGAATAGACGTCATATCCAAAGCTGCAACTAAGTTTTCTGGAATAAGGGAAAGGGTACTTCCGCTATCCAATAAAAATGGTATTTGAACCTCATGACAAGTTTTTGGATACGTATGATTATCGTAATTGCTATATCTGATGTACCCCGGGACTATAAACCGTCATAAAGCATTATGGGGTATTCCTTGATCAGGGGAATACTCATGGACATTTTGCGATTGAAACTGATTACTATGGGTTGCCAAATCGGTATTCATTGTTGTCTCTACATTGCCCTGAACATCATATTTATGGAGTAAAGTATGATGTCTTCGATGGCAATTTTTACAGTTCATCTTGGAGGGACATTTATTTGAAAAGTGGCCGCCTCGCAGACAATTGATGCATAGTTTGTTTAGTTGGACAGTTCTCCAACGGTTATCTATGGACATATTCGTTAATTTTCTTCAGGCATGGGTGGCATGCGACTCGAGGCAAACCCCGCATTTAGTATTTTCTTGACTTTTGGGGAATTTATATCTATCGGAAGAATTTCGGGAATAATTTACATTTCTTACCTCTATTTTAGTTGGATTCTCCAACGCTAGCATACTTTTGGCATGAGTCTCTAAAAATTTTAAAAATTCCGTGAGACTAGGCATATCATTATGAGTAAGAGAGAGCTCCCATCGTTCTTTTAGATTATCACTTAGTTTTTGAATTATAGTATAAATTATCATGTTATCCACCAAAGCATTTTGAGTCAAATTCAAAGACTCTAGAATTCGAAGTGACTCATTACAAGTATCTATTATGTCAAAAATAGCTTTAGAGGAAGAGGGGCAATTTTTCATGTTTTTTAAATTGTATAACTTACTTATTTGTGCTATTGCTAAATCCCTAGTTTTATCGTAGCGAGCGCAGAGAGTGTCCCATGCATTTTTATAATTGGCTTCCAAGAGAGGAAATCCAGAAATTAATTTATGAGCAGGACCCTTTACACTAGCCAGTAGATATTGCAATTTTGAGACGCCCCCCAACTCCAAATTTTGATCTATAGTTGTAAGAAAAATCTCTTTAAAAGAAAGCCATTGATCAGCTTCTCCGTGAAAAGGTTTCAATTCAAATTTTGGAAGATTAACAGTTTTTACATAAACATTACCCGTAGTTTTATTTAGACTTTCTGAACCACCCTCGTGAATGTTTAAACTTTTAGTTAACTTATTACGTGATGTATTTATTGCTATGGTTAAATTATCTAATTTAAGTGCAATCTCATTATATTCATCAATTATAGGATCAGTTTCCGATGCATCGCTCTGAAGAATGGCATTTTCATGGAGTTTATTTAATTCGGTTTCAATATCCTGAACCTGTTTAACATATAAATCTAACTCTTCAAGAGTTACAGTTTCATTATCAATTTTGGGATTTATAATATTTTTTATACGAGTGATTTTTCCCTTAAGAACAGTTTTTTGTTTTTTAATAGCTTCCATTTTTAATTAATTTTATGACAACTTCCTAAAATCTAAATATAAACAAATTCTAAATGACCTTCAAAAAATAATAATAATAATATCAACATAATACAAGCATCTGCATAGAATTGTGAAATGAAATAAATAAAAAGACTTAATTATATAAAAGAATTAGACGTAAATATGGATATCCATTTTTTCTTTCAATTTAAAATATAATTACACTTAAAACCATGGTTTGTAGAAGTAATAAAAACAATAACACTAGAGATATATTACTTACCTTAATCAATTAGTTTTATAATCAAGGAATTAGGGAAAAAAAACATGCGCACTAATATAAACAAATAAATAAATAAATAAATAAATAAAATAGTGTACACTTGTGAGCTCACATATTATAAATTAAACATTCCTTTAATCATAAATCACTGTACCACCCCTTGAGTATACTCATGATCTCTGATCACCACTCATGTAGATGTCGAATAAATTCACGCAATCACTCCTCAGATTATAATCACAGACCAAAAACTGCTGTCACATATATTGTTGTCGTATATTCTCTTTTTGAAACGCAAGACAAGCAGAAAGAAAAAAAAAACATAGATCACAAACATCTTGAGTATCAGTTTCACCCGGTCATCGGAGCGCTTTTTGAAGATTATTGATAACACATTACGAAGCAAACACGAGCAAACACCACTGTTGAATTCGGTTACTCATTATCACCATCGAAGAATAAACACATACGGCACCACACTTTGATGAAACCAGATGAACACAAACAAAAATAAATCACAAATTCGGTGAGACCGGCCGAAGTAATTCATGGCACGACAGAAGGCAGGAGGGGGGACAAACGGCGATAGTTGAAGTCCCGCTCAAGAAGAAATCCAGTGTCCAGGATGCGGCAAAGCCCGACGAATGGTAGAAAAATATCTCAGTATCCCAACATGGAATACGCTTGCTGGATAACTCATGACGAGACGTTAACCCCTTTTCAGGGCCTCTTTCGATGTTTCGTGTCAGAATGACCGCTCTCTTTGCTATCCTTTGTGGGTCCGGTATTTTTAATGATGTTCATATTTCGTCGATTATTTTCCCGCACTAGGTATCATACTGCCGACTATGAAGAACTGTCGCATTTTCATGAAACGACAGACTTCAAGGGGATGAGTTTTAATTACGATTTATTTAAAACATAGGAAAATCTTTTCGCAAGTCTTTACATCATGAGTTCTGGAGACCAAGTGCGTAGATGCATAGAAATCTCTCACCTCCCGAGGGGGGTTACTAGTTAAAAAGGCCATGTGTTTTACTTAAATTAATACGATAAACTTAGGTTTCTTGTTGCCCTGTAAAACCCGTGATTATTAGTCATGGGGCCCGTATCCACATTGAGGGGCGATTTATTAAAAAAGTAATAAATAGGTCTGATTTTTTGTATTTTCTTACATATATATGTATATATATATAAGGCAAGTGGAAATATTGACGAATCAGAATGCTCTTATTTTGTATATGACATTTTGACATGCGAAAGTGTTTTTCTTTTCTTGAGATTAGGACCATCGATGAGGGATCATACCCCCCCCCCCACCTCTTTCTGGAAGGATGTTGCCGGAGTGTCAAAATCCAGGGCTGTAGCTAAGGGGGTGCCAGGGGCTCTTACCCCCCCCCCCCCTCTAAAACATTTTCAGCCTCCCCTGGAAAAGATTCCAAGGTCACTAATTGAACTTATGTTCCGAAAACCCAAATGAAATTCGGTTCAAAAATCTAATTTCGCAGTTTTGCAGAAGTACTAAATTTTAACGAAATAAGTGTTTCAACATTCGCTCATTTTATTTGTACATATGAAGCTAACAGTGGCCAGGGTCGTACTGGCATAACAGAGAGGGCGGTGGCAAAATGGATAACAAGGGCGCCGATTGCCTTACGAAAGGGCGCAAATCCTTATATATATATATAAGTGCACACACACATATTACATAATATACAAGTACATTGTTGTAAAAACTTTATTCCTAAAATATATATGTCACCCAAAAGAATATTATATATTTATAGAAGTGTAATATACACGAAAATAGTTCTCCGCAAAACATTGCACCTTTTAAAAATCTTGATATCATATAATCCAATTTAGAGGGTTTGTTTCCACCAAACTTTTTAAAAAATATATACCTATATTTTCGACAGAGAGGCCGCGGGCGCTATATTGCATAAAATACGCAAAAAATTGGCGACGGGACGCAGAAAAATAGCTCTTACACGTCCCATAGGGAGCGTAATTTCGTCAAAAGATCGCAAAAAAGGCGACTTTCGTTAAGAAATCGCGAAATAACGATTATTTTCCGGGAAATTTCGTCAAAAGATTCGCGAAAAAATCGCTAATTTCGTCACAAAATCTCGAAAAAACGGCAGATTTCCTCAAAAGGTCGCGAAAAAACGACCAATTTCGTCTAAAATCGCGAAAAAAAGGCAAATTTTGTCAAAGAATTCATGTAAAGCGCCAATTTTTGTCAAAAATCATGATAAAACATCTAATTTCGTCAAAAAATCGCGAAAAAATGTCAAAATTTGACAAAAAATACCCGAAAGTACGGAAAATTTTTAAAAAATTAGCGAAGAAACGGCAAATTTAGTCAAAAAATGAGACAAAAACATAAAATTCGTCACAAAATCTCGAAAAACTGGCAAATTTCCTCTAAAGAATGCGAAAAAACGACAAATTTCGTCTAAGAATCGCAATAAAACGGAAATGTTGTCAAAAAATTCACGAAAAAACGCAAATTTCGTCAAAAAAATCCCGAAAATACAGTAACTTTCGTCAAATATCGTGAAAAAACACAAATTTCGTCATAGGAGCATGGAAAAAAAAAAAAAAAAGAAGTTAATGTTGGGAGTGAAGTCTCCTGTTCCAAAAACTAAATTTCTTGCTTCAAAAATTTTTTTGCTGCTCCAAAAACGGATTTTCTTGCTTTACCATCCGCTTTTGACTGCCCCAAGTCTTTCTGAGCAAATTTAACTTCTGAAAGCACCAATTCATTAAATTAAAAATACCCCTTTACTCAACAAGTTTTTTTTTTTTTTTTTTTTTTTTCAGAAATGTTTTTTTCAATAAATTTGTCTTGCCCCTTTTTAAAAGAAATGCTAACAATAGTGACTCTTTTTATCTCCTACACACAAATAAGCATTATTTTATAATTAAATATATATTTTGCACATTTATTTTTAAAAAAGTAAAAAAAAAAAAAAAAAAAAAAAAAATCCCTTAATAATTTAAAAAACTTATTATTGGTTTTAATTAATTAATTATTATTATTAAAATAATTATCGCATTTCATTTTTCTTTTGCAAGTGAACAAGTTTTGCATCGAAAAACATGACTTATTAGTAGTGGGGACCCGCTTTTGTATTAAAAAAAAGGGGGGGGGGGGAAGGGACCCAAAATTTTAGAAGTTCTGGGTCCCAGGGACCCAGGATTTTTCACATCCAGCGGCATCACTGTAATTTCACTCGCGTTATCTAATGATTGATTAAAAAAGCCGAATATTACTATTGAGAAATAGTGGGGATTTAAGTAAAAATATTTGCGAAATTTAAGCACTGTGTTAATTCTCTTCAACCGCATTACATTAGTTTGTATATGTGAAGAAGAACTGCATATTAAATAAATGTATCTGTGATGCCCTAACAAGTACAGTACAAATCTCAAGAAATATGGAATACTATTAATATGGAATGGATTAATATTTATTGAACATTATTTAACTAATAAGAAGTAAAATTTGCTTTTAACTATATATTACATTTACTTATATAATTCAAACTTTATCTCGAATATCTGAATAACAGCATCCGTAAAATTATTTCGAAATAAAAAATAAAAGTAAAGCGAATTAAAACAATTTCATTGGCTCAAAACATTTTATACAATTCAATAATATTTTATATAATACAATCTCTAGGATACAAATACTAATTATGATGTAAAAATTTTCCAAACCGTAATAGGTATTAAGTTTTTTTTTTTTTTTCTTCAATAATACGTAAATTAGTTTCAAATTAAATTTACACTATATATGTATACATATAAAAGCATTTTCTCCCTATTATAAAATCAATTAATAAAATAATGTTTTTTTTTTTTTTTTTTTTTTTTTTTTTTTTTTTTTTAAATAACTAAAATAAAAATAAAAAAGGAAATATTTTTGTATCAAAAGCGTCTTATAGAAATTTTTTCATAGTGAAAATCACAAGAAATATGGAATATTATGACTATGGAATGGATTAATATTTATTGAAAATTCCTTAATTAATAAGAATTAAAATTTGATTTTAATTATATATTACATTTACTTATTTAATTCAAACTTTATTTCGAATATCTGGATATCAGTCTCTACACATTTATTTCCAAGTAAAAAATAAAAAATAAAAATAAAACGAATTAAAACAATTTCATTGACTCAAAACTCAAAGTTCAAAACATTATTTTTTACAATTCAAAAATATTTTATATAATACAATCTCTAGGATACAAATGCTAATTTTGGTGTAAAAATATTCCAAATCATGGTAAGAATGGCATTTATTTTACAAGAATTATTTTAAAAAAGGGTTTCTTTTTTTTTATATATATATAACATATAAATCAATTTCAAATTAGAAAAAAAAGCATTTTTTCTCTATCTTACAAAAAAAATGACAAAATGATAATGTGACTTAAAAAGTTTTTTTTTTCTTGTAAACAATTATACTTTTAAAAAGTAAAATTACTTTGTTTTAGAAGTGCTCTGAATAATTTTTTTTTCGCAGTACAAATCTCAAGAAATAAAATCTTTCATTGAAAATTTTATGGTCAATAACATTCTCTCCCACAGCTGACTTTAAAATAGTATGAATATTAATGGATTAATATTTATTAAAAATTATTTAACTAATAAGAAGTAAAATTTGACTTTAACTGTATGTTACTTTACTTAGCAAATTCAAACATTATTCCGAATATCCGAATAACAATCACCACACAATTGTTTCCAAATCGAAAATAAATATTAAAATAAAACAATTAAAAAAAATTTATTTGTATCAAATTCAAAAGTGCAAAATATTATTTAATACAACTCAATATTATTTTATAATACACTCTCAAGAATACAAATACTAAGTATAGTTGAAAAAATTTGTGAAAAGTTATTTTAGTTCGGGGCAAAAATAATGTCGATTTAAGTAAAGTATTTTAAAAAAAAAAGTTTTTTTTTTTTTTTTTTTTTTTTTTACAATAAAGTGATATTATATAGAAGTCTTGATTTGAATCCTGCTTTTTAAACAATTTATATATATACATTAATACTCTTGCGAAAGTGGTACAATTATTAATAATAAAAATGTAATAATAAATAGTCTTACTTTATATTGTTTTTCCATAGGCAAATCATAGCTTTTGCTATGCAAAGTGCATGCAACATCAGTGGTGATGAAATTTTTACTGTACACTATTTTTAAAAAGTACGAAGCACGAGCTTATTAAAAGAAAATATTTAAGATTACAACTAAATATCTAAATAACTCAGGACACAAGCAAATAATGTGAAGACGGAATTGTTTTTTGGAACTGGATCGGTTGAAAATTAGAAACACATGTATTTCCAGTTTATGTGGAGTGGATAATAGATGACTGATTTCGCTACCCTCTTTTCCTTCGGACATAATGTGTTTTGGTAATATTTCAAATAACAGAAAGATACGAGATCCAATCCAGAAATCTCAGAACACGGCATAATCAGTAAAAAATGTCACACCTGGTATTAATTACTACCGTCACACTGGGTAACTGCAGAGCTCAGAACTAGTTAACTTGAAACTTGAAACCCCCCTGAAATGACAATTTGTTTTCCTGGGAACTCCCACGTTATTGACTAACAGCTTTGAAAAGTGAATACAAACACATCTGCGCTTCACTTAACGACGTTGATTTTCAGGGGTTTGTATATTTATATTAATTACATGTGTATTCTTCATTTTGTAACTTGCGGTGGTGTTTGAAGTTTAAAGAGGTTAAGCAGATCCGATCCAGTATAAAAAAGTTTTTAGATATTGGCATTTTTTTATGCTAAAATTATTAAATTTTCAAAGATATAAAAAATTACCCTATTCTTCTTTCAAAAGCAAAATTTACATAAGTTTCCGTTGCAAATTCTCCTGAAAAATTATTTTTCGTAATCTGCCCCATATTATCATTTAAGAAATTAATGATAATATAGGTCATTAAGACCTTTTGTGTATGCGTAAAGGGCGGTGTTATTAGAAAAACAATATAATTGTTTTTTAAAGTTCTTTTCACCAAAGAGCTGAAAGAAAGAAAGAAAGAAAAATCTGATTAGGGGAGCCAGCATTACAAAAATAATAATTTTTTGAAAGTTATTTTTCTGTGGCGTTGAAAAAAAAATAATAATCTGATCAAGGGCTCTATGATTACAAAAAGACGATATTAGTTTTTTGAAAGTTTTTTTACATAAACACGGAAGAAAATCCGACCAAGAGAGTTGAGGTTATAAAAGCATGATATTTGTTTTTTGAAAGTTATTTTTAAAGAAACACCGAAAAAAAAATCTGACCATGGGCGCCATGATAACAAACACACTATATTAATATTTTGAAAGTTATTTTTACAAAAGGCGCTGAAAAAAGTTGACGAAGGGCGCCATAATTACAAAAACCGATATTAGTTTTTTAAAAGTTATTTTTGTAGAGGCGCCGAAAATATCTGTCCAGGGGCGCACGATTCCAAAAACACGGTATTAGTTTTTTGAAAGTTATATTTAAAGAGGCGCCAAAAAAGATCTAAACAAGGGCGTCATGATTACATTAAAATGATATTAGTTTAAGTTTTACTTTTTTTTACAGAGATGTAAACATGTTTTTTTTACAGAGGAAAAAATCTGACTAAGGGCGCCATGTTTCCCAAAATAGGATATTAGTTTTTAAAAGTTATTTTTACAAGAGGTGCTGAAGAAAGCTGACCAAGGGCGCCATAATTATAAAAACCGATATTAGTTTTCTAAAAGTTGTTTTTGTAGAAACGCCGAAAAAAGTCTGACATGGGGCGCATCGATTCCAAAAACATGATATTAGTTTTTTAAAGTTATTTTTAAAGAGGCGTTTAAAAAATCTAAACAAGGGCGCAATGATTACAAAAACATGATATAAGTTTATTTTAGGTTATTTTTACAGAAGTGTTGATAAAGTCAGACCAAAGGCGCCATGCTTCCCAAAACACGATAATAGTTTTTTGAAAGATATTTTTACAAGAGGCGCTACAAAAGCTAACCAAAGGCGCAGTAATTACAAAAACCAATATTAGTTTTTTAAAAGTTATTTTTGTAGAGGCGCCGAAAAAATCTGTCCAAGGGCGCCACGATTCCAAAAACACGATATTAGTTTTTTGAAAGTTATATTTAAATAGGCGCTGAAAAAGATCTAAACAAGGGCGCCGTGATTACAAAAACATAATATAAGTTTATTTTATTTATTTATTTATTTTACTAAGGTGTTGATGAAATCAGACCAAGGGCACCATGTTTCAAAAAACACGATATTAATTTTTTGAAAGTTATTTTTACAAGAGGCACCGAAAAAAGCTAATCAAGGGCACAGTAATTACAAAAACCGATATTAGTTTTTTAAAACTTATTTTTGTAGAGGCGCCTAAAATATCTGTCCAGGGGTGCCACGGTTCCAAAAACACGGTATTAGTTTTTGAAAGTTATATTTAAAGAGGCGCCGAAAAAGATCTATACAAGGGCGCCATGATTACATTAAAATGATATTAGTTATTTTTAGGGTTTTTTTTACAGAGGTGTTGAAAACATCTGACTAAGGGCGCCATGTTTCCCAAAATACGATTTTAATTTTTAAATGTTATTTTTACAAGAGGTGCCGAAAAAAATCTGACCTGAGGCGCCACGATTTCAAAAACATGATATTAGTTTTTTGAAAGTTATTTTTAAAGAGCGCTGAAAAAGATCTAAGCAAGGGCGCCATGATTACTAAACATGATATTAGTTTTATTTAGGTTTTTTTTACAGAGGTGTTGAAAAAAATCTGATTAAGGGCGCCATGTTTCCCAAAACACAATACTAGTTTTTCAAAAGTTATTTTTACAAGAGGTGCTGAAAAAAATTGAAGAAAGGCGCCATGATTACAAAACACATTATTTTTTAATGTTATTTTTACAGAGGCGCTGAAAAAAATCTGATAAGAAGCCCATGATTGCAAAAAGACGATATTAGTGTTTTAAAGTTTTTACATAAAGACTGAAAAAAAAAAAAATTACCAAGAGCGCTATGATTATAAAAACTCTATATTAGTCTTTTGAAAATTATTTTTACAGAAGCACTGGAAAAAACCTGACCATGGGCGCCATGATTACAAATACCGATATTAGTTTTTTTTAAAGTTATTTTTGTAGAGGCGCTGAAAAAAAATCTGACAAAGGGCGCCACACTTCCAAAAACACCATATTATTTTTAAAAAGTTATTTTTTAAAAGGTTCTGAAAAAACATAATTACAAAAACACGATATTAGTTATTTTCATTGCTATTTTTATAAAGGCGCTGAAAAAATCTGAACAAGGGCGCCTCTGACAATGTGACCAATTAAAATGAAAATCTTTTCTTTTAAATTGGCATTCCGTCTCTTTTTCCCATCCTTTATATTTCCACAAAAAAGCAGAATAAATATAAAACTACAGCACAGCCACCTATGGCGCTAAATATTTGATAGAAAATGCTAAATATGTCATTACCTTTAATTTGCCAAATGAAAATATTTGAAATTTTATGCCTTTCAGAATGCATAACTTAAAATGCTTCCATTAAAGAGAAAAAAAAAAAAAAAAAAAAAAAAAAAAAACGTGACGAGGGGCGCACCGGGCATTTGCCTCGTTGCCCGGTGGGCCAGTACGACCCTGACAGTGGCGCCAACTTATATGGGCCCGTGGGAGCCTGAGCCCACCCAATAATTTTGAATCCTAAAGTACCCAAAGTTTCACTGTTCTATTTCGTCATTTATTTCATTATTATTTTATTATTCATTTTTCTCCACAGAACAAATTTATTTTGCCAATAACTACGCGTTTTAATTCTCCAACTGATACCCATAAATCAAAAATGAATGAAATGTAAATGTTTAACTTCCTGCTGTTTCAATTAGTAATCATGTTCATGATATGATGATATTACAATACATGTTAGTGTCGATTTAATACATGAATTTTTACATTAGTATACTAAGCGTAGAAACCAACTTTAGTGAAAAATGTCCAAGCCAGGAACCTAACCCGGAACCCTAGTGTCGATTTAATACACGAATTTTTACATTACTATACTAAGCGTAGAAACCAACTTTAGTGAAAAATGTCCAAGCCGGGAATCGAACCCGGAACCCTTGGAATAGCTTTCCAAGTGTCCGTCCATCCACGAGAACGATGCCCAGCTTAGCATTTCTCACTTTATTTATGTTGGTTAACTTAAATGGTAGCTTTAATGGTAGTTGGTCCTTGTAGCTTAAATGGTAGAGCACTTGGAGTGCTATTCCAAGGGTTCCGGGTTCGATTCCCGGCTTGGACTTTTTTCACTCAAGTTGGTTTCTACGCTTAGTATAATAATATAAAAATTCATGTATTAAATCTACTGGATTTTCAAGCGTAAATCACTGCTAAAAATTAATTCAGAAATTGATTAATATCAAATTTATATGTTAGTGTCTTTATAAGGAAAAACGCATAAAAATACAATTCTAACAAATTGCAACTATCTTAAAACATGATAGCTCGATTTAAAAGTATCATTTTTCACCATCTCTCCATCCTTCAAAGAAAAACAAACTGGTTGTACCACTTTATTAAAATATCTTTGAGCCCAACCAATATTTTTGAGCCAACCCAATATTTTTCAAAAGTTGGCGCCACTGGAAGCTAACATGATATTTAATATTACACTACTTATACACTTGAATTTTACATCATTGTTCCGGCAGGATAGGACCTGGCAGCCAGTGATATTCTTAATGTGCACATTGAGACCTACATTTTGATGCATGTCTTGGCCTTGTACTCGATACATATGTAAACACTCAAAATTGACGTCAAAAAAGTGCGACTGCCACCGGGTTCCGGCAGGATAGGACCTGGCAGCCAGTGATATTCTTAATGTGCACATTGAAACCTACATTTTGATGTATGTCGGGTCCTTGTACTCGATACATAGGCAGACACTCAAAATTGACGTCATAAAAGTGTGGCTGTCACCGGGTTCCGGCAGGATAAGACTTGGCAGCCAGTGATATTCTTAATGTGTATATTGAAACCTACATTTTTATGTTTGTGGCAGCCAGTGATATTCATAATGTGCACATTGAAACCAACATTTTGATGTATGTCTGGTCCTTTTACTTGATACATAGGTAAACACTCAAACTTGACGTCATAAAAGTGCGGCTGCCACTGGGTTCCGGCAGGATAGGACCTGGCAGCGAGTGATATTCTTAACGTGCACATTGAAACCTACATTTTGATGTATGTGGCAGCCAGTTATATTCTTAATGTGCACATTGAGACCTACGTTTTGATGTATGTCTGGTCCTTGTACTCGATACATAGGTAAACACTCAAAATTGACGTCATAAAAGTGCGGCTGCCTTGCGTTCCGGCAGGATAGGACCTGGCAGACAGTGATATTCTTAATGTGCACATTGAGACCTACATTTTGATGTATCTCCGGTCCTTTTACTCGATACATAGGTAAATCGACGGTCGGCTCCCGGACTAAAAGTTCTTTTCAATATTTACCGAAAGGAAAAGATAATTTTCATATTCCTTGTTTTTAATATAGCTTATTTTACTCAAAAACACGAAGCTAAAATTAGTGGAATTCGATTTTTTTATTCAACAAAATGTTCTTATTTCTTGATTTTAATATTTTCCAAATTTTACTCAAATTTTAAGAAGCTAAAATGCGATGAACCCTATAAAAGAATCTTCGTCAATACTGAATTTAAATGAGAATTGCGCCAAATTAGCATCATTTATGGTTGTTTACTTTTTGTCGCCAAATATGGCGATATTTTGCTAAATGACACCAAGCTGGGCAAAAGTTTTTGGTCGCCATATTTGGCAATATCTTGCCAAGTACAGGCAAGCATGGTGAAAATTCGAAGCTAACTTTCACTAATATTCATAAATTAATACCTAATTTTTTTTGTTGTTGTTGTTGTCTTGTTTAAAAATGTCAACCACCCTAGAATTTCAAACTGCTATATCTCAACCATTTTTAAGTTAGAAATTAAACAAAAAATACCGCGGAATTCGTATATCAAGGTCAAACACTTAATTCTAAAATAAATTTGGGATTTCTATTTTTTTTGGGGGGGGGGGAGGGGGGCGGGGTTAAATATTTAAATGGCCTTTATTTTAAAACAAGATGGCGGGGGGAAGCTGGCCAATGAACTCGGTCGAGACATTGGTGTATTCTATGAATGCAATTTCATCCAAATCGGTTTATAAATTTGAGAATTATCGTATGACATGAATCGGATATATATACTATATATATGTGTGTGTGTTGGTATGTTATTTACATATTCTATCCATTTCAATCATGTATTAGGATTTATTTTTGATGTTTTTCTCCATTATATTTTGGTATTATGTGTGCTGGTAATTCAAATTCCTAATATTTTGCTTTTCATGCGAAGATGAAACCACAGTTTATTTGTAGTTCTATAGCATTTGGTGCTGAAAAGTCTACTATGGTTCTGCAAATTCCAAATATTTCTTTTAATTCAATTTTTTTCATGTTTTGTTGATATATATTGTTTTACAATTAACGGTTTTATGCAGGGCTGTCCAACGCGGCGTCCGCGGGCGCCATAGCGCCCTATGAAGATTTGCTTGACGCCCTTTTGGAGGTTTCGTAATAAACCTTTTAGAAGTAAAATTCCACCATAAAGAATGTTTTCCTTTAAAATCCTTGCGATTTATATCAGAAATATTTTCAAAACTTGTAAATATATATTAAAAACCATAAGCATACTTAGAAAACATAATGATGCATACTTTTACGATTTGTAAATATTGTTTATAAACTGTAAATACGACGTTTAAATATGGTAATAATTAGAAATAGATTTTTCTAATACTGAAGACTTAACAGAAAAATAAGCGCTTTTTAAAATTTTCCCGCCCTTTTGAAGAGATATGTGCATGAAAGTTGAGTTTTTTTTTTTTTTTTTTCTTTTTCAGAATATTCTTTTTCAAGAATACCTTAAGAAGAATATCTTTTTGCTGTTGTCGCACTGGCACTTCAACAATTATGCTTCTATGTGTCAGGTTTTAACCCCTTAACTGGTTTGCCCGAACGGCGTTCGGGCAAGACGAATTTGCTTATTTCATCATTTAAAACTTTTTGACACCACTATTATTTTTAAGAAAATTTTCAAACTACTGAAAGGCGGAAATGTTTAGACTAAATTTTACGAATATTTTATTTAAATAATAGTGGCGTGAGTCCGCTGTTTTCAATTTATTGAACGGAAAAGAATTAACCAGTTAAAGGGTTAAGCTTAAAAATGAGTTACAAAATATGTCGGAAACTGTTGCTTTGTTGAGTGAGGGAGAATAGTTTTCGAGTTTTCCCGGGAGAACTCGCTAGTGAGAATTTCTCTCACGGTGCCTAATTGCTTTTCTTTTACTTTACATTCACTTAATATCAACTTTTTTGTTTGGCTTAGTACTTTTATTCACAAAAGAGGAAAGTAATCGAAATTATATTTTGAAATTTTATTAAAATGAAAAATGTTTTAAATAAGAGTCTTAAAAAAGGTACTATGGAGAAAGAAAATTTCATGCAGCGAGTTCTCCCGGGTTAACCTCTTTAGTATCTGGGTCTCCATTTGGGGACCACTGTTCTTTTCTTTATAAAAATGTAAATGTCAGATTTTTTTTTACATTTTCACATCATTTCTTAATATAGCTGAATGTTTTTTTTTTTTTCCCTTTCAAAGCAAATGAACAAATGGCAGCATCGAAGCTAATTCTCTAGTAAAATAAAAGTTATTTTCATCTAAGTTTGCAACATGCCTTCTAGACAGTATGACCCAGAAAGTGAGAAATCTTAATAAGTACTTAACTTAAATGTTTTTGAATTTTAAAAAAATGAGGATTTGTAGATTATTTACTTGTTTAAAGCTTTTAAATTTGCGATTATCATATTTACTCGTGTATAGGGCGCACGCGTGTATAAGGCGACCCCTACTTTACAAATAAAAATGGCGATTTCTTAAAATCTCGTTTATAACGCGCACCATAAATTTGATACGCTAATGAAGAATGACCAAATGAATTCCAGTAAAATAAAAGTCGAAACAAACATTACACCAGACGAAAAAACAAGACGAAAATCATTTTTAGACTTCGGATTGTAAGAGAATGACGGGAAATAGGAATGAGTGACGGTAAAGAGAATTGCTACACTGTCAGAAAAATTGGTCAATATACACTAAGTTATCGTTATTTTTTCACAAATAATTACCGTATTTCCAGAAAACGTATTTGATCTGTGAATTCATTCCGAACGTCGAAAAATGAGGAAGAGTTTCTGTTTATTTCTTGCACGCATGCGCATTGGGTCTGTTAGTAATAAATTCGAATTTATTTTTAAAATGAAAAACAAAATATTCTATTGATTAAAATGTCTAATTTAATTTAAAACGACACAAATGTTTTCGAATTTAAAAATAAATAACAATTACTTTCTTCATTCATTCAAAAATTCTCACAATTTGTTATTCATATTCAAAGTTGGATAAGTTGAATAAAGTTGAATTTACTAAGTTATTTATATAATAAATATTTCCATTTAAAATATACTTTGAGTGAACACATTTAAAAGATATTTTATTTAAAAAATAAAATGCAAAAAGAAAAAAAATTGATATTATTCAAAAAAAATCTTGTCATAGAACATCCATATTTTTTTTCGAGCAATCTACGTAAATATAATTAAAATTCACATTTTTATACTATATTAATATAAACGTAAAAAAACCCCAGCCACAGTTTCATTAAAGATGAAATCTTCCCGAAATTAATTTTAAAATTAAAAGCTCTGACGAAATAAACCAAACTACACTCATAAGAAATAAAGGCTTCTACTTCAAAGCACTTTTCTGCTGAGCAATCGTGGCGCCGAGGCAAGGCGCTGGCTTTCTAACGCTGTGAACGTGAGTTCGACCCCAACCGCCGGCGTATTTATCTTTTCCAGACATTTTTCAAAAGACGGAAATTTTACCTTTTTTGACGGAGAAAAAAATAAACGGATATTCGTCAATATACAAACAATTTCTGGCAGCAGTGCTGCCAGTACTTTTTCTATGAAAAGACGGAAGTTTTTTTGAGAGTGTAATTAGCGTTTAGATAATGTCATTAGCTCTGTTGTATAAAAAACTGCAAGGAATGAAATAAATATGCAGTAATACTTCAATTAAGTAACATTTTCCGAATTTTAATATCTTCTTTGAATATTTTTTTGTTTATTATGTATATCGTTCTACTGCATTTAACAATAAAAAATTATTCCGTGTATAAGGCGCACCCAGGAGTTTTTTTCTAATTTTTTGGAAAAAAAGTTCGCCTTATACACGAGTAAATACGGTAGGTTAATGGTTATTAAATTGATGATTTAAGGGGTTTTATAGTTTCAGATCCATATTTTGGAACCTAAATTACTAGGTGCTTTAAAGATTAATTTCAGAAAAGATTTTTTTTCTTTTGTCATTTACGATGTTATTTTGTTTGGGAAAACCAGTGAATAAGTATTTGTATTATTATTTTAGCTTCGGAATTGAAAAGATTAAAGATATTTCATCACTTTTCTTAAGATTTCACATTTAAAAAAATATATATATTTTTAATAGAAATATTTTTGTACTGTTTTCTTTTCTTTTTTAATTTAATATGCATTACCCCCACATACTCAATTAGGAGAAATCTCTTCGAGAGAATAAATAATTTTCTTAAAACCGTATTCGTGCTACTTAGGGATAGTTAATATCCTTATAAGTGTCACAAAAAGTATTTGCCACGCATAATTCTGGATTAGTGAGGTCAAACTAAATATAATCCCCTTTCTGAAATAATTTTTCAGATTGACATGATGAAACTTTTCTTATGATACACTTATCTTGACATAATATACTTATCGGATTACCACCAAAAAGTAGGAATATTATCATCTTGAATTATGTATAAAAATATATATGACAGGACTACAGAACTTTAGATGTAACAAATATATACTAGCTACAATATACAGATTTGCCGTAGGTGACTATATTTTAATTCTACCTCGCACAATTTTTTTAAAACAGATATTGCATAATTAGACATTTTCTTCGATTTTTCGATAAAGAACGAATTATAAAATATGTCGTAAACTATTGCTTTGTTGAGTCAGGGAGAATAATTTTTAAACCTCAACTTAAAAATTCGTTTCACCTTTTTTTTTTTTTTTTTAATATTTTCTTTTTACTTTTTTTTAAGATTTTACATTAAAAAAAAATAATAGATTTAATAAAAATATTTTTTTTTGGCATATTAATTTAATATGCAAGTATTACCTTCACAAAAGCAATTAGGAGAAATCTCTTCGTGAGAACGAATAATTATTTTCAAATCGTATTCATGCCAATTAGGGGTAGTTAATATCCCTGTAATTGTCAAAAAAAATTATTTGCCACGCATAATTCTGCATTAGCGAGGTCAAACTAAATCTAATCCCCTTTATAAATTAATTTTTCAGATTGACATGATACACTTTCCATATGATACACTTATCTTGAGTGATATACTTATCAGATTACCACCAAAACTAGGAGTATTATCTTCTTGGATTATGTATAAAAGTGTATATGAGAGAGTTGTAACGGAAATATGCTGGCTACAGTATACAGGGGTGCTATAGGTAATTATACTTTAATTTTACCTCGCACAACTTTTTGAAAACAAAAATCTTTCATTTACTGTTAGGTAACATTTGCAAGAGAAATATACTACAAAATTTATTAACTTTTTTAAATAATGGATCAAATAGAATATAAAAATAATCGCCATGACAATTTTGAATGTAGAATTTTTTGTACTCTCAAACAAAATTATTGTGAAAAAATATTCTTTCTTTGTATCGTCTATAATATTTCCCAACTTAAGTTGAGCAGTTTGAGAAGTCGACTTGATTTTATACACATTCTTTTTCAGATATTTTAAAATTCTCAAAATCACAAAAAACCAGTGATAGAATGGCAAATTATTTCAGCTTCTGCAACCTACAAAATACGGAATCTAAGAGACGCGCAATCTAAACGAACAGCCAATTTACAATATTTTTGGCACTGAAACACAGAATTTAAAAGCAAAGGAAAAGACCAAAATAACATAATAAAATAGACAAATGATTTGACCTGAATTTAATATACAGGGTGTCCACTCTCAACGGTGGCCAATGGCTAATTTCTAAACCGTTAGTCATAGACATGTAGTTCCAATTGCAATAATGCTTTAAAAAAGGTAAAGAATTGTTTTTGAAGCGATTAGGTCAAAAAATGTTTTATTAAAAAATTACGAAAATTAAATTTATATATGGTCCCCCGGTCCTATAAGTGATATTTAGTAATTTTTTACCACTACTCTAACAAGTAATACAAAAAAAGTCACATTCCTCTGCGATTAAAACTAACCGAGTAATAGCTGTTTAAAGTTCAAGCATCTTTTTTGCTGGAAATTAGGGGTCAGTCACAAATTTACTGGAAATAAAAATAAACGCAAGATATAAAATTTAACATTAAACATTGAGAGTAAAATAATTTTTACAATAATGACTGATGGATTTTAAAATTCAATAACTTACAAACGGTGACAGCTATTTAAAAAATTTTTGCAGGAGCGTTATGTATAATGTCAGGAGTTTTTTAACCGTAATTTTTTATTTTAGTCCGAATTTCAAACAACAGGTGACGCTGATGGCGATTGAAGGCCAGGTGATCAGTGCTGAATGAAGCGTCGACCTGGCCTTCATTCGCCGTCAGCGCCACCTATTGTTTGGAATTCGAACTAAAATAAAAAATTACGGTTAAAAAACTCCTGACATTATACATAACCCTCCTGCAAAAAAATTTTAAATAGCTGTCACCGTTTGCAAGTTATTGAATTTTAAAATCCATCAGTCATATTTGGGACACCCGGTATATGAGGATGTGAGATTCAAAACTCGCATTACCCAAAATTTTAAAAATCGATGTTTCTGTAATAAATGTTTTCTAATGGTCAGCCTGTTCCCCAAAAATGTTACTCATAACCACAATCAGTTTTAAAAAAAAACTTGTTTTAATCCGTATTTTTGGCATTCTAAACTCACAATTATCAATAAAAACCAATGGACGCAATCAGTGAGTTTTCGCTATTTCCCAAAATTTGATTTTCTGGATAAGGCAAATTATGAAACTCTACGTCTTCATATATAGATTGAATTTTCTGTCCCATGAATAATTCCATAACAATTTTAAAAGAGGAATGTTATTCTTGACTATTATTTGCCTAAATATCCTAAACAATTAGGAAAAAGTCGTCGTGAAAACAAATTATTTTCAACCAATCATATCTCAGCTACTTAGGTGCAATAAATACTCCTAAGTAGTGCTATAAACATATTTCTGGATTAGCGAGGCCAGACCGTTTGTAATCCATTTTCTACTGATATTTTTTCCAATTGCCTTCGTGCGCTTTTCTTGCTTAGATTATCGCCCCTAAGTATGAATAATACCTCCTTTAATATAATCTCTAAGATGATATGAGAGGGCTGCGGAACTAAGTGTAACAGAGATAAGATTCATACAAACTATGAATTATTATATTCTTTTTTTTTTTTTTTTCAGACAATTAATTATGAAAAATAATTTGCTTTCTTTCTTTTTTGTAGCATTTCTAATGTAAATTGGATAACGGATAATGCTTCAGTTTTTAATTTGAAAATTCTGTATACTTACAGTCTGCATGCTTAAACTCCCTCATTCGGATGTTTATAAATTTTAAGGGAACAATTTACCTCAAAAGTGGTTAAAAAATCTATTTTCTTTTTGCAATATTAAATGAAAATTTATTTAATTGCCGAAACGTTAGTGAAGGCTTACTTTGGAGACACCAAATTGTTTGATTTCTGTCTGTCTGTCTGTCCATTTGTCTGTCCATTTGTCTGTCCATCTGCCTGTCTGTTCCGCGATAATTGCCGCAAAAAGATCCGATTATTGCCAAAGTCAGTGAAGGCTTACTGTGGAGACACGAAATTTTTGGTTTCCGTCCGTTTGTCTGTCTGTTCTGCGATAACTGTCGTAAAAAGCATCCGATTATCATGAAATTAAGTATAGATATGTTGGTGAAGTACCCGGATTTAATTGTATAGATTTTTGTTATATTTAGTTCATTCGTTCGAAAAATATAGGATATTTTATTTTGCACTGTAATGCTTTTCTATGTCTATGCCAATTAATATAAATTATTTCTCGACACAAAACCCCATATCCTTCCCTTTCCCAAACTCAACATTACATATTCATTTATATTATTTCTATTTCATCTATTTTCTTTTTTTTTCCTTATAAAGTTTTTTTTTTTTTTTTTTTCAAGAAAATTATTTTATAGATTTAAAAAATAAATGTCCCTTTTTGAAAAAGACGTTTTCGGCAAATTCTTAAACACAAAAATGAACACACTTCGGAACCCTTTTTGACCCCAAATTCACAACACATTAATGCGTTGTGAAGCTTTTTTTTTTTTTTGTGTTTTGATTGTGTTATTAATATGTTTGTTGCTCGCTAGAAATGTGTTCTAAAAATAGTATTGCTAAATGTGATGAATAAGTGTTGCAAATAGTTTTAATGAAAGTATTTTCTTAAAATAGTGTCGTGCTGCACAACACTTTGTCCCCAAATTAACAACACATTGTAAACATCACACAATTTAGAACACTAATAAAACTACACGTGTGAAACACTTTCAAAATATTTTCTACATGGTGCCTTTAAAACTTATACAGTTTTTAAAATGAAAGTTTTTAAATATGCTTTGAAAACACTTTTTTGTCCTCTTGTAATTTTTAATGACACTTTTTGCACAATCTTTTTATTTCATACAACACAACTGAAACCGATTTCAGTTAGAGTGTTGATTTTTATTTCCAGTTAGTATTGTAAAAAATGTTTCACGCGTTTGCAATGGGTAGTTAATATATTATTTCACATTTTTTATTATACCCTTCAGGGGCAGAAAAATTTTGTTCCTAAAAGAAGGAAATAATTGATTACACCAGAATTTCCAAAAAAAACTTTCTTAAAAAATAAAAACAGCTATTTTTCACTTTTATTATAAAATCAAAATTTTATTAAAATATCCTTCGGACCATTTCTCGGGTTTGGAATTCAAAATAGGAGGGCATGCCTGTGGCCGCCGCCTTTGAAAATGTTAAACAGCTATCTAAGTTTCAAACTGAAATTGTAAAAAGCTTCTTTTAAGGGTGTTCTCTAATCAAAAAGGGCAACTTTGTGACACACGTTTTAATTTATTTTTGTTCGAAAATGCATGAAACTAGCAGGTGTTGTTCTTCAGAAACGATCAAAGCACACTCGTTTGAATGAGTCTTTTGTTTGTTTGTTTTTTTGGGGGGGAAGGGGGCGGACGCAATAGATCCTTCTAAAAATAGTGCCAAAGTGCACGTTTTGAGCCGAATTTCCCGATGAATTCAGAAAAACCAGTTAACGGAGGGAGAAAAACGTGTGATCACGTGATCAGAATCGCTTCTAACTCGATAGATAATTAATTTATCATACAATGGAAAACACAGTTCGATTCTAAATGGATTCCGTAGTCAGGCCTTTCAATTCTATATCGTTCCGTTAAAGCTTACGCTCCCGTTAAAGTCGAAACGTTTTGCGCTTAATGAGCAGAGCAGTTGAGAACAGCCTTAATTTACTTATACGAATACGCAAAACTTTAAGTATGTCAGAGACATATGGATATAATTAATTATTTTGTTTTAACATTATCATGTATGTAGCCCGACTTCCGCTTAATTTAGGATTTGATGCCTTCTCAGTAGATTTCCAATTCCGCCTGTAAATCCATTTTCCAGGTATAGTATCGTTGTGGGAGGAATAACAACACTCCTTCACATTACAGCTCGAAAAAGACACACATAATTTGGCATATCTTGATATTAATAATCATTTGGGGTAAAACAGCTGCTTTAATTGAAAAGCGAGTCTATATTAAGGGTATTCTTAAATCAATAAAGGCAACTTTGTGACATAAGTTTTAATTTATTTTTGTTCGGAAATGCATAAAACTAGCAGGTGTTGTTGATCAGAAACTATCTATTCGCATTCATTTTTCTGTTTTTTTGGCAAACGCAATAGATTTTCCTGAACGAGCCGACAAAGTTGGCATTTTGAGCCGCATTTTCCGACGAAAGCAGAAAAACTAGTCAACGAAGGGATGAATGCGCATGATAACGTGATCAAGTGTTCTCGCTGCCGCTCGCCATTGCGCCAAATTGCGACTAAATTCTTCATTTGACGAGTAAGCAAGCGATTAGATTCGCCAAATTGCTAGTGCTCAATTTTTGCTTTTCCTTTCTTTTCCTTTTCATTTATTATACATATACATATATACATATTTTTAATATATTTGTAGCGAATAGTTCAAATAAGATTAATAACAATCATTGTCGCAGTTATAAAAATTTTGGTTATTTTAGAACATATTGAAAAAAAAGGGGGGGAGGTACAATAAAGGATTAAAGATTATTTTTTTAGTACTACACGCGGATCTATTTTGCTAATACTTTTTCCATTTGGCGAATGTTTTTTATTTTTAATTAACCAAAATACTAACGTTGGTAAAATGTCAGCGAGAACACTGAACGTCACCAAAATACGTTATAACGTGACAGATAATTTAATTATCATAAAGTTGAAAATAGAGTTTGATTCGAAATCGCTTCCATAGTCGGCCCATCTATTTTTATATTTTTCAGCTAAAAAATGGATTTGTAAATGTGTTGTAATGTTTTGTGTTTGTTGAGCAAAAAAGTTGAGAACAGCCATGATTTACTTATGCAAATGTATGCAATCAAAACTTTAACTATCCCTAAGGCATATTAATATAATGAATCAGTCCGTTTTAGTATTACCCTGTATTCAACCCGACTTCTGCTTAATTTAGGATTTGATGCCTTCTCAGTAGATTTCCATTTCCGCCTGTAAATCCATTTTCCTGGTACAGTGTCGTTGACGGGGGGAGAACAAGAAACAACACGCTTTAACATTGCACCTCGTAAAAGACACACGCATCTTGACAGATCTTGAAATTAATAACCATTTTGGGTTAAACAGCTGCTTTAATTAAAAAGCGAGTCAGTATTAACAAAAGAATTTTTTTGTGTGTGTGTGTGTGTGTGTGTGTTTGTTGGCAATGGGTAAATAAATCTATCGCACATAGGATTCTGGGAATTTGGTTCCGGATCGCCGAAGGCGCAACCCAAAAATACCTTAGACCGTAATTTTAAATGTTTTGATTTTTTTTTTTTTTTTTTTTTGGGGGGGGGGGGGAGGAGGTGGCATGAAGCAAATGGAGATATGTTTTAATTGCGCCATGTAAAATCATTTTAAAAATGTTTTGGTAGCCCCAAATTCGTATTATTTTGCTTTTTAATGGCTAATATGGAAATGCAACCAAACACTTTATTTGTAGTTCGAAAGTATTTGTGGGCCTGACGATTATGCTTTCGTTCTACAAATTTCGATTATATTCATTTTATTTATTTATTTATTTATTTATTTTTCATGTTTTCTTATTCACAGTTCAGTCCCAGCTGAGGGAAAGGTTCCTGTTTTGTTCAACTCTCTTCGCGTCTGCACAATAAAAGGAGCCGATACTGATAACAGTTACGAGATTCCCATCGTTCATGGAAAGTCAGGGAATTTCAGAGGAAAGTCAAAGAATTTTTTGAGATTTGATCAGGGAAAGTCGGGAAATTTCCGAAAATATGAAGTAAATTTCGTTGTATATACCCATTTGGGTAGAGAATTTCATTTTAATTTCATCAAGGAAAGTCAAGGAATTTTTTGAGATTTGATCAGGGAAAGTCGGGGAATTTCCGAAAATATGAAGTAAATTTCGTTGTATATACCCATTTGGGTAGAGAATTTCATTTTAATTTCATCAAGGAAAGTCAAGGAATTTTTTGAGATTTGATCAGGGAAAGGCGGGGAATTTCCAAAAATATGAAGTAAATTTCGTTGTATATACCCATTTGGGTAGAGAATTTCATTTTAATTTCATCAAGGAAAGTCAAGGAATTTTGAGATTTGATCAGGGAAAGTCGGGGAATTTGCCAGTCATGTTTTGCTGGGAACTTTGAGTTAGAAGGTTCGTCTGTTTGCAGCTTTAGATACATGAATTTGAATGAAATTGTTATATTCGATCAAATAGGCTATAGGATGAGCTCATGAATGTGTATGAAAGGTTGACCATGTTGAGTAGATAAGCTTTTTTTAAAACATTTTTAAGACAAAGAGATTTGATAATAACCAGTTCCTGGTTGATTTCATTGGCTATTTAGGGCGAAACACAAGAAAAGCATTGAATGTAAAACAAAGAGGAATCTGATATTGTTGGGGGACCCCTATCGTCTTCTCTCTAAAGCACGACAAAGCAGCTGCATTGTGTGTAATTATCGATGTCCTATTATAAGTGAACCCTCTCAAATTTTCGTCATTTCTTGTCACACGACCTACCGTCTGGTGTCAATTTCATCTATTCTAAGATGAAAAATTATTTTTTTCCCCCATGATACCTCACTATATTACAGTATCACGCTCTACTTCTTGAAATAAATAATTCATGCTCCTTATAAGTAGTTCACTGTTCTGTAGTAATACAATGTTGAGGGTCTATCATTAAAACTCAATAATTCCTCTAAAAAACCTATCAATTGCACACCCCTCTACCCATCGGAACAGGAGTAGAGATGAAACATCATCGTAATCCCCAAGGGTTTGTAAGAATCCCTTCCAGGTTTAATTACAAGAATCGTTAGTAATCCAATCATACCACCACACTTTCTGAAAAATCAGTCGACTTCATTTCCAAGCTTCGGACTTTTCTGCATTTGCATTCGCACCTGCTCTCGACTCAGTCACGTGACTTGCGTGACGTGACACGAATACCTGACTTTTTCGAACGACAACTCAAAGAGGAGAAAAAAAAATGATTTTTTTTTATTTTTTTAATTACAAGACGAGCATGTTTTTTTAACGGTGAATGTTCGAAAGATGTTTCAAGGTTACGCAAGTTTCTCTCTCTCTCTCTTTTTTTTTTTCTTGTTTTAGTTTCTACTCACGGTAAAGTGTCTAACAAAAATGTATAACTGTGAAAAAACTTTTGTGCGTCCCTTTACTTTTTTCTTTCTTTCTTTCTTTTTCTTTTTTTTTCTTTTTTTTTTTTTTTAATGCCATTTTAAGACTTGAAACACCTGCATGTAAAAGGATTTATGGAAAATGTCGATGATATTACTCTTCAAAGTGTGTCATTGTGCGCGAGAAATTACATTAAAAGCGGGTTTTTATGGTCGTCATTAAATAAATTATTGAGTGTACAACCAGTTAACAAAGTGCGTTGCAACAGAAATATGAATATTTCTCTGACGTTTAATTAATTCTTTCTAACCTATTTTGGAGCAATTAGGTTATCCCACAAAGGAAAAACAGATTTATATACACCGTTTTGTGATGATATTATTGCAAACTCCCACAGCAAAACTCTAAAGCACTGTGATCAAGATGTAACTATAGTTACATTTTGATCACAATGGTTTAGAGTTTTGCCTATAACCCCTAATTACCGAATAGGCACGAGATGCTCTTAGAAAAATTTTTAAGAGGCTCAAAATGGAGAAAGGGGGAAGCTCTAAATTTTATATTATATTAACTCCATTCTAAAATTCTATATAATTTCTTTTCAAATTATTAATTCATTTATATATTATAGATTTTAAAAGTGTTTAATAGAAATACCTTTCATAATAAATTTATTTTTTACATAATAGACCAGTTTCAACCACATGGCCACAATTCTTCAGTTTGTTCAATAAACTAAAATCAATAATTTATAATTCAATATTATTGTCCAAAAAATCAAGATCGAGAAAGTCCAATAACATAATATTTGTACCATTTTGAATAATATTGTATAACGGGAAATTTCTGGGTATATGTCGAATTTAGGAGACCTTTCTCAGGTCCCAAAATGACACTGTGCTTCCTATAGATTTAGAGGTTAATCGGGCTCTGGATGTAACCAAAATTTGGCCCAAGTATTACACATACCATAGTAAGATATTATTAATATATTGCCATTGCATGATAAAAGAAGTGAGTTGTATTCAAATCACTGTGACGTTCATGTGTATCATTTTGCGACAATTTGCAAGCCTTCCGTTACAATAAAGGTAACTCTTATTCTATGTCATTACATGACTTTAAAATGAAACAAATTCAAGTCACAGCGATGTTGATATGTTCCATTTTGTTACAAGTTGCAAGTGTGCCGTGACAAAAAGGAAACTCTGATTTATTGTCGTTACATGATGGAAAATATGAGTCCAATTATATGAGTCCACTGTGACGTTGATGTAATCCATTTTGCAATGGATTGCAAATGACTGAAAAATTGATCACAGTCAAAAGTCACAAAATGACGGCCACCTGCGAGTCACAATGTGACAAATGATTGAAGTCACATTTTGTTCCCTGTTGTGACAACATTTGCGACCATTTGACACTCAGTGGTTGACCGCAGGTAAAAAATTATTTTCCAAACTTTTGTAAACTACCCATTGAAGAAAGGATTTGGATTTTCCAGTTATTAATGATCTAGAAGAGAGAAATTGTTCTTTCAACAACAAAAAAAAAAAACTTACTTCTAAACTTCTTCATATACACAACAATTACCGCTAAAAATCCGAAGACATAATTGCCTTCCCCCCCCCCCAAAAAAAAAATAAATAAATAAAACCAAAAATATATTTGCATTCTACCATCCCACTTCAGTTTGTGATTGATCAAAAACTCGTAATTGGGAGAAAAAGGCATATTTGAGATATAAATTATACATTTACATGCGATTCTTCATCTTTTAGCAATATTCTAAAAAGCGCAATAATTTTTTTAAGGTGTACTAAAAAAAGAAAAAAAAATCCGCTCTCAACAGTTAGAAATTTTCTGACAGAATTTCAGACTTATTTTTAAAGGTGAAAACATGAAATTTGTTGACACATTTTATGAAGAAATGTACAGACCGTATATTTTCATTTTTCTCTCAATTAAATAGAATTTGATTTATAAAAAATTATTTTCTCCGTATGAGCGAATTTTTTGTTCTCAACTCTCTAAATTCCAAAAATTTGATTCAAACCATACAACTTTGACAGCATTTTTTGCAATATTCTCTGCCTTTATCAAAAAATCGGCAAGCATTATATAGTTAGCACATTATATAGTTTCTGAATAAGAGAATCTGCCAATTGGACACGATTGAGAACAAAGATAACTTTAAAAATGAATCAGAAAATAAGCAGTTTAAAGGTGTATTTCGATTCAAACTGCTTGTTTTCCGATTTATTTTTTAATTCACTTTTGCTCTCAGATGCATCAAACTCGCAGATTCTCTTATTTAGAAAGTGCACAAGGTGCCGTGAAGGTCAATTCTTTGATAAGTGTACAAAATATTGCAAAAAAAAAAAAAAAAAAAAAAAAAAGAAAAGAAAGAAAAAAAAACAATCAAAAACGGCAATTTGAACCGATTTTTCCGAAGTGGGAGATAAGGGAACGAAAAAAAGGGTCTTCCAGAGAAGTTAATTGCTTATAAATCAAATTCTAATGAATAGAGCCTTTTAGGCTCTATTCATTACTTTACTCGGCACCTCATACGTCCCTTCAAGAATCCCCTCAGCAAGTTTCATGATTCTACTTTTAAAAATGTGTCTGAAATTGTATCGGAAAATTTCGAGCTGCTGAAGGTGGAAAAGCGTTTTTTCGAATACACCCTTAAGGGTCAGTTTAGTAATGCGAAGAAAGGAAAATACTGATGTTAATCAAATGGGAACGTTATTTTCAAATTTCTCGCTTTGATTTTAATATTTTTCAACAATTTTTTTTTTTTTTTTTTTTTTTGGCAGATAATAGCCGAAGATGATGTACAACCGGGTTAGATTTTATTTTTTCGATTTGTATTTCATACTTTTTTTAAATTACATTCATTGTCGGAACCGGTTGGAACAGGTTCTGAAATTGAAACTATAATAATAATAATAATAATAATAATAAACTATAACCGAAACCGAAAAAGTAAAACTTTAGCGTGGTTTTTGACCGTCCCCAGCTTTCCCATACAATAATAATAATGTTAATAATAAATCAAGGCGAGAAATTTAATAACAATTTTCCCATAATAGCGTTTTCTTTTCTTTTCTTTTTTTTTTTTTTTTTTTTTGTCTCTATTACTAAAAATGAAAAGTTTTTTTTTTTTTTTTTTTTTTTTTTTTTTTTTAATAGACACCTTGGCCCATCTGAATAAAATGGATTGTGACTGAACGTATTAATCCAAAAAACTAGTAAAATTTGGACATCAACCTTATGACATAAATTTTAATTTATTTTTGTTCGGAAATGCATGAATCTACCAGATGTTCTTGTTCAGAAACTATCTAATCGCACCCACTCTCCTTTTTTTTTTTTTTCTAATACTTAATAGGTTTTTCAGAAAATAGTGTCAAAGTAGGCGCTTTGAACTGAATTTCTGCTCGAAAAAACAATAACCACTCAAACAGGGGTGAAAAATGGGTTTGTCACGTGATCGAAAACGCTTATAACTCAGTAGATAATTTATTGATCAAAAAAGGTAAATTTAATTCGATTTCAAATAATTTCCATGCTCACGCTTTCCAATTTTATATCTTTGCCTTAAAAAATGAATTTGCAAATGCGTCAAAATGTTTTGCTCTTGTTGAGAAAGACAATTGAAACTAGTCTTAAGAAGATATTACTACTACTTTTCGGGTTGCCAAAATTTCGAATTATTGTCTACCGCCTTTACCTTATAGAAAATATTATTTTTTTAAATCGCAGATTGTTCTGACGAAATAAAACGACATTTTCTGTATTAAAATACTGATATCCAATAAGCCGGAGACTTGACAAAATGTTAGAAATGGACAGCTTGATAATTTCACTCTCTAACAGACTAATTAGATATCTATAATGTTCTTTATAGCCTGTTAAAATCAGCTTGACGACAAATTCCTACAATACCATTGGAAGATAAATTTTTACGATGATATTATTTTTTTTTTCTGATTGAGAAAGTCTTTAGATCTCTCAAACTGCTCCATGACAGATTTTTTTTTATAATCAAATCTTATCATTTACACTATGAAGTTATTAAAATTTCTGTTCCAAATTACTCGCTAAGATCGTGCTTCCTTCAATAATCGAGAATTTCAAGAGCCCTCTCTTCCTGTAAAACTAACTTATCAGCTATAATAATTTTTAGAACGAGAAACAATTTCTGACATTTTCCCATAATACTCAAAGAAAAAGTTTTTTAAAAAACTAGATTACACATCTTAAACAATAACCAATAAAAACAAAAAGTTCGTATGTTTTGTTGTTATTTATTCCAAACTCCAAATAAAACATATAAAAAGAGAAATTTTTGGTTAGATAAAAAATGATGACAATATCAAAAGACAAATCCCCCTCTACATTAGAAATATCCTACTATATCAGGCGCCTGATTTCCCCTTTCCCTTCTAAAGTGATAGCTCTATATATGTACAATTCCAGAGAAAACCTTAAAATTGTTCTTAACTATTCTGCTCAGCCTGCGCAATACGCTTTGAAACATGTAGGGGGAACTGGGGTAGATTGATACTTGGGGCACATTGATACACCCCCTGTACAGCACACAGGGTCATTACAGGAAGTTTCACAACAGCTCCAAAAGGTGATACTAGTGAAATTAACTACACACAGAAAGTTTTGGAATGATTCAATAGTTTGATGAAATGGGATGGGTGATTAATTGTTTTTGTAGGTCAAAAGTAAATTTTAGTTGTACAATTGAAATGGTATTATACAACTGTTCCAGTATTTTCAACCGAAAAAAATACCCTCCCTGGCAAGTAAAGCTACTATATATCAATTCCTCATTCTTTATTGTTAGATAAATTATGAAGTGTTGGATTTGCGACTCATTTTATTCAAAATAGCTGTATGGGGCACATTGATACAGTCTTTGTCGGGGCACATTGATACAACCTAAATCCTTTTCTAGTTCATTTTTTCATTACCTTTTATTTTTTTTTTTTACCATACACTCCTTAATTCAACCATTTTTCGTCAAAAATTTCTACTATTAGTTTTTATTGAAGTGAAATATCTCTAATTTCTTTATATTAGAACATTTTATAGTATTTTTGCAAACAGAAGATGTACAAACTTACACAATATCTAGTGCTAGTAGAATTAACAAAAGAAATGGACGGCAGCCTGGCAAATCTCAAATTTATATCGATTTTCCAGAGAAAAAAGCATTATCGACATGAGAAATGTTAAGTAAGAGAAACAAGCTGCAGAACAGTACATAATAATTATATTATAAACATAATTTTTAATATAATTATCCTTTATTTTCTGTTTGTAAACCGATTTATAAAAGAAAACCTGGTAATTCTTTCACCTTTCCTAAGAAAGAAGATAATTCTGGGGTTAAAGTGCCAGATATGACAAAGTTACCACAGCCAACAAACAGACAAGTAACAGCCAGAACATCAGGTCATTATACATTTCATTTTGATTGCTTTAATATCGCTTACAAATAAATTGTGTGCGATTTTAATGTCTATAAATATATATAAAATGGTTTGCTAACTATTTTTCTATGAAAAATATGCATTGGTGTTATTTTGTCTCCAGTTTTCCCAGACGTGTCCAAGTGTATCAATCTGCCCCGGGGATGGGGCACATTGATACAAATACCTTTTTTTGATTTTTTTAAAATTACATGCAAAAATAATATATAAAACAACGATTGTACATTTTTATAACACACTACACAGGTTTTGCTGACATCACATAGAAAAATAACTTGAAATTTCTGCTTTCTAGACACCAAAATTTTTTTTTAAAAAAATGCTGTATCAATGTCCCCCAGTTCCCCCTACAGATTCATTTTTTTTAATGGAAAGGTATCAAATTGGAATCAAACTGTGTTTTTCATTTTTTGATCAATAAATTAACCTATTGAGTTATAAGGGATTTTGATCACGTGACAAAGACGTGTTTCAGCCCTCCATGAGTGGTTATTCTTCTTTCGTGCAGAAATTCACTTCAAATAAAACGCTCATTTTGACAATATTTTCTAAAAAATCTATTGCGTTTGCCCCTCCCCACCCCCCTCCAAAAAAAAAAAAAAAAAAAAAAAAAAAAAAAAAAAAAAAAAAAAAAAAGTTTGATTTGACAGTTTCTGAATAACAACACCTGCTAATTTCATGCATTTCCGAACAAAAATAAATTAAAATGTATGTCATAGAACTGTCTTTCTGGATTTGAGAATTGTATTAAATCTGATATCAAAACTGTCTAATATCTGACACATTCACAAAACATTTTCTGTCATGAATTTCACAGCTACTCTTATTCAGACATCAAATAGACCGGGAGGTAACAGCACAGACAATCGCCTCATTGAGTTCACGGATGAAAATATAGGATTAGTTAAATATCGGTTCGCATATTAAAACGCAATCGGTCTGCCAAGTCATATTTTGGTGGAAAACACCTAAGAACCCGATTTTAACGGTTGACTTGTATATTTACTATGGCTTTCCTGCATCCAAAAGTATAAAAACATGAAGGATTGAGAGCAGGAAAACACTATGGTAAACCTACAAGTCAATCTACGAGTCTAAAAACATTAGTAGCATTTTTCATTTTTTTGTTAAAGCAAAGAATCTTTTAGTAAATATTACTAAAGTTAACATTTCAAACCGATGTTCTAGACGCGACAATGTAAAGAAACATCGCCAAGAAGAAGCGATGTTTTATAATTCTTGAAATAACACCTGTACGATGAACGATGCGATTACCTACAAAAATAAGTTCGCAAATGCGTCACAAAGTTTCGTGTTTTTGAGCAGAGTATAAGGGTGTATTTCGATTCAAACTGCTTATTTTCCGATTTTTTTTTAATTCATTTTTGCTCTCAAATACACCAGACTGTCAAAATCTCTTATTTGGAAAGTATACATGCCGTGATTGATAAATGCAGAAAATATTGCATTAAAAGCAATCAAAAACGGCATTTCGAACCGATTTTTCCCAAGCGGGAGATCTGGGAACGAAAAAAAGGGTCATACTGATAAGGTAATTGTTTATAACTGAAATTCTAATGAATTGAGCGCTAAAAGACATCTCACGGCACCTCATACGTCCCTTCAAGAATCCCGTCAGCAAGTTTCATGTTTCTACTTTTAAAAATGTGTCTGAAATTGTATCGGAAAATTTCGAGCTGTTGAAGGTAGAAAAGCGTTTTTTCAAATACACCCTTAAAAGAAAAAGAAAAAAAAAATGGAGTAAAGATTATTTTATTCAGAGTTTAAGTTATGGACAGGATGTGAATCATTTCACGCAACGTTTTCTTTCTTTGAATGTCAAATGGCCAATCACCTGTGAACTTGTTTACGTCATTTCTTTTATTTTGTGGTCAAGTATTATATGCAAATTTCTTCCAGTTATTGAAATTCAAAACTACTTGGTTTTTTTTAAATGATGACCTTTCGACCTTCTTCTTTCTAATATTTTGAATCAGGGGGCATTTCTTTTTGTTGTCATTCCAAGTTTTAAATTCTTTCTCATTGACATAAAAATGTGATCAATAACCGTTTATTTTCGGCTGCATGTCCACTTCATCATCTCGAGTAAAGGCATATCATTCTATGTAAATTTCGCTTTCGGTTATTTGAAATTTAAAACTGTCTGCTACCGAACTGATTATCTTTCGTTTTCCTTAACAACGGCCGGAGATAGTATTCCAAAATTCTTTAAACAAAATTAGTATTCTACGTAACACTGATCTCAAATAACAGCGAGCAAGTTTAAAGCTTCGTCTTTAGTAAGATAAGAAATCAATTTGCATTAAGAAGTTCTCAGAACTTAGAGAAAAATCCAAGAATCAAATGAACATCTTATCATTGGTAATGCTGAGAGTCGAATTTTGATAGGTTGCCATTTTCGTGGATCAAATTTCATGAAAAAGAATTCCAGTTATGCAATTATGGAATGATTATTTTTTTTTCAAGATTTGGTAATCGCAAAATATTTCTTACTAGCTCACCCGCCCGGCGTTGCCCGGGTCCGTATTAACAATATTAAACGAACTTGAAATTTGTATGATTTTATCATTAACTCGTTACATGCAGAAATGCATTGTCTGAAATACGTAGCCACTGACTGTGTGAAAAATCGGTTTTAAAAACAACAACTAATATTAAGCTCTAAAAATACTCAAAATGAGCAATGAAAAACGCGGGAGGGAATATGTATCCAACGATTGTATGACTTTCGTGTTAAAAAGTTGATACTTACCCGTAAAAATCACTGTTATCACGTAACTAATTATTATTTTCACATACAAATCCCAAGTGAAATATTTTGAATTTCAAACTAATTATATCATTCTTAAATCCGACTATACCATGAATGAAATCGATACACGATGGTAGCTAAAAGATTAGTATATAAGTATTATAATTTCAGAGCTATTTAACAAAAGTAAGTGTTATTTTTAATCAAATCTTGCGTAATGTTCACTCTGTGTATAAATTCCTAACCTTAAACTTTTGTACCGTAACCAGATCTTGTCTTTAACCTAACAGCGACTTAACAGTACCCTACCGTAAATTAAATATAACAGAAATGTAACCTAGCCTTCACTTTATTGTAACATATCCTTATTCTAACCATAACATAAATGCAATTTAACTTTAACCTAACTTTAACCTAAATAATATAATAGAAAAAAACCATTTTAAGAAATTACTATTTCTTCGTAAAATATGCTTCAGCTGTAATTCATTTCTTTCAATTCGTTTTATTAATACAAAATTTCTTCCTCGTGCTTTTGTTTGAGACATTAAAATTTCAGCGATAAATGGTTTAATATTGTAAACCTTTTTTTTTTTTTGGTTTATCTCGCCTCCACCTATCTTTTTCTCCATGGTTTACAGCAGCTGTGATTAAAAAAAAAAAAAATAAAAAATCCTCATTTAAAATGACAGTTTGCCAGTCTATGAATTTTAAAGGTCTGTCCCAGCTTTTTTAATTATTTCTGCGAAAATTTTATGCAACCAATCAACCATAAGAAAATAAAAGGAAAAAAAAAGCGATTTTTTATGAGAGTGAACTTTGGAATTTAATTAATTACTCAGTTAATAAATAGAATTTTGAAATTCTGAGCTTCAGGTGCATCAGGAGAGACATTGGGCTATTCTCAAAAAAATTTTGAGCTTCGTACGTGCTGTAGATTTTGCTAGCCATCGCTGACACACAGACACACACACACACACAGACAGAGCGTTTTGTTCTTTTATTAGTATAGATAGCTGCAGGTGATTTTATATTAAAACTTTTTTTTTAACTTTGAAGAATGGTTTTTGAACTTTATACATTTATATTTTTTAAAACCTATTTTAAAATAACTGAGAAATATTTATCTAATTTAACCCTTAAATGCGTAGGATAGAACGCGTTCCAAAAAATGCGCAATTCAAAGAATCAGAATTCACACCAGAAAAATCTAAATAGTAATTTTTTTTTATTATTATTTAATTACGAATGGTCTGTCATTAAGTAAAGTGAAAATCGCTCTTTTAAATTTCTGGTGAGAATACGGAATATGTGAATAAACCCCTCCAATAAATCGGGAACACTTATGGTATCGAAAATGATACAATATGCATTTAAGGGTTAAGCTATGCAGCTTAAATAAATTATTTTAACTTAGCAGAAAGATGCATAATGCCAATTATAATGATGCTGATTAACCGGATTGTTGAATTAACTGGATAAATCTAGGGTCATATGTTTTTTTTTTTTTTTTCAACTTTTTCCAAAATTTTTGAAGTAAAACTTTTTTAGGCGCAGTCGGGTAAATTGTATTACAAAAATGCAATTTACGTTTGAATATGTTTAGAAAAGACCGCTTTAAATAATATCATTCTTAATAATTTCAACAGTTTGAATAAGGTAAGAAAAAATTCTTCTTACCTCAGATCTAGATGAATACATCCCCAGTCCAGTTTACACCTCTGGCATGCATAAACCACGTGCACATTTGTCCTTGCAGATATTTCACATTTGATGCTACAGTGTTATAGAAGAGAAAAAATTAGTTATTTGTATTGTACTTCCTTTTAACCCTTTAACTACCGCGTTATGGATTCACGAAAATTTTACATTCTAAAGTATTTTACGCAAATTATTTAAACTAAATTAAAAGATTTACATAATCATTTAATAAATATTTGAAGGATTTTAGAAGGATTGAAGGATTTAGAAGGATTCATTAAATTTGAATTTACAGGGATTTTGTGCAATTTTTATAACCCCAGTCAAATCTTTTATGTTTAATTATTTTCTTATTATTTTGTAGAATTATAAATTGCACAAATACGATGTTCTTACAGTATAAATATAGAAATATTTCCGCATTGCAAAATCCCCATCCCCCTTCCTCAGCGCCAGGAAAGCTAAAGCGATGCAAAGGCAAAAGAAATCATCCTTTTAAAAATATTTTTGTTTTGCATAACCAATAATACTTTTGGAACAAGATAAAGTAATGTATCTGTAACTCATTCTAAACAGTATTACAACTAACTGACGTATTAAAAGAATTTTATAATAAGTTATTTTAATGGTACTTATAAGTACCGTCGATAGATAAAGGGTTAATTGTGTTATAAAATTCCATTAATGGCTAATGGGGAAAGTGAATATTTTCAATTTGACGGTTTATTTTTGGATAGCTTAATTACGAGAATTATAGATATATAGAGAGAGAATAAGCGCTCTTGTCTTACATATTGTTACTACATTTCTGAGAGCTAAAGACTAAAATCCAAGATTCACTTCAGAATAGGCTAAGAAAAACGTACATATAAGGTGTGGAAACCGCATGGAAATCACAAAGACGACATATTTTACATCTACATTTTAGATGTAAGAAAATAAAAAGTTATTGAAGGTAAAAAAGAGTCTGGAATAATGTCTGAGTTCCTTTGGAATATATAAAAGTTTTTTTTTTTTTTTTTTTTTTTTTTTTTTTTTGTCGAAGCATTCTCAAACACAATAAATTTGGTTGGATGTCACGGAACTTTGCTGTTAAAGAACTATTTCCTAATCTTGACATAATAAAATCACCAACAAATGAAAAGTCAGCAATGCATAAAATCAACTGTTTCTAGAACCTAATAAGTCATATTTCTAAAGCCCAAGAGTCCCACGCAAATTAAAAAAAAACCTTTCTGAAACAGAAGACTGTACAGTGTATGTATACATGCAGGGTTCTCGCTGCCGCTCGCTAGTGCGCCAAATCGCGATAAAATTCTTCATTCAGCGAATAAATGAACATTCAGACTCGCCAAATTGCGAGTGCTCATTTTTTGCACTATTTTGTGCATCTTGATATTCTTATCCACTTTGATGTACGATTGATGTCGCTTTTCACTTTCCATTTACATTATTATTTATAGAAATACTGACTCAACACCAATTCAGTTTACCAACAGCCAAAGACACAGAAAGGATTATATAATAAGTATTTCTCTGTTGTCCGTTTATCACTATCTGTGTGCTGGTAAAATTACAAACAAAATTACTCGGATCAATCGCCAAATTGAGAAAAGATTTTCTGAAATGCAACGTTGAATTTGCAGTGACCTATGTATCAATGACCAATCATAAATTTATTTTAGCGGTTATAGTCGGAATCTTATAGCAGTTTACCCCTAAAAGAATGTTTGAAACATTTACACATTTAAGAGACATTTAGAACGTGGTTATTTTTAATAGTTTCTGGAGCATATAGTAAAATTTCTATTTTCTAAGCAATGACAAAAAGTTATTTATTGGTTTAAAATGTTATTTTAGAACATATTGAAAAAAAAAAGGATACAATAATAGTTTAAAGGCAGATTTTTCATTGTTTTATGCCGAATCTATTTTGCTAACATTTTCTTTCATTCGGCTACTGTTTTTTATTTCTTATTCGCCAAATCGCGAATGTTGGTCAATAGCCATCTGCGAGAACCCTATACACGAATTAATTGCTATATGTATATATGCTTGTTGCTGTATGCTATATTTCTACATATTGTTTGGTCCCAATTTTGTAAAAAGTCAAATCCAAAAAAAAAAAAAAAAAAATAATAATAATAATAATAATAATAATAATAATAATAATAATAATAATAATGAAGTAAAATAAAAATAAATAAATAAAGCTTCTAAACATGCATTTTTATGATTCTGATACTACAACTGTCAGTCCTAAAAACTGGAAAAAGCATGAACGGAAGTTACCTACAAAAGCATTGTCATAGGCAGTGGCGCCAACTTATATGGCCCATGGGGCAGGAGCCCACCCAATAATTTGGAATTTTAGCGTGTCCAATTTTCATTACTCTATTTCGTTATTTATTTTATTATCATTTTATTATTCATTTTTCTCACTAGAACAAAATTAATTTTCCCAATGACCGCGCGTTTTAATTCTCTGACAGACACCCATAAATAAATACAAAATGACTGAAATGTAAATGTTTAAATTTCAGCTGTTTCAGTTAGTAGTCATGTTCATGATATGATGACATTACAATAAATATTGCTATCTTCATAAGGAAAAAGCGCATGAGAATATCATTTTAAGAAGTTGCAACTATCTTAAAAAATGATAGCTTGACTTAAAAGTCTCTCATTTTTCACCAACTGTCTTCCTTTCAAAGAAAAACAAACTAGTTGTACCATTTTACCAAAATATCTTTGAGCTCATTCATTATTTTTGAACCAACCCACTATTTTTCAAAAGTTGTCGCCATTTTCCTTAAGTATTTTTTAAAGTTGTCCAATTATCCAGATTTTTTATTGACCGGATCCCCCAATAGTCCGGATAATCAGTGCTCCGCTGCATATGATATCTATAATTCTAAACTTTAAAAAACAAATAAATAAACTAGTTGGATGTGCCTGTTAGGAATTGATAAATTAAGTTATCCCAGTTTATTCACAGAAAATCGTTTGCATATTTGCAATTGTGATATTTAATTTATTTATAAGACGCGACTCGTTGCTATGGAAGCGAAGCTGTTTTTTCGTCTGCTTTGCTTTTTATATTTTTTATCTTTTGAGATGAGTTAAAAGTTTAGATAAAAAAGTTGGCATCAATTTTTGATGGAATGTAAAAGAATTTTTTTAGAGAGAATGTTTATATTTTTTGTTTGTCGTGCGTGTCTTGAGTTTTATTGAAGAATTATGTTAATTTTATGAAAAGGCACGCAGAAATGCATAAAGGATCATCTTTCCAGTTTTTAGTATGATGATCAAAAATTATCAAGGTAAAAGCATTTATATTTTGTACATATTATACATTTTGTACATAGTATGTAAATAATTTGAATTCAATATTTCTTTATTCTATAATTCTAAGTATGTAATAAAATTTTTAAAAAGAAAATTCAAGAATATTTAGAAGATTTTTGAACCCAAATAAGTTTTGATTGTTTACAGAACAAAACTGGCGCCCGAACAGGGACATTTGAATAATACTGTTGAGATATTGAATTGTTTTTATAGCGTATAGTGTTTTCATAAGCTGTGCATTACTACTTAATTTTTCTAAGATGAATAAGCTAAAGAAAAAGCGTACACCACTACGTTCGTCATTTACCAGAACTTTAAATGTTTTGAATGAAGAAATTAACAGCGAGTCATTAGATAAGGACAAAATTTTAGACGGTTTTAGTAAATTAGAAAATTTGATTCATGAAATTAAAGCTATTGATGAAGCTATAATTGAACTCATGTTAGATGATGATAAATGCGATGAAGAGGCTATTGAAAATGAAGTAGTGGAAAATGAAAGTTATTCAGATCAATTTATTACCATTAAGCGTAAAGTTAGCGAAGCATTGGGTACAAATAAACGTAATCAAGATGATAGTGAAAAAAGCACAGATCACGGTTATTCCAAATCAAAGCATTATAAATTACCTAAACTAAATATTAAGCCATTCGATTCGCAGTTAATAAATTATCTTTCATTTTGGTCTCAGTTTCAGAAAATTCATGAAGACATAGATTTGGATAATAGTGACAAATTTCAGTATCTTATCCAATCGGTAGAACCTGGAACCAGTGCCAGGCGCTTGTTAGAGAGCTATCCAATGACCGCAGTTAATTACCCCAAAGCTGTCGAGGCATTTCAAGAGCGTTTTGGAAATAAAGATTTACTAATAGAAGTGTACGTTAGAGAATTCCTAAAATTGATTGTAGCTAATGTACAGGCGCACGGCAAAGATAAACTTCCCTTATCAGATTTATTCACGAAAGTCGAGGCATATTTAAGATCGTTAGAATCAATGGGTTTAAGTTTAGAAAGCAATTCGGCGTGGCTCTATCCCATGATAGAATCTAGCTTATCGGAAGATGTATTAAAAGCATGGCAGCGATATAATATTTCAATCACATCAAACACTGTTAGTAATAATAATGCATTGTCAACAAAAGCAAATATAGTAAGTTTGATGGAATTTCTGAAACAAGAAGTTGCAAACGAGGAAAGATTCAAATTAGCCAAATCGAGTTTTATAGAGCTGGGCTTTAAAGACAAACCTAAAGAAAAATTAAGAAAAGCAGAAAGTAAAATACCTACTGCAGCAGGGCTATTTAGCGCAAAAGAACGCCTTTGTTTATTTTGCAGTAAATCTCATGAAAGCAAGGACTGTGTTAGGGCTAGATCTCTTTCCTTTAATGAACGGAAGGCCAAAATTAAGAATAAAAATTGCTGTTTAAAATGTCTTCGTTTTGGTCACCACGCTAAAGTTTGCAAAGTTTTTATTCGTTGCCACGTTTGCTCTAAACCCCATACCGAGTTATTATGCCCTGAAATTTCAATGTGTAAAGAACCAGAAAATACAGTTAAGACCCCAGAAGTTATTCAAAGCACCATAGCAAGTAAGCAGTGTTCTGCTGAAGTAGCCCTTATGACTTTAGAAATAGTTATTAAAGGTCGAATAACAAAGAAAGTACGAGCGTTACTTGATTGTGGGTCGCAAAAGAGCTATATTTTAAAAGGTACAGCTGAAGAGTTAGGTTTACATCCCATTTCTTCTGAAGCTATTGTACACACTTTGTTTGGTGGTACGCAAACAGAAGCTAAATCTCACAATAAATTCCAAGTTGAGTTAAGTTCTTCTGATAGACAGAAACAAACGAAAGAAGTCTTAGAACTTTTGGATCAAGATATAATTTGTAACTATATTCCTCGGATACCAAAAGAATCAGTAATTAAAGAGCTTAAACAAAATAAACTATGGATCACAGATTTAGGAGCAGGAAGTCCAAAAATTGAAATTTTGATTGGAAGCGATTACTACGGACAACTTCTTACAGGTCGAGTAAAACAGTTAAAGAGCGGTCTTACAGCAATAGAGACAAAGTTTGGATGGACACTTTGTGGTCGTTTAGAAAGTACATCACAGTCTTGCCTAAATTATGGAAATATGTTTATCACGAACCTAGCTTTAAAAGATATGAAGATTCCAGAATTATGGAAGTTAGAGACAATTGGTATAACAGATCCCTGTCAAACTTTGTCTAAAGCAGAAGAAGAAGAACTCGCTCATGATAATTTTATAAAAGAAGTTGATAGAAATATAGAAGGTCGCTATATTGTAGGTCTTCCTTGGATTAACGGCAAACGTGAGATTCCCTCAAATAGACACATAGCTGAACGAAGATTGATAAATTCAACAAAGAAATTAAAATCAATGAAAATGTTTGAAGAATATGCTAAAGTTTTCTATGAATGGGAAGAAGAAGGCGTTATAAGTAAAGTACCAGATGAAGCACTCAAGATTCCAGGACATTTTTTACCTCATCATCCCGTCATCAAACCAGATAGTCTTACTACAAGTGTTCGACCAGTTTTTGATGCATCGTGTAAGGTAGGGAGGTCTCCTTCTTTAAATGATTGCCTCTTTAAAGGACCAAACCTCATCGAACAAATTCCTGCAGTGTTAATAAGATTTCGTGAGAAAGCTATTGGGGTAGTAGCCGATATAAGAAGAGCATTTCTTCAAATTGAAGTCAAAGAATCAGATCGGCATTTCTTGCGATTTTTATGGTGGAAGAGTCCTGACGAATTTCAAGTTTATCAACACAATAGAGTAGTTTTTGGAGCAACTTGTAGCCCATTTTTGCTAGGTGCAGTTATAAGATATCATTTGAGTAATGTTGATGAAGAAAACAAACAGATAGCTCAGAAGCTTATGAAATCATACTATATAGATAACTGCGTTACTTCAGTCGACAATGTGCCTGAACTAGAAAATTTTATTTCAAAATCTACAGAAATCATGGCTGATGCGAAAATGGAATTAAGAATGTGGGAATTCGGACCAATTAAAAGTGAAGACAGCAGTTTCCTTAACGAAAAGAAGGTGCTCAGCAAAAATGTAAC
The DNA here is from genome assembly GCA_964019185.1 of Maratus speculifer. Classification (NCBI taxonomy): domain Eukaryota; kingdom Metazoa; phylum Arthropoda; class Arachnida; order Araneae; family Salticidae; genus Maratus; species Maratus speculifer. The sequence continues at coordinate 208,464,918 of OZ025295.1, forward strand.
AACGATAGTTCCGGTTTTAGGGTTGAAGTGGGACACAATGGAAGATAGTTTGAAGATCGCTTATAAATTTAGTGATGAGATAGAAAATCTGTCGAAAAGAAAGATATTAGCTGTAACCCAAGGGATCTTCGATCCAATAGGATTTTTAGCCCCAGCATTGTTGCCAGCCAAACTGATAATTCAAGACGCCTGGTCGACGAAATTAGATTGGGATGCTCCACTTCCAGAAGAAATCCGGAATAATTTTCAAAAATGGTATAGCGAACTCAAGTATTTAAATGACGTGAAGATAAATAGACGTGTAGGCTATGGTTGTAAAGAAAAATGGTCTATTCATACATTTTGTGATGCAAGTACCAGAGCTTATGCAACAGCAGTTTTCTTACGTTGTGAAGATAAAGACGCAGTCTTTGTACAACTTTTAGGAGCTAAGTCTCGTCTTGCACCAAAGAAAAATGTAACCATACCACGTTTAGAGCTTCTTGCTTGTATTTTAGGAATAAGGTTGACTAAATTTGTTTTGAAAGCCTTTAATTGTATTTCCATACCAGTAAAGTATTGGACCGACTCTTCGACTGTTCTCGCTTGGATTCGAAGAAATGATCAATGGGGAACGTTTGTAGGCAATAGAGTTAGAGAAATTTGTAAATTTTCCGAATCTCAACAATGGAACTTCGTACCTGGTCATCTCAACCCTGCTGATCTACCTTCTCGCGGATGTAGTCCTAAACAGCTGCTGAAGATGAGATGGTGGGAGGGACCAGAATGGTTGAAGTTATCAGAAGAAAATTGGCCACATTCAGAAACAAGCCCCAACGAAGAATTAGTAATGATGGAAAAGAAGAAAACTTCAGTACCTACTCTTTTATGTTCTAATTCACATGAATTTATGATATATAGTAGAATTTCAAAATTTGGTAGATTTATTAATGTCGTATGTTGGGTGAAGAGATTCATAATGAAGTGCAGAAACAGAAATATATGTTTTCCATCAGAATTGTCAATTGAAGAAAAAGAAGATGCGGAAAGGTCGCTCTGGTCAATAATACAATCTGAAAGTTTTGGTAATACTACTGATGCAATAAAAGGATTAAAGGTTATGAAAGATCAAGAAGGTTTGTTAAGAGTAAAAACAAAGATATTAGAGCGAGATGACGAGTTTTCTTTCAGATATCCAATTTTATTACCATCGAAACATCATGTAGTGAATTGTCTGATTCAAGAATGTCATTTAAAGAATTGTCATGCTGGACTTCAAACAGTTGGATCCATTTTGAGAGAAAAATATTGGATAATTTCTTCTAGACGCATCATTAGAAGTCAATTGTCTAAGTGTTACAGATGCAAAAGATACTCTACAAAGCCATATACTACACCTCCAATCCACCTACCTCTAGATCGAGTCAGAGATTCCAAAGTTTTTGAAGTTGTTGGAGCTGATCTTTTTGGCCCTCTTTTCGTAAAGCAAAGATCCAAAGTTTGGGTTGTACTTTTTACATGTGCAGTATATAGGGCAATACATTTGGAACTTGTATCCAGTCTCTCAGCGGAAGGATTCATTCAGTCACTTCGAAGATTTATATGCAGGAGAGGAAGGCCGACTACTATATACTCTGATAATGGCTCAAATTTTAGAGGAACCAATAACCTTTTAAAATCATTGGATTGGAATGCAATAGTTTCTTCAAAAGAACTGTCTCCTATTAAATGGAAGTTCATCCCTCCAGCAGCAGCTTGGTGGGGTGGATGGTGGGAGCGTCTGATTAGATGTGTTAAAATTCCCTTGATCAGAACACTCGGCACTTCAACTTTAACTTTTGAAGAACTCATGACTGTTCTATGTGATGTCGAAGCAACAGTAAATAAAAGGCCTCTAACCTATATTTTTGAAGAAACAGATAAATTTATACCTTTGACTCCATCATCATTTTTGCAAGACATTGAAGAAATAGGTGTTCCTGATTTAGATGCAATAGATTCAAAGAAACTTCAATCTAGATATAAACACTGTCAAAATATTCGGCAACAACTTAGAAATAGATTTAGAAAAGAATATTTAGCTGAATTGGTCCAAAAATCAAAACAGAAAGGACAAGCTGTCAGACTAGGTGAAGTAGTCTTGATAGAACTAAACCAAAAGAGACTTTATTGGCCTATAGGAAAAATTGTAAAGATTTTCCCAGGTCGAGATGGAGCAGCTAGAGTGGCTGAAGTTAAAACAAGTTCAGGGACCTTGGTGCGTCCACTTCGTAAGCTGTACTCATTAGAGATATCAAGTCCTGATGACCCTGTAATCCAGACTGTGAGTAACAGTAAAACTAGAAGTGGTAGAGTAGTACAGAGACTTCTGAAATGACTTTTTCTAGAACTCTGAAATGACTTTTCTAAAACCCTGAATTGACTTTTCTAGAACTCTAAATGTTTAATTATTATTTTATTATTGTTTAGTTATTATCTTTATTTATTTGCATATTTTTTATTTTGAATTAGGGCTTAATTTGATCAAAAGTGATCTTAAGTTTAATTTGGCTTCCGCCTAAATTAAAGGTGGGAGTATGTTAGGAATTGATAAATTAAGTTATCCCAGTTTATTCACAGAAAATCGTTTGCATATTTGCAATTGTGATATTTAATTTATTTATAAGACGCGACTCGTTGCTATGGAAGCGAAGCTGTTTTTTCGTCTGCTTTGCTTTTTATATTTTTTATCTTTTGAGATGAGTTAAAAGTTTAGATAAAAAAGTTGGCATCAATTTTTGATGGAATGTAAAAGAATTTTTTTAGAGAGAATGTTTATATTTTTTGTTTGTCGTGCGTGTCTTGAGTTTTATTGAAGAATTATGTTAATTTTATGAAAAGGCACGCAGAAATGCATAAAGGATCATCTTTCCAGTTTTTAGTATGATGATCAAAAATTATCAAGGTAAAAGCATTTATATTTTGTACATATTATACATTTTGTACATAGTATGTAAATAATTTGAATTCAATATTTCTTTATTCTATAATTCTAAGTATGTAATAAAATTTTTAAAAAGAAAATTCAAGAATATTTAGAAGATTTTTTAACCCAAATAAGTTTTGATTGTTTACAGAACAGTGCCAATCCCAAAACATTCTTTTATCTCATACGTACATTTCAACATTTAAAAAAATAGTTACTCATGTTAATTCTTTAATAATTTTAATTCAATACTATACCAACTTTGATTTTCATCTTAAATTTCTGCTCCAGTCAATTAATCGGAGTAAAAACGAGTTTCCGTCTCTGCATGAGCCGATGGACAATAGAATGACAGGCAGATTTTTTTTTTTTTTTTTTTTTTTTTTTTTTTTTTTTTCAAATTCAGGGAAGACCTACTTGCATTACCAAAAAATAATCATACAGAAAAGCTTTATTTCAGTTTTAAGCATAACTTCATACACTTTTAGGTGGTGCAATATTGAAAATGACACAAAAATTGCGTTGCCTTCTGGAGGAATATTTCAAAATTGAAAGAGGACCTGTTTGAGACAGCCAAAAAACATTCACAAAAAATTTGGTTTAATTCTATGCATATCTTCATACACTTTTTGATAGTAGAATAGCGACATACGGACACACACACATTTTGTAAAAATATGTTTTTTGGAATCTCTGACCCCTAAAACGTGTAAATCCGTCAAAAACCGGAAGTCGAAAAAATTTTCGATTACAATACTTTCTTCTATTGAAGATAGAAAAAAGTAAAAATAAATAGTTGAAAGCAAATAAGACCTTTTCTAAAAAGGATTCCGAGGTCACTAAATGAATTTCTGCTCCGAAAATTAAAATAAAATGCTTTTCAAATATCTAAATTAGTTTTGAGGCGTTTACACATTTTTGCAGAAATACCAAATTGTAACTTTAAGTGTTTCAATATTCGCTCATCTTATTTGCCCATAGGAAGCTAACATGATGTTTAATATTGCACTAGTAATGTACTCGATTTTTTTATAATCCTATTGTTTTCTTAGCATAAAATGAAGTTATTAGAACAGTTTAATAAGAAACATAGTATCTACAGTGTGAATAGGCACTAATTTATCTTTCTGCGCCAGAGTGAGACAGAAAATATGAACCCCCTTCCTCTTTTATTTTCTTGAGCCCCCTCAATTATTCACTTCTAGCTACGGCGTTGGTCGTAGTCGGCAGAACTAAAAAAAATATTATAAACTAAGTTTTTATTTTTTTTTTCTATGGAAAATGTAGACACGAAATAAGGTAAACTAAGAATTTTAAAGCAGAATTCGCCTGCAAGACAGTTTTTAAACTTATCAAGGTACAAAATCTAGGAATTTAACAAATGAAGACTCCCTCTCGTTAAAGTTAATCCCGTGGGAGAATTTTATCGAAATGTATCGTTTGCATTTTACATTTTTAAACGATTATTTATTTATTTATTTATTTATTATTATTGTCATGATAATCCTTACCAATTTTACCATTTTGTCGATGAGAATCCAGTCGGTTCCAAAAAATAAAAATATCCAAAATAAAAAAAAATAAAAAAGTTAAATCGGAAAAGTAAAAAAAAAAAATCTTTTGCAGAGATCGACGTTATAAAAAATATTTAAAACATTAAAGTGAAAAATGAAATATTAAAAAAAAAAGTTCCCATACGATTCACAATCGCATGCGAGTAGTCGGATGAACAAAGTAACTCTTTAATATCTAAGTGAAATTTCATATCATCGCAAATTGAAAAATAACCTTATACCAATCTTTTCAAACACGAGAAAAAAGAAAAAAACTTTTTTTTTTTTTTTTTTTTTGGGGGGGGGGGGGGTCTAAAATTTTTTGTTATACTTGATCCCCGTTAAGAGACTGCATCAGTCAAACCGAAACTCAAAATCCTATCACAAACCTATGCGTGTTGCCACCAGGAAGGCGTATCCCGAACCCAAAGATTGACACTTTAAAAGACCAATGATATTTTCCAAGCTTGTAATTAATAAGAAAATGGTCATCTCACGCCACCCTTTACCTCCAGGCGATAAAAAGGGGATAAGATACCCCAGGAAGAAAAAAGTCATTAGCAAATGCTAAAAACTCTCGCACCTTTTCAATACTGATAGCCCGAGGGATATGTGCATTTGGATAGTTTCTTCGAGATAATTTCTGACCAAAACACTCGGATCCGTTTTAAAACAAGTCGACATTGACCTTTTTTTTTTAGATAGTTTCAAGTGAAATTGAATCATTTATATGTAATTTTAAAAGACAACATACAGATCGTGATTATTATGTCAGAGATTGCACATTAAATATTTTCCAAAGAATCTCCTCTACATTTTAATATTTTTAAATGATTTTTTAGCATTGAATAGCTGAGATCATTGAACTGTACAAAGACCGTTTTATATTTTTTCGATTTTGTTACGAGTATTTTATAGTGGCTTACATCAACAGAGCGAAATCCCAAGATATAAATTTTAAAGATATCTCGTTTGTATTTTAATATTTTTAAATGATTTTTTTAGCATTGAACAGCTGAGATTTTTCGGTATAAAGACCGTTTTGTACTTTTTTGATTTTGTTTACAGGTGTTTTAAAGAGGCTACTTCAGTCAAGTGAAATCCAATGGAAGAAATTTATAAAAATATCTCTTCTACATTTTTATATTTTTAAATTATTTTTTGGCATTCGATATCTCAGATATTTCGGTACAAAGATCGTTTTGTACTTTTTCGACCTTCTTTAGGGGAATTTTAAAAAAGCGACTTCAGTCAAATGAAATCCAATGGAAGAAATTTATAAAAATATCTCTTCTACATTTTAATATTTCTAATGAATTTTTGTCATTGGATAGCTGAGATCTTTCGGTACAAAGATCGTTTTGTACTTTTTCGACTTTGTTTAGGGAAATTTTAAAAAATCTACTTCAGTCAAGTGAAATCCAGTGGTAGAAATTTATAAAAATATCTCTTCTGCATTTTAATATTTTTAAATTATTTTTTGGCATTCGATATCTCAGATCTATCGGTACAAAGACCGTTTTGTACTTTTTCGACTTTGTTTAGGGGAATTTTAAAAAATCTACTTCAGTCAAGTGAAATCCAGTGGTAGGAATTTATAAAAATATCTCTTCTACATTTTAATATTTTTAAATTATTTTTTGGCATTCGATATCTCAGATCTTTCGGTACAAAGACCGTTTTGTACTTTTTCGACTTTGTTTAGGGGAATTTTAAAAAAGCTATTTCAGTCAAGTGAAATACAATGGTAGAAATTTATAAAAATATCTCTTCTACATTTTAATATTTTTAAATGATTTTTTTGTCATTGGATAGCTTAGATCTTTCTCTACAAAGACCGTTTTGTACTTTTTCGACTTTGTTTAGGGGAATTTTAAAAAAGCTACTTCAGTCAAGTGAAATCCAATGGTAGGAATTCATAAAAATATGTCTTCTACATTTTAATATTTTTAAATGATTTTTATGTCATGGGATGGCTGAGATCTTTCTGTACAAAGACCGTTTTTTATATTTTCGACTTTCTCTAGGGGAATTTTAAAAAAGCTACTTCAGTCAAGTGAAATCCAATGCTAGAAATTTTTAAAAATATCTCTTCTACATTTTAATATTTTTAAATGATTTTTTTTTTTGTCATGGGATAGCTCAGATCTTTCGGTACAAAGACCGTTTTGTACTTTTTCGACTCTGTTTAGGGGAATTTTAAAAAAGCTATTTCAGTGAAGTGAAATCCAATGGTAGAAATTTATAAAAATATCTCTTCTACATTTTAATATTTGTAAATCATTATTTGGCATTCGATATCTCAGATCTTTTGGTACAAAGACCGTTTTGTACTTTTAGGTAGATTTCGTATGAAATACTACCTATTGCATTGTCTCCCATGTTGGAATTTCTGAAAAATTTTTGCGGATCTACACGAATCATGACTCCTAGACCCCAAAACTACCATCAGTAAAAAAGTTTATATATCTATCTATCTATCTATCTATCTATCTATCTATCTATCTATCTATCGGTGTATATCACTTTCTTCTAGACACGATAACTTCCATAATTATGCTCAGATCTTCATCAAACTTTTACATAAAATCAAGGGGCATAAAATCTCGGTTAAGTTCGTTAATGGGCAAAATCGGACCAAGGGGGTCAAAGTTAGGAGGGTTTTTGTGAAAACAGAAAAAATGCGATAACTTTTTAATTAAAATAGATATAGAATCGGTTTAAAGTTTATATTACTTCTAAAAGATGAGGAAAAAGTTTATGCGTGACAGATTTTTGATAAAGTTAAAAATGGGCTCAAGGGGCGAAAAAAACATGGTTTTTGGGAGAAAAAAAATCATAACTTCGTCAATTCTCAAGATATCAAATCCAACTAAATTTTATATAAATGTACTCAATATTATCTAAAACTTTTGTATTTACAAGTTTTTGATAGGACCAATTTTTACCGATGAAAAAAATTAAAAACGAAAAGAAAAAGGGGGGAGGAAAAAGAAAAAAACCCATAACTTACTCAATTCTTAAGCAATTAAATCTAATTAAATTTATTTTACATCTTCAGAATAATATCTACAACTTTTATATTGACAAGTTTTTCATAGAACCAATTCGTATAGCAAAAATAAATTAAACAAAAATAGGAGTTGGAGAAAAAACCTTAAATCCAAACTGCTTATATTCTGACTCATTTTAAAATTCATTTTTGATTTTAAACGCATCCAAATGACAGATCCTCTTATTTAGCAACTATATAATGCGACTTATTGGCCAATTTTTTGATAAAGGCAGAATATATTTTTAAAAAGGCTGCCAAAAGAGGTATTTTGAACAGATTTCCCGAAGTTTTCATCATTAAAAAATTCATTAAGTATAACAAATTGCGTTTTTCATGAGTCATTTTTAAATTAATTTTTGTTCTCAAACCCATCCAATTTACAGGTCCTATTATTTAGGAACCATATAACTTGACGTATTGGCCAGTTTTTTGATAAAGGCAGAATATATTTTTTAAAAGGCTGCCAAAAAGGGTATTTTGAACAGAATTTCACGAAGTTATCGTGATTAAAATTTGAGGAAATTTAAGAAATTGCGTTTTTACCGAGTCATTTTTAAATCTTTTTTTGTTCTCAAACGCATCCAATTTACAGGTTCTCTTATTTAGGAACTATATAATGTGACGGAGTGGCCAGTTTTTTGATAAAGGCAGAATATATTTCAAAAAAGGCTGCCAAAATGGGCACTTCGCAAAAAATTTCCCAAAGCGAGATGATTAATGAACTGTGGGTATTCAAATAACAAATTGGTTATTTTATGACTCATTTTTAAAACCAATTTTGCTCTGACGCGCATTCAATTGACAGTTTTTTGTTACTTAGGAACTATATAATGTGCGTATTCTTCGATTTTTTGATAAAGGGTGAATATATATATTTTAAAAGCTGTCAAAGTAAGCACTTCGCAAAAAAATTTCCCAAAGCGATCATGATAAAAGAATTGAGGTTGTATTCAAATAACAAATTGTTTATTTTATGACTCATTTTTAAATTCAATTTTGCTCTCAAACGCATTCAATTGACAGTTATTTGTTATTTAGGAACTGTGTAATGTGCCGTATTGGTCAGATTTTTGATAAAGGCTAAATATATATTTAAAAAAATCTGTCAAAGTGGGCACGTCGCACAAAATTTCTCAAAGCGATCTTGATTAAAGAATTGTGGATGTATTAAAATAATAAATTGGTTATTTTATGACTCATTTTTAAATTCAATTTTGCTGTCAAACGAATTTAATTAACAGTTTTTTGTTATTTAGGAACTATATAATGAGCATATTGGTCAATTTTTTAAATAAAGTAAGAATATAATTCAAAATATATTGCCAAAATGGGCATTTAAGTAGAGATAGGCATTTTTTTTTTTTTTTTTTTTTTTTTTTGAGATGAAAACTTTTCGAAATCTACCTCCGCCTATAGGCCATGCCGAAAGGGATTTTTTTTGATTTTGTTTACAGTTGTTTTTAAGGCTACTTCAGTCAAATGAAATCCAATGGTAGAAATTTATAAAAAATATCCCTTCTACATTTTAATATTTTTAAATGTTTTTTTTTTTTGGTCATTGAATAGCTGAGATCTTTCGGTAAAAAGACCCTTTTTTTTTTTTTTTTTTTTTTGTTTACAGCTGTTTTAAAGAGGCTACTTCAGTCAAGCGAAATCCTATAGTAAAATTTTATAAATATGTCTTTTCGACATTTAAAGATTTTTAAATGATTTTTTGTCATGGGATAGCTGAGATCTTTAGGTACAAATACCGTTTTGTATTTTTTTTATTTTGTTTACAGGTATTTTAAAGAGGCTACATTAGTTAAGTGAAATCCAATGGTAGAAATTTATAAAAATATATCTTCTACATTTTAATATTTTTAAATGACTTTTTTTTTTTTTTTTTTTTTTTTTTTTTGTCATTGGATAGCTTAGATCTTTCGGTAGAAATACCGTTTTGTACTTTTTTAATTTTGTTTACAGATGTTTTAAAAAATATACTTCAGGCAAGTGAAATCGAATGGTAGGAATTTATAAAAATATCTCTTCTACATTTTAATATTTTTAAATTATTTTTTGGCATTGGATAGCTGTGATCTTTCGGAACAAAGACTGTTTTGTACTTTTTTGATTTTGTTTACAGGTGTTTTAAAGAAGCTACTTCATTCAAGCAAAATCCTATAGTAGAATTTTATAAATATGTCTTTTTACTTTTAAAGATTTTTAAATGATTTTTTGGCATTCGATGTCTCAGATCTTTCGGTACAAAGACCGTTTTGTAGTTTTTTGACTTTGTTTAGGATAATTTTAAAAAAGCTACTTCAGTCAAGTGAAATCAAATGGTAGTAATAACAAAAAAAAAAGAATATCTTCTACATTTTAATGTTTTTAAATGTTTTTTTTTTTGGCATTGGATATCCCAGATCTTTCGGCACAAAGACCGTTTTGTACTTTTTTGACTTTGTTTAAGGGAATTTTAAAAAAGCTACTTCGGTCAAGTGAAATCCAATGAAAGAAATTTATAAAAGTATCTCTTCTATATTTTAATATTTTTAAAATATTTTTTGACATTCGATATTTCAGATCTTTCGGTACAAAGACCGTTTTGTACTTTTTCGACTTTGTTTAGGGGAATTTTAAAAAAGCTACTTCAGTCAAGTGAATTCCAAAGGTATAAATTTATAAAAATATCTCGTCTACATTTTAATATTTTTAAATGATTCTGTTGTTATGGGATAGCTAAGATCTTTCGGTACAAAGACCGTTTTGTACTTTTTCGACTTTGTTTACAGGTGTTTTAAAGAGGCTACTTCAGTCAAGTGAAATCCATTGGTAGAAATTTATAAAAATATCTCTTCTACATTTTAATATTTTTATGTGATTTTTTTGTCATTGGATAGCTGAGATCATTCGGTACAAAGACCGTTTTGTACTTTTTTTTAATATGTTTACAGGTGTTTATAGAGGCTACTTCAGTCAAGTGAAATCCATTGGTAGAAATTTATAAAAATATCTCTTCTACATTTTAATATTTTTAAATGATTTTTCTGTCATTGGATAGCTAAGTTCTTTCGGTACAAAGACCGTTTTGTACTTTTTAGACTTTTATTTGTGTAATTTTAAAAAAGCTACATCTGTCAAGTGAAATCCAATGGTAGAAATTTATTAAAATATCTCTTCTACATTTTAATATTTTTAAATGATTTTTTTGTAATTCGATAGCTGAGATCTTTCGGTACATAGACCGTTTTCTTCTTTTTCGACTTTGTTTAGGGAAATTTTAAAAAAGCTACTTCATTCAAGTGAAATCCATTGGTAGAAATTTATAAAAATATCTCTCCTACATTTTGATATTTTTAAAGGTTTTTTTATCATTGGAAAGCTGATGTCTTTCGGTACAAAGATCGTTTTGTACTTTTTCGATTTTGTTCAGGGGAATTTTTAAAAAGCTACTTCAGTCAAGTGAAATCCAATGGTAGAAATTTATAAAAAAAGCTCTCCTACATTTTAATATTTTTAAATAATTTTTTTATCATTGGATAGCTGATATCTTTCGGTACAAAGATCGTTTTGTACTTTTTCGACTTCGTTTAGGGAAATTTTAAAAAAGCTACTTCAGTCAAGTGAAATCCAATGATACAAATTTATAAAAAAAATCTCTCCTACATTTTAATATTTTTAAATGATTTTTTTTGTCATGGAATATCTGATATATTTCGGTACAAAGATCGTTTTGTACTTTTTCGACTTTGTTCAGGGGAATTTTAAAAAAGCTACTTCAGTCAAGTGAAATCCAATGGTAGCAATTTATAAAAAAAATCTCTCCTACATTTTAATATTTTTAAATGATTTTTATGTCATGGGATGGCTGAGATCTTTCTGTACAAAGACCGTTTTTTATATTTTCGACTTTCTTTAGGGAAATTTTAAAAAAGCTACTTCAGTCAAGTGAAATTAAATGGTAGAAATTTATAAAGATATCTCTCCTACATTTTAATATTTTTAAATGATTTTTTGTCATGGGATAGCTGAGATCTTTCGATACAAACATCGTTTTGTACTTTTTCGACTTTGTTTAGGGAAATTTAAAAAAAAACTACTTCAGTCAAGTGAAATCCAATAGTAGAAATTTATAAAAATATCTCTCCTACATTTTAATATTTTTAAATGATTTTTTGTCATGGGATAGCTGAGATCTTTTGGTACAAAGACCGTTTTGTACTTTTTCGAGTTTGTTTAGAGAAATTTTGAAAAAGCTACTTCACTCAAGTGAAATCCAATGGTAGAAATTTATAAAAATATCTCTCCTACATTTTAATATTTTTAAATGATTTTTTTGCCATGGAATAGCTGACATCTTTCGATAAAAAGATTGTTTTGTACTTTTTCGACTTTGTTTAGGGAAATTTAAAAAAAACTACTTCAGTCGAGTGAAATCCAATAGTAGAAATTTATAAAAATATCTCTCCTACATTTTAATATTTTTAAATGATTTTTTGCCATGGGATAGCTGAGATCTTTCGGTACAAAGATCATTTGTACTTTTTCGAGTTTGTTTAGGGGAATTTTAAAAAAGCTACTTCAGTCAAGTGAAATCCATTGGTAGAAATTTATAAAAATATCTCTCCTACATTTTAATATTTTTAAATGATTTTTTGTCATGGGATAGCTGAGATCTTTTGGTACAAAGACCGTTTTGTACTTTTTCGAGTTTGTTTAGGGGAATTTTAAAAAAGCTACTTCAGTCAAGTGAAATCCATTGGTAGAAATTTATAAAAATATCTCTCCTACATTTTAATGTTTTTAAATGATTTTTTGTCATGGGATAGCTGAGATCTTTTGGTACAAAGACCGTTTTGTACTTTTTCGAGTTTGTTTAGGGGAATTTTAAAAAAGCTACTTCAGTCTAGTGAAATCCATTGGTAGAAATTTATAAAAATATCTCTCCTACATTTTAATATTTTTAAATGATTTTTTGTCATGGGATAGCTGAGATCTTTTGGTACAAAGACCGTTTTGTATTTTTTCGAGTTTGTTTAGGGGAATATTAAAAAAATTACTTCAGTCAAGTGAAATCCATTGGTAGAAATTTTTAAAAATAACTTTCCTACATTTTAATATTTTTAAATGATTTTTTTGGCATTGGATAGCTGAGATCTTACAGTGCAAAGACCTTTTTGTACTTTTTTGTTTTTGTTTACAGGTGTTTTGATGAG